>PVNU02000896.1:0-146945 GCA_003013855.2 Liriodendron chinense
GTAGGGCATCGACTGTTCTTGGAATATCAGTTTTTAACAGATTGTGTGTGATAGTTCAGAACTCTCCTGGTGTGGTTTATCGTGTTAACCATGGTCCCCTTTGCTTAGTCCAGGCCTGGATTCGGGTCATATTATGATAGTACACGTAATGATGATGCATCAGTATGATTCTGGCGCCGGCGGCCTCTTTCAGGAGAATTATTCCATTCAGCTCGTTGGGGTCGGATCGGACTCCGAAGGCTTGCATTCTGCTCATTGGGTAGCCCGGATAGGTCGTTTGACTGCTCCATTGTGTCCGGAACGCTCGAAATACCCAAAATAGGCTCAAACGGGGGTTAAAATGTTATAAAAACGTGGATTTAAGGGTGCTGGAACAAATGCGCAAAGTGCTGATTTATGCGATCCGCTGGCCTGATTTATTGACGCGCTGGGGCCAGTGCGTCCTTAAATGATTTTTATGATGCGCCGGGTAATTTTATGACGCGCTGGAGCCAGTGCGTCCTTAAAACCAATTTTTGATCCGCTAGGATATTTTGCGACGCGCTGGGGCCAGTGGCGTCCTAAAATTGTAATTTCCTGATGCGCTGAGCTATTTGCGACGCGCTGGGGCCAGTGCGTCCTTAAATGTAATTCCCTTGATGCGCTGAGCTATTTTGCGACGCGCTGGGGCCAGTGCGTCCTTAAAATAGCTTTGACTCTAAAACTTGCATTTTTCTAATCCGCTGGCCTATTTTATGACGCGCTGGGGCCAGTGCGTCCTTAAAATGCCCCAATCGATGGTTTGTGTAATCCATCAAGGACTTTCCTGATGCGCTGGGTCACTTTTGTGATGCGCTGGGACTGGCGCATCGTAAAAAGATGACTTGGTCATTTCTCCAGACCTGGTATGATCGGAGGTGCGATTTCCGGCGAGGGGTTCCGGCGGCGGAGAAGGATTCCGGCGATCGGAAAAAGGTTTTCCGGCGACGAGGTCCTCTCTCTCTCATCGCTGAATGATGCAAATGAGGTGGTGGGCGGGGTATTTATAGGTATCGGTCGTCCAATAAGCGGTCGACACGTGTAGCGCGTCGAGAAAATAAGTTGGCGCGTCGATAAATGTGCTCGGAGTCCAGAAGTTGGTTTGCAGGACGCGCCAGCTGCCAGCGCATCCTAAAATTAATTGATTTTTTGATGCGCTGGGTGAATTTTTGGATGCGCTGGGGCCAGTGCGTCCATAAATTGATTTTTGGATGCGCTGGGCGCAGTGCGTCCATAAATTCATTTTTTTGGATGCGCTGGGCGCAGTGCGTCCATTAATTGATTTTTTTGGATGCGCTGGGCGCAGTGCGTCCATTAATTGATTTTTGGATGCGCTGGGCGCAGTGCGTCCATTAATTGATTTTTGGATGCGCTGGGCGCAGTGCGTCCATTAATTCATTTTTTGGATGCGCTGGACGTACTCGTGTCCCACAGATTTGGGTTTTGCAAATTGGGGTGTTTGCGGGGTCCGCATCGCGGTGAATGCCGATGCACTGCTCCTATTTCTTCATAATTGAGGTATCCTCCCAATTTTGGACAGTTTTGGTCACGGTGACCGGTGGGGTCCATTACCGGCCCAATTTCATGCTTGAGGCAAATTTGATGCATGCATCGCGATCCGTGCCGCGATTTTCGATGCACTGGCCCTAAATCTGATCGCATGATGGTTTTGGCATTCGGAATTATCATTTCGGGGATCCTCACTTTTGGGACCCCAACAGATGCCCCTCCGATGCGTTGGGATGGACGAGCGGCGATCCATTGCGACGCATCGGATTTTCTGGGTCCCACTATAAATAGGGGATCCCTGGTCATTTCGTCATTTCACTGTTCATTTTCGACGACCAGGGGTTTCGGCCAGCGCATTGTTTTTTTCTCCAGCGCATCGATTTATTATCTCCAGCGCATCGAAATATTAGGTAGCGCGTCGAAGTATTCCAACTTTGTGTTTTATCGACGCGCTACGCACAGCGCGGCTGTTGGACTTGGATTTCTGATTTTCTGAACGCGCCTTAGTGCAGCGCACACAATAAGTACCCAGCGCGTCCATTTTATCGACGCGCTAAGGTCAGCGCGTCATCCCGTGTCTTTATTAACCGATTTCATGATGCGCTGTGCGCAGCGCGTTGAACTCTGTAATTTCTCGATGCGCTGGGTCCAGCGCGTACTTGTGCCTGGGAAAATTTATTTAATGGACGCGCTAGGATGAATTTACCATTTCTTGGACGCGCTGAGCCCGGCGCGTCATGTCCTTCGGACTTGTGATTTTACATGATTTTCGCGATGCGCTGGGCTTCGCGCGTGCAATTCTGGGACTGCAAAGTCTACTAAATTTATTACATAAACCGGCTCCCGCACACATCTCCGGACTTGATCAATTGGCCCGATCGCAAGGTGTGTTCAGGCCAATAGGCGCTGATCTCTGAGTTGGGGCAGTTGTCCAATTCTGGTGTCCTGTCTTGATGCGCTTATCGTGGCTTAACAGACTTGCTTGCGGGTTCATTTGACCGTTGGTCACGATTTTTGGGACTCATTCCGGGTGCGAGGGGTCTCAGGCACCCTCTTACTAAACCAGATCTGCTTTGAGTATCCCCAGGGTGTGTGAAACCTCGCGCACCTAACTCGCGGGCCTCGGTGGAGTCTGCGGTTTCTGCGGGTTTTGGACCGGCGGTCCGTCGTGTCTCCAAAGGGCGTGAACCCCCATGCTTCTGTTTCGTGTTCGCGCATGCGTGCCAGTCGTCTCATGGAGGCGTAGGGTCTCACACACTTGGGAGACTCCCCGGCCCTTTTTAGTTTAATCGGCAATTAATGACGATTTTAAAGTGTTGTTTCGAGTATACCTTTGCATGTCGTTTCTCGGCTTTTCTGGCTTTGCGTGAGTGGTTTTGTGCATTTTTTCTTCTGTCGAACTGCCTTACGGGTTCATCTGTCTTGTTCTTTAGCAGACGATGGTCATAACCCGTGCTTCCCTTCGCGCGGCTCGTGACTGCATGGGGCGGCTATTAAACGATCTGGACCAACCCGAGGCTTGGTCATCTCTTGCTAATCAATGCGATGAGGTGGCTGAAGCCTCGACTCGCCTTGGCGCTGAATCCCGCCCGATCCTCCGGGCTATGCAGAATATCTCGGCGATGGCGGGCATCTCTGATGAGCGCAAAGAGGCTATATCTGGCTACATCGGCGATTCTTCCCTCCTGGAGGAATTGGCGGTTCTGGAGGCGGCGGAGCCTTCCCTTGCTGCTTCCTTTCTGTCCCTCTCGAAACGTCTCCACTTCCTAAGGGACGAGAAGAGGGAGAGTAGGAGGTTCCTGGCTTGGCTTATTCCCTTGGCGGAGGCCGAATACCCGGATCGTCGTGCTGGCATTTGGAGGATGGTCAGGGCGGCTCTTCGGGAGCATGATGACTTGGCGATTGACTTGTCTGCGATAAGGAACTACGCCGATGCTGAGCATTTGAACTTCGACCTTGTGCAACAATGCATCTCCATCTTGGTGGACTTGGTCTACAAGGAGGCCCAGATTCAAGCGAGGGTCGATGAGCTGAGGGCTCGAGTTCTTCCTCTGGTGCAAGACTGAAAACTTCATTTTCTGGCTTGGGGGAAGGGGGTCCCCACAATTTTGGGTCATTTAATATTGACTGTCGGCTTTTTATATTTTCAAAACAATTGACTTTGAATGGTTTGGGCTTTGGCATGGCCCTCGTGGTTTAATGAATGCTAATCATACTTTTCCGCCTTATTTCTGTCTTTTGAAAGCTTGTGCGTTTGTGATGATGTTGTTGTTGCCATTTCATTTCATTCTCATTGGTTGGTGGTGTTGCGCATTGGCCTGGATCGGTGCTTGTTCTTCGCTTACTTGTTGCTTCTTATGCTTTTGGATTTCGTGACTGCTTAATCGTCTTTATGAGGATGTTTTCACGTGCTCTGTACTTAAGCCCCTTTTCTATGCCATTGCAGATTATATGGCCAGCGACCCTTCGCAAGCCGGTCCCTCAGGTCCGTCTCAAACTCCATCCAAGCGTAAGCGGGCCGTCTCCAAGCAGACTTCTAGACCGTCAGCTGAGAACCCACAGTGGTTTTTCTCCCGCCTGAGACATTCAATTTCTACGAACGTATTCTGACCCTTCCAAAGAATGTCCAGCGAAAGATACTTTGCGACAAGGTCTTACCGCCCCCTCCTGATGAGGGTACCCAGGAGGAGTGGGATGCGTGGTACACTCCCTTACAAGGTTTTCGGACCGATGAGGTTGTCGGATCCGAAGAGGGCGAAGCGAGCCCAATTGAGCCTGCTCAGTCTGCCAAGCGCGGTCGTCCAAAGACGACTGGGAAAAGCGCCAAGCAAATCTATATAGAAAACCAGACTAAGTCGAAGTCCGACAAAATGAGGGTTGTCTGGTCGTCTGTGAAGCTGCCAGTATCATCCCTTGTAATCCGCAACCCTTATACGAAGCAGTTCATCCGTTTCCCTAAAAGCTTCCAGAGATACCGCTCTCTACCAAGCATCGAGCCCTCCGATATACAGTCGCGCAAATTCTTTCTATAGCGTCGATTCCTGGACGTCCATTCCAGAGACGTTCGTCAACTGTGCCATATCCAAGAACGGCACTCAGCAGTCTGTCCTTGAGGAGAAGGACATGATATTTTTGGAACCGAACCACGACCCTCATCTGCCCTTTCCGACTCACTATTACGAGACCCTGCGCCAAAGGTTTCGTCCTCTGTCTGATGCAGAAATTTGGCCTACTGGGGGTTTCAGGACCCGAGGACATTTGAGCCCTCATCCCGGTTATGAAGCTTGGGCCAATCGGATAGTCGAGCGACACGAAGAGATCTTGAAGCAAGTAGGTCTCCTTCGGGCCATTCAAGCGACATCGAGCTATTTCCATCGAGAAACCTTGCATTTATAAGGGGTTCCTGAATCATTGGAGTTCTGTCACCAACTCCTTTCATCTGCCTTGCGGAGAAATGAGCATCTCCCTCTGGGATCTGTATCGGATAGCAGGTCTTCCTATTCGCGGCAGAATCTATGATGAATGGACTCCTAGTGATGAGGAGCTGTCCAAGAAGAAGAAGGGCGTTGATGAAGGCTTTTATTCTGCGGCCTGCTACGAATTGTTCGCGGAGTTGCCGCAGTTTCTATCCTCCAGAGATAAAGTGCCTTTCGAAGACTGGCTAGTGTACTTTAGCCATGGCCTGAAGTGAGTTTCTTTTCTTGCCTTGCATTGTTCGCGCACTGTTTCATTCTCTTTTTCTTCGCTGATGGTTTTTCTTCCTGTCTCAGCTTGGATTACGGATTGAGCGATGAAGGTCGCAAGGATAAATTAGTCTTGGAGGCCAAGATGAAGAAGAAATTTCCGCGGCCGAATAAGCTATCCCCTACCTGCGAACTTGCCGGGTTCTTGGCCTATTGGCTGTGTTGCGTGGCCCTCCCGAGCTCTAAGCAAGCGGACGGTGTGCGAGTTTCTTGTTTCGCCGTGGCGGGGAGTTTGGCCGATGGTCATCGCTACGCATTGGCCCCAGTAGTATTGTGTTCAATATATCGGGCCTTCGGCGGTGTCATTAGCAACAAAGGTTCGGCATCCTTCGGATTGAATTCTGCTTATTGTGGGTGGCATTTCTTCTCGGGATGGCTTGGGGTCTACTTCCCGTGGGTATACGGCATGGAGCTTAAGGACTTCATCCAGAGGGGATCTGTTCCACTACACGCTTTTCAAAAACGGAAGATGATCAGCGGAAATCCGGCGACTATCGAGACGAAAGATAGCCCGCCATGACGACGTCGACTTCTTCCTCTTCTCGGGGACTAACAGCGAGGATCCAGGACCTGCTTGACGACGACGAGAGTCTCAGCTCTTATCACCCGCTCGTTCTTGGTGTCCATTCGCCCGAGTTCGTTGCCTTTAAGAGAGGGCGCTGAATTTTGGAGAGAACCATACTACCCGAACCGATTCGCCAGGCAGTTCGGTTATGATCAAGGGGTGCCGGAATTGATCGAACCGGTGACAAGGGAGCAGCAGGCATACGGCACAGGGCCGATCCATTGGAAGTGGATATGGCGACAGCTTCTGCTTACCAGGTCAGGTTGTTCTTTCATCGTTCCCCGGGACGGAGTATGTCCCCGGCGCTACGTATGGATGGATGCGGTGGTGGGCCCATCAGTATTCCTTGGTTCGCAACAACCGACACGTGACAGATCCCGTCTTCGTCTCTCCTCCGATTGTTAATCCCACTCCTGCCGACGGCTTAGGGTACGTAGCAGAGCCGCTTCGCCAACTGGCTACCCCTGGCGTGCAGAAGTTCATGACCTCATTGAACGTCATAATAGATCATGAGAAGCCCGAGCATACACTCGAGGGGTGGGTCGCTCATGGCCAGAGGGTTACGTTACAAGGGAACCCGGATTCCCCACTCGTCGGTCCTATGACAGAGGGGCAGAGGGAGCGTTATGACATTGGCGATGATGAGGGTGGTGAAGCTGCTGCAGCGGGGAATGCCGGTGATGAAGAGGAGGCGGATGATGGCGGCGAAGGGAATGACGGTGGTGATGATGGTGGTGACGGAGAAGGCGGTGGCGAGGGAGGCGTTGTGGCGGCAGGCACCCCGCCCTCCGGGGGTCAGGGAGGTCGCGGCCAAAGCCCGGCAAGTCGGACGGGCCTGTCCAGACGTTTTGCGCCCGAGGATAGTGATTTCGAACTATCTCCTGAACGTTCTGGGCCCCGCATAAAGACTGCTCATCGCGTCTCTGTTTCTGACGGCGGTAAGAAAATAAAGGACCTGCTGAAGTTGTATAGAGCTGAGAAGGCGCGGAGCCAACCCCCCGGGGCCGCCAGCAGCGTCCCGACCGATGATGCAAGCGGTCCAAGGGAGGAAGGGGAGATGAGTTCGCAGGCGGGTCTCGGCGGAGATCATCCCGTGGAGGGAGGCGAGGGTAGCGAGCCAGTGCATGAGCGATCTGTTCCTGAGGTAGACATAGAACCCGTCCCTATGGACGTCGATGGTGAGCCGCAAGCTGAAGACCCCTTCCTTACCGTTTCTGTCAATATCGAAGCAGCAGTGAACCCTGGTCCTGCTCCTGAGGCGAGACCCGTTGTCTCATTAGAAGAGGCCTCGCTCCCTCCCCGAGGAATCATGCTTGCAGAGGTCACTAGCGTTCCAGAGCCTATTGCCGAAGTGCTCCTGGCTGCTGAACCAGCCCGGGCTATCTCTGCCTCGGAGGTCGTCATTCTTTCTTCTCCTGAAATGCTCGAGCCGGCAGCGGAAATCGTGGTTGGATATGCCCCCAGCTCGTCGAGACCTGTTGCCTCAATCAGTGCACCGGGTGATGAAATCCCTATTGGTATAATACTTCCCTTCATCGTTTGTTCGCTTCTCTTCTTTCTCCAGTGCGCTAACGTTCACCGTTTCCTTTATCAGCCACTGCCCCTGCCAACGTCCCGGCTCCTGTGGTCCTGCCCGAGGCATTCCTCTCGTCTCTCCGAGGCTTATCAAGGACCAAGGCGAACCTCCTGAAGAGCTTACTGTCCGACATCGTTGATTCGCTTAGGAAAGGAGACGAAGGGTCTATCTTGGATGAGGCGCTGCAGGCGCTGGAACTCACTGCTACGTGGCTTGGGGTCGACATCTCTTCGATAGTCAGCCATGTGTCACTATTTAAAGATGGTGTGGCCCAAGTGAACGATGCGAGGCACTTTGGGACTGACCCCTCTATTGAGGAAAAACGCGGTCAGTTGCGGTCCCTTCTTCCGGAACTAGAGTTACACGAGGCAGATGTGGCCGCAGTGCAGAAGGATTGGCAGGCTGTGGATACTGAGCACCAAGAGGTCACCAGGCGTCTTGCAGAAATTGAGGATGAGATGGTCCGATTACGTGCCGAACACTCTGTCGTCCATTTCAAACTTTCGAAACTTGGTGGTCGGAAAGCAACCCTGCAGTCTTCTATTGACCAACGCAAGACGGAATGTGACGCCGTGAGGGCACGGATCGCGGAGCTGCAGCGGTCTCTTCAAGATACTCCCGACCCTGTTCAAGTCCTGGCCGAGGCTGAGGCAAGACAAAAGGCAATCGTGGGGTCCGCGGTTAACCTGCTAGAGCAGTGCTTGAGAACTTTAGATGGTTAGGCCGTAATGTAATGATAATGATTCTTTTGTAGTTTTAAAACACGTTGTAATGAGTGTTGTATCATTATGTATGCTAGTGTGATGATGAGTTCATATGGTGCTTCTTGGCCCGTTTGTCGTTCCTCTTGAGTTTGAATGCAAAATAGATTGTGCTATTTGGAAAGGAACGTCCCCCTGTTTAGGACTTGAACCTACGCGTGTGTACGAGGATGTAGCCGAGCCTTGGCTTAGGGCTTATCTTATTTTAATATTCTCGAAAAGGCGTCGTGTCTTGCTTGACGTGCCTCGAGCTTTGGTGACCCTTCCAATACCTGTGTAAGCATAAAGCAGATGATCAGCTTTTTAGTTTAGTCATAGCACGGCACTCTTTCTTTTGGCATCTATTCTATTACATTCCCTCTATCGGGGTGTTCACAACTTGCAATGATAGTTTTACGTCAGGTGTAATATCTTTTCAGGAATCGACCATTTACTAGCGAACTGACACCCTGTCCTTTGCAATCTATTACCCGATAGGCCCCGTTGGAATACACTTCGTCGATAATGCAGACGGGGTCCCACTTTGGGTCGAACTTGCTCCTCGATCCTTGGAGCGGTACTGGGCGCTTCATTATTAACACAAGATCGCCCCTTTTGAATGATCTGCCTCTAACGCGCTTATCGTACGCTGCGGAAATTTGCTTTTGATATATCTCGAGCCTTTGCTGGGCAGCGAGCCTCTTTTCATCCAGATTATCAAGTTCGACCATCCGGCTCTTGGCATTATGCTCGGTTGTCAGGGAGTGTCGGAGAGCGACCCGTAGCGACTCAACTTGTATTTCCATCGGGATTACAGCTTCTGTACCGTATACCAGTGAGTAAGGCGTAGCCCGGGTGGCCGTGCGGTGCGTAGTTCGATAAGCCCACAGTGCTTCGGGCAACCGTCTGTCCCAGTCCTTCTTATTCTCCGCCACTGTCTTTTTCAGAATCTTCACAATGGTCTTATTGAATGCTTCGGCTAGCCCATTCGCAGGGGGATAATAGGGTGATGAGTAGCAATGCTTGATTTTAAATTTTGCGCACAGTTTATCGATGGCAGCATTCTTGAAAGGTGTCCCGTTGTCCGTGGTGATTCTCTCGGGAATACCATGCCGGTATAATATGGCGTGACGAACGAAACCCTCGACATGCTTGGCTTTCACATTTCTCAGGGCGACTGCTTCGGCCCATTTGGAGAAATAGTCGGTTGCTGCGAGGATGTACTGATGTCCCTGGGAGGATGGCGGACTAATTGGTCCGATCACGTCCATGCCCCAGGCTGCGAAAGGCCAGGACATCACTGACTGATGCAACTCTTCCGGTGGCGAATGTATGATATCGGCATGGATCTGACACTGGTGACACTTCTTTACGTACCCTATCGCGTCCTTCGTCATTGTCGGCCAGTAGTAACCCATGTGTCGTACGCGGTGGTGTAAGTTCCTTCCTCCCTGATGAGCACCGCATTCTCCGCCATGAGCTTCTTTCAATGTACTACGTGCTTCATCCTGGTTCAGGCATCGCAGCAATATCCCCTCGTAGGACCGCTTGTAAAGTACGTCATTTTGGAGCACAAATGAACTGGCACGCCTTCTGACTTGTGTGCGCATCTTGGGCTCCTCTGGTAGAAATCCGTACTTCAGATAGTCAATGAATGATTTTCTCCAGTCGTCTTCCTCTGTGATTTCGAAGCAGCAAATGGGATTGGTGCTCAATTCTCCGTTGCGCAGCGCAGTCGTTGGCAAGATTCTTCTTTCTTCAATCGTAACCTGCAGTGGGCTGCCTCCAGGATTAGCTAAAGCAGCGGCTAAACTGGCGAGTGCATCAGCTCGTATATTCTCCTGCCTTGGTATGTGTGAGATACTGCTGTTCCGAAATTGCTCAAACAGGGACTGCGCTTGGTGGCAATAGGGTGATAATTCGGGTTTACGGACTTCGTACTCTGTCGTCAATTGTCCGATGACAAGCCTAGAGTCACCGTAGATACGCATTTCCTTGATTTGCATTCCTAGGGCCAACTGTAACCCAATAATAAGAGCCTGGTACTCAGCTTCGTTGTTGGTGCATGCCGGGACTAATGTGAATGAATAGGGTAGCAGGTCCCCTTGCGGACTGATGAATATGATCCCTGCCCCTGCTCCTACCGCTCTGGCTGCGCCGTCGAAATACATCTCCCAATGGCGTGTTTCATTTGTCGCCATGACCTGCTCGTCTGGGAGGTCGTACTCTATTTTTTCGCTGCTCGGTACTGGATGTGCGGCAAGGAAATCGGCGATAGCTTGCCCTTTGACGGCTCGAGCCGGTATGTATGTCAAGTCGAATTCTGACAAGAGAAGGGCCCACTTGGCCAGTCGTCCGGACAACATAGGTCTGTTCATGAGAAATTTGAGGGGATCCGCCTTGGATATTAATGTTATCTGGTGAGAGAGACAGTAATGCCTGAGCTTTTTAACTGCAAAGATTAGCGCCAGACAGATCTTCTCGATCGCTGAGTAGTTAAATTCGGCTCCCACCAGCGTGCGGCTCAGGTAGTAGAGTGCGCTTTCTTTCCCTTCTTCGTTCTTCTGGGCTAAGAGGGCTCCAAGTGAATTTTCGCCGACGGCAATGTAGAGGATTAGTGGTTCCCCTTTAATCGGTGCCGCGAGGACTGGAGATTTGTCGAGCAAGTCTTTCAAAGATTCGAACGCTTTCTGGCAAGCATCGTCCCACTTAAACGGTACTCCCTTCTTGTTGAGGCGCGAGAATGGTTGACAACGACCGGACAAGTTCGAGATGAACCTCCTTAGGTACGCGACTCGGCCTTGGAAACTTTTCAGCTCTTTGAGATTCTTCGGTGGCGGCATCTCCCTAATTGCCTTAATCTTTGTTGGGTCAATTTCTATTCCTCGATGTCTGATAACAAACCCCAAAAACTTGCCAGAGGAAACCCCGAACGCGCATTTCAATGGGTTCATGCGCAGGCTTTTCTTTCTCAGTCTTTGGAATACTTGCCGTAGATGCTCCCTATGCTGTTCGTGCCCGGCTGATCTCACTACCAGATCGTCTACATAGCATTCGACATGTTTGTGCATCATATCCTGGAAGATTACTTGCATCGCGCGCTGGTACGTTGCCCCTGCGTTCTTTAACCCGAACGGCATCACACGGTAACAGTATATGCCCAACGTTGTACGAAAGGCTGTTGATTCCTCATCTTCCGGGGCCATACGAATCTGATTATACCCCGAGTAACCGTCCATAAAGGACATCACTGCGTATCCTGTCGTGCTGTCGATCAGTAGCTCTGGGATGGGTAGTGGGAAATCATCCTTAGGGCATGCTTCGTTGAGGTTCCGAAAGTCTACACAGATTCGGATTTGACCATTCTTTTTCTTGACCGGCACAATGTTTGAGATCCACTGTGGGTATTTAACCTCTCGGATAAACCCGGCCTGGATTAACTTTCCGACTTCTTCTTCGATTTTGGGCACTATATTTGGGTGGAATCGTCGTTGAGGCTGCTTGACCGCCTTCTTCCCTTTCAGGATGCTCAACTTGTGCATCGCGATTGCTGGACTAAGCCCCGGCATTTCTGAGTATGTCCAAGCGAATACGTCCCTGTTTTCCCTCAACAGTCGGATGTATTTCTCTTTCTCCTCTTCTGGGACATTTTTACTTAGGTACGTATTTCTAGGGTCTTCTAGGGTTCCCAGATTTATTTCTTCAAGCTCATCTATCGTGGGCTGTCCCCCGTCCTCTATCTGTGCAGGTGCGGCACTGGGTTGGATAACGTCAGCTACCTCTTGTGGTTGTACCTCTTCCGTAGTATTGATTGTCACCATATTAACATGTCTGATCTTCGTTTTTGCCCCTAACCCTTCTCTTCCTTGATGGACTTTGTTGTTTTCCTCGAACGGCGCTAACATTCTACCATTCGAGGCTGATTCTGAATAGCAGAAGCCCATACTCTTCATGATGTTACGGCTGGCTTCACTGTATCTCTCTTCTTCTATGGGCCGAGGTAAACGAAGTGGTTTCTCAGCCTCGTCCTTGGACCGTGCAGGTTCATCTGTCACTGAATAAAATTTGATTTCTTTCTTTGTATTGGCATTTGGCGGTACCACAAACTGGTTTGGAGCCTTCGGAAAAGGTTTAACTCTTCCTATTTTTGGCACTGGCATATTAAAGCTAGATTTGAGCACACTCATGTGCTGGTTCGAGATCATCTCTAGGACGGACTGCCCGGGCTGTCGCAAGTGTTTCGGGACTATGTAGAATTTTTTGGTAGTCCTTTGAGGTCCTTCAGCTGCCTGACTTGTTTCTTTCTGAATAATGGATTGAGGTTTGGCCCTCTGTTCAAACTTGCTGACTTTCGGTTTTGCCCCTTGCTCTTTCCGCATTTCGTCGGGCTTCTTCGTGTCTCCCCCTTCGTTGACCAGGTCATAATACCGAGCATCGGCTAAGAATGATTCTGCAATCGTATATGGCTTTGGGTCTGCTGCCACTCTGTACTGAACTCCCTTTCTGTTGTATTTAAAGCACTGATGATAGGTTGAGGGGACGACGCGATTCTGATGAAGCCATGGTCTCCCTAGCAGAAGATTATACGTTGTTTACTGCGTCGATTACCTGGCATATTACTTTCGTCTTCAACCTTTCAATTTCTAGCATCACAGTGATCGACCCTAGAGTGCGCTGGCTGTCCTGATTGAACCCTTGAATGACCATGGTGCTGGGACGCAGGGCTGATGGCCTGTAACCCAATCTTTGGAGTGTCTTCAGTGACATAATATTCACCGCGGACCCATCGTCAAGCATGCATCGCTTGATCTCCGTGTCTCTAATTGTTCCTGTGACCATCAACGGTCGGTTGTGGTCTGTTGCTTCAATTGTGCGATCTTCTTCGGAGAATGTGATCACAGAGGGATGATCTATCTGCATTATTTGCTGAATTGGTGCATTCCCTTCCCAAAACTTGTCTGGATTGCTCATTTCTGCTTCGATCTCTGTCATCATTACTTCTCTAGCTTCACTGTCTAGCAGCGCGTTGATCAACATTTCTCTGTACGCCTTTGAGAGACACAAGGCGTCGTATATGCTCAGGCGGGCCGGGACCCTTCGCAGGTGTGACACGACATCATACGCTACTGGTGCTGCCCCTTGTCTTGGCTCCGGACGACTGGTCGTGGCTTCGACAACTTTCTCTTTCAACTTCTGCCCCTGGGGCCTCGTTACGGGTATATCCGGGTTTTCGTCTTCTTGCATCGGATCGACTGGTTCTGGCCGAATGCGCTCCGGCATCTGCCTTCCGGATCGGAGGACGACGGCATTGACTTCTTCTTTATCCGCCTGCAATGTCTCTTCTGTTGATGGCTGTTCTATGAATGATACCATTGCGCAATGTACCTTAGCCTCTATAAGTCGGCTCTTCCCCTGGCTATCCTTCTTTCTTGTCCCTTTCTTCTTGCGGTTGAGGAGTCTTCTTCGATTCTCGAGCCTCTTCCGGCTGCTAACCAAAGTCCAAGGTTCTTCAGGTTCAGGGGATAGGGCATGCAATTGGGTATTCTTATCCGAGGGGAGGGCTGAAACTACCCCTGCTGTTTCCCTTGTTGCTGTTTCTGGTGCCTTCATACTGATTACCCCTTGGTTGATCAACCCCTGTATCCTTCCTTTCAGGCTAAAACAGTCTTCCGTCTTGTGGCTCAGGCACCGATGGTATTTACAATACCGGGGATCATCTACCTTCCCAACCTCGTGGGGCCGAATTGGTTCTGGCAGGCGAATTACCTTTTCTTCTACCAATTGCTCCATGATGGGGATCAGGTCGGCCATGTCGAAGGTGTATGGGCCGTTGGCTCTTTCCCTCTCGGCTATTGTTATTCTCTGAGAAGCGTAGGGCCTCTTGCCTTTTTCTTGGGTAGGTGTTGGTTTCGTGTCTGTCTTGGAATCTGCGGCGGGCCGTTTTCGATCTATCGTATTTTTTCCCTTGTTTACGTTGTGCGTCTCGGCAATTCTCACTCCTTCTCTTTTCTGCCTTTCGGGTCTGAGATTTACCCGTGCTGCGGCTTCCTCTACCAGGTGTGCTTTGGTGGCTAATTCTCGGAAAGAGGGAAAACTGTTCCCTGACAACCCGTAGGATATCATTGGGTCCAGGGCTCGCATGCACATCTTTATCTGTTCTTTCTCGCTGGGTAACTCTTGACATTGAGCCGCTATTGTTCCCCATCGGTCCATAAATCTCTCCACGGGTTCGCCCTGCCTTTGCCTGATCAAGGCCAGATCTGTTACTGATGTTTCTCTTTCTATAGAGAAGAATTTTGAAATAAAACTGTCTCGCATTTGCTCCCATGACTTCACTGATCCTGCTGGTAGCGACATGTACCATTGAAAAGCCTTTCCCGTCAGCGTTGACCCGAATAACCGCATACAGTACTGTGGGACGGTCGACCAGTTTCCCAATGCTGTGAGGAAGCGAGTGATGTGTTCTTCTGGTGACCCCCTTCCGTCAAACTTTTCGAAATCCGGACATCTGAAGTTGACCGGAAATGGTACTTCTTCTATTTCCAGAGGGTATGGGACCTGATATTTATACCCGGTTCCTCTTTCCTTCTCCTTCTCTTGTCGCATGAGACTTGCAATGGTTTGCGACAGTTCTTCTCTCGTCATTTGTGTAGTTGGAACTATTATTCGTTCCGCTGGAACTCTCCTGGCCTGGGTGAGTGGCTCAGCACTAGCTGGCTCTCCTGCTGCCCCTTGAGATTCTTCAGCTAATGGGCGCGTAGGTGGTGCAAGACTTCGAGTAGCATTCTGGGCTATTAAAGTAGTCAAGGCTTCCTGAATCTCTCTCATTCGTTCATTTGTTTCCCGATTAGCCTGAACTAGTCTGTCGATCTGATCTTGGACCGTAGGCAGCTCGTCTGCTTCATATGATCCCTCTTCCGCTTCTGCTACCTGGACCATTGCGACCAGCACTGGTCGGGCCTTCTGATTCTGCCCCTGTCCTGGCTCGATAACTATTGTGGGCTTGGAGCTTCTCGCGATCGTGGTTTTGGTTGATTTTTGTGCGGCACGGATGACCTTGGACAACGGCGGAAATTGTTCGATCGTCATTGCGGGCACCGAGGACGTGGTTGACGTGGCCTGACCGTGGGTGGAAGTCTTCTGCCCTTGTTTTGGTTGCCACTGTCCCTTGGTCGCCGGGCAAGGTCTTGCAACATTCGCTTTCTTGTATGTTGCTAAGCTGGCTACTTTCTTCTGCTCTTTCTTCTGTTGGCGTGTTTTGACCATCTGCCATCCTGAATTAGAAGCGACCGTCGTGGCTGGAATGAGGCGAGGGAAGCTGAAGCCTCCGTAGGTAAGGAAGGTGCATGAACCGGTCATTGAACATGCCATTTCTTCTGTCTGTCCTAGTATCTTGCTAGTTCTGGTGAGTCATGAATTATTAGAACAGTTCACAAGCGCGGTCGGGAGTATGAGCCCATCGATCGCAGTGCATAAACTGACAAAGATAAGCAAGACGGAGACAAATACGTGTAGTTGTGGGAATTGTGGGTTCGAAAACCTTTTAAATATCTATTGCCTTAAAGATGAAGGGAAGAACGTTCCCGTTGAGAGTCGCCAGTTTGACGCCTGAAGGGCGCCGAAACATTACGCCTCGCGGTAGCTTTCTTATGTGTATATTCGTGTTTGCGAGCTATTGATCTCAGAGTGTCCATATATTCAGATGTAACCAGATATTCTGGTACGGTTCGATCCCCAGCAGAGTCGCCAGTTTGTTAGAACTAGAGAATGAACATTCCCCGAAATGTGGTGTTTTGCTGATCTGGGGTTCTGAATATAGAAACATTCGTAGATAATCACAAGCATTCGCAAAATACACAAGAGAAGAGATATCGCAAGGCGAATTTTATTCCAGAGATTCTGAGATCTTGTACATTCCAGGCCGTGATCTGGCACGAGCCCTTAATTACATCGAATGATCGATGACCCTTGATTAAAAGGCAAAAGACTAGTCAGCAGGGACTATGGTCTCAGAGTTCTTTAGTCATGGAGACCTGTGTTTTGGTGGTCGCGGAGACCTGTATTTGTATGGTCGCGGAGACCTGTGTTTGTATGGTCGCGGAGACCTGTGTTTGTTATAGACTGATCCACCTTTGTACGAGTCGGATGTCTATGTCCCGTGTTTTGGCCGGAGATCCGGGCTGAGACTGTCAGGGTTTATGACTGAGATGGACGACTCTGGGCCCGCGCCTGTCAATGTAGGGACAGGTGACCTCGGGAAGTCCGTTCTTCAATCGTGTGTACCTGCGCAGCTCAACCAGCGGATGCCGTTTGGATGGGTAGGGCATCGACTGTTCTTGGAATATCAGTTTTTAACAGATTGTGTGTGATAGTTCAGAACTCTCCTGGTGTGGTTTATCGTGTTAACCATGGTCCCCTTTGCTTAGTCCAGGCCTGGATTCGGGTCATATTATGATAGTACACGTAATGATGATGCATCAGTATGATTCTGGGCGCCGGCGGCCTCTTTTCAGGAGAATTATTCCATTCAGCTCGTTGGGTCGGATCGGACTCCGAAGGCTTGCATTCTGCTCATTGGGTAGCCCGGATAGGTCGTTTGACTGCTCCATTGTGTCCGGAACGCTCGAAATACCCAAAATAGGCTCAAACGGGGGTTTAAAATGTTATAAAACGTGGATTTAAGGGTGCTGGAACAAATGCGCAAAGTGCTGATTTATGCGATCCGCTGGCCTGATTTTATTGACGCGCTGGGGCCAGTGCGTCCTTAAATGATTTTTATGATGCGCCGGGTAATTTTATGACGCGCTGGAGCCAGTGCGTCCTTAAAACCAATTTTTTGATCCGCTAGGATATTTTGCGACGCGCTGGGGCCAGTGCGTCCTAAAATTGTAATTTCCTGATGCGCTGAGCTATTTTGCGACGCGCTGGGGCCAGTGCGTCCTTAAATGTAATTCCTTGATGCGCTGAGCTATTTTGCGACGCGCTGGGGCCAGTGCGTCCTTAAAATAGCTTTGACTCTAAAACTTGCATTTTTCTAATCCGCTGGCCTATTTTATGACGCGCTGGGGCCAGTGCGTCCTTAAAATGCCCCAATCGATGGTTTGTGTAATCCATCAAGGACTTTCCTGATGCGCTGGGTCACTTTTGTGATGCGCTGGGACTGGCGCATCGAAAAAAGATGACTTGGTCATTTCTCCAGACCTGGTATGATCGGAGGTGCGATTTCCGGCGAGGGGTTCCGGCGGTCGGAGAAGGATTCCGGCGATCGGAAAAAGGTTTTTCGGCGACGAGGTCCTCTCTCTCTCTCGCTGAATGATGCAAATGAGGTGGTGGGCGGGGTATTTATAGGTATCGTCGTCCAATAAGCGGTCGACACGTGTAGCGCGTCGAGAAAATAAGTTGGCGCGTCGATAAATGTGCTCGGAGTCCAGAAGTTGGTTTGCAGGACGCGCCAGCTGCCAGCGCATCCTAAAATTAATTGATTTTTTGATGCGCTGGGTGAATTTTTGGATGCGCTGGGGCCAGTGCGTCCATAAATTGATTTTTTGGATGCGCTGGGCGCAGTGCGTCCATAAATTCATTTTTTGGATGCGCTGGGCGCAGTGCGTCCATTAATTGATTTTTTGGATGCGCTGGGCGCAGTGCGTCCATTAATTGATTTTTTGGATGCGCTGGGCGCAGTGCGTCCATTAATTGATTTTTTGGATGCGCTGGGCGCAGTGCGTCCATTAATTCATTTTTTGGATGCGCTGGACGTACTCGTGTCCCACAGATTTGGGTTTTGCAAATTGGGGTGTTTGCGGGGTCCGCATCGCGGTGAATGCCGATGCACTGCTCCTATTTCTTCATAATTGAGGTATCCTCCCAATTTTGGACAGTTTTGGTCACGGTGACCGGTGGGGTCCATTACCGGCCCAATTTCATGCTTGAGGCAAATTTGATGCATGCATCGCGATCCGTGCCGCGATTTTCGATGCACTGGCCCTAAATCTGATCGCATGATGGTTTTGGCATTCGGAATTATCATTTCGGGGATCCTCACTTTTGGGACCCCAACAGCGGGTCTGAACAGTAAGAGTTTCTGATGGGCAGGTTCCAACAACGGGCAAGCCCAGAGCATACGCTCGAACTGACAGGTGCTTAATATAAAGACATATGCATGTGTGCTTGAGTAATCAAGGTGTTTTATGGTGAAGCATGAATGCAGGTCTGAACAGTAAGAGTTTCTGATGGGCAGGTTCCAACAACGGGCAAGCCCAGAGCATACGCTCAAACTGACAGGTGCTTTATGCGAGATGCATGTGGTGTGTTTGAATAATCAAAGTGCTTGCAGTGAAGCAGGGGGGTTGGAAGAAAAGTAAATGTTGCACTTATGCTAGATGCAAATGAGATGATGCTGGAAAATGAGTATCTGGGTGGACGGAGGTGTCGCAAGGGTTGGCTTCGAGTGGCTGGATCAAGACTTGGATGGCTTGGGAGGCTTGGACCAATGGTCAGGCTGGGCTGGACCAGGGTTAGACTCTCCTCACTCGGGCTCTCCTTGGTGGAAAAATGGGCTAAAGGGTGGAGAGATGGACTCAGAGCTCTCGGACCGGCTGGACTTCGAATGGCCTTTTGAAATGAGAAGGGGAGGGGGGTATTTATAGCGGCGGACAAGGGCATTCTCGTAATTTTTTCCGGGCGGCCTGCCATGGGCCGCCCGTACGGCCGCTCCTCGGTTTCCAGCGAGTACGGCCGTTCCCTCGGGGCTGCTGTTGGACTCGCTGGTCGACTCAGTGAGTTGACTCAGCGGGTCGACTCAGTGGTTTGACTCGACGGGTTGACTCGACGGGTTGACTCGGTGTTTTGACTCGACGGGTTGACTCGACGGGTTGACTCAGCGGGTTAACTCAGCGAGTTGACCCAGTGAGTTTGACTTTTTTTGAGATTTTTTGACTGGCCTTTTTTATGGGGGGTTTTTCGGGGTGGTTTTTAGGACTGGGTTGACTGGGTTCAGGCTTGAACTGGGCTATGGAATGGGGCTTACAAGGGTGAGTTTGGCTGAGTTTGGACTTGGGATTTGGGGGTATGGTCCTCCGTTCAACCAGCTATCTCTACCAACAGTGTAGCCGAAGGTGGGGTGTCTACAATGGGTTAACCATGGGCATCCCTATGTGCACCATTTTGATGAAAGATTTGACTATGAGAGTACAACATGGCGGACTACCCACAAACATATGGATCAAAGAAGCCAATGATAAGAAAAATTGATGCACATAGCCCACATGAAGAATCAAAGTCGGAAATGTCCATGCAAGGACAAATTTGGGCAACTTATGTGCACCAATTTCTTTACAAAAAAGGGGGACCATTTGAGCACAAGAAGGCATGGCTTGAAGAGTCACCCAACCATCATGGAAATGGGTAAGAATGATATACATAGCCCACTTGAAGATCAAAATCCAAAATGCCCCAAAGCATGGGACAAAATTGGGCAACTTATGGGTGTCATTCTTTCTCACAAATTGGAAGAAAAATCACTCATATTTGAGAATGATGGCGGATGACCCGCCAAGCACCCCAAAGGAAGTTCAAGGAGCTATGGTTGCATGGATAGCTCACTTGAAGAGGAATCATCCGTTTGAGATTGATGACATTAAAGGAAACCCTTGGAAACCATTTTCCTACCACAAGAAAAAAACCATTTGAACTTAGTGAGATTGTTGAAACAACTCACTCATGGGACTTATAGATGATCAAGTAACTTAAGTCCTCCATCCATCCAAAGAAAAGACATGAAGGAAAAGAATCTTACATGCACAAAGTGTAGTGGTGCACACATGACCCAAAGAAATATCCAAGTTTTAAGGAAGGCCCAAAAGCCCATCTACATGGAGGAATTCCAAGGAACCCACCACACTTTGTGAACAAAGATGTGCATCATAATCAAGAAATGATGGAAGATTTTGGCTACTTGTCCATAAAGGCCGACTTAAGAAATCTAGCCCACTTGAGATCCAAGTGAAGAATGGGCTAGTCACCCTTGTCCATACACATGTGAAGAAGGATGGGGCCACCCAAAGTGAGTCCCATGAGCCCAAAACTTGAGGTGGGCCCTACCATTCCCATGGGCCCAAAACTTGAAAAGAAGATGGAAAAGAAAAGAAGAGCTTTAAGGAAAAATGACAAGGGCAAGAAAGCATGAGGGGGCCCAAAATGAAGCATTGGGCCCATCAAATACACCAAGGGGCATGACTTCACTTTGAGCCTATTTGATACACATGAAAAGAGGCCCAACTCCCATGAAGAAAGATAGGATATTTTGCCATGCACACTTGATGGACATGGCAAAATTACCCTTTATATACACATGAAGGGAGTGTGAAAGAAGAAAAGAAAGAATGAAAAGGAAGCTTGCAATGTCCTTCTCCATGCACCACCTTTAAAAGAGATTTGAGATCTAGAAAATGGCCAAAAATACTTGGGCCCACCTTCACTCCTTTTGGAATAGCTACATGGAAAAAGAAATGAGTCATAAGAAGAGACAATGAAGAAGGAAAAAGACAAGAGAGAAAGGGAGTAGTCCATACCTTTACCACTCACCAAAGGGGGACCACCTTGCTGTCCCAAAGCTTCTCTAAGGCCCACCACTTGAGAGAAGTAAAGAACCACCAAGAGAGAGAGAAAAACTTGAAGAAAGAGAGAGTATGAGAGAAAGAAAGGAGAGATTGCACGTTGGAGGGGCCAAGGGAGCTCCATGTTATATAGAAAAGGGGAGTGCACCCCTTTGCCCAACCCACTGGAAAAACCAGTGGGCAAAGACGGTCCGGGCGTCGCCCAGGGGGCCGTCCTACCCTCCATCTAGTTGAAACGACCTCTCCCCCTCTCTCCTTGGGAAGAACTCCTCCTTGGGAAGGGTGGTTGCAAGTGAATCTTGTACCTCCTTGTAAGAATGAAGTGATGAAAGTGAATGGTGAGAAAAAGTAAGGAATCTCACCAAAATCTCATCTTGTGAGAAATTGGTGAGAAATTGGCTTGATGATGTGGAAAAAGTTCCATGGAATTTTCAAGAAAAAGAAAAAGAATTGACTTAGTCAAACAGCGATCTCAACCATCCAAAGGCATGACCTGATGATCTGAACCATTCTAAGAAGAATCCCCGGAATCTCCCACCTTGATTGCTACTCTCTTGTACATAGTTGTGGTCCGAAGACCTTAAACTACGTCGGGATCAAGATCCCGAGGGACTTTTTAAATAAAAACCGGTAGCAGTCTGGATCGTTCGAATCAAGATCCGCTGACACCGGACATTTTTCAAAAAATAAAAAAATGTGTTTGCCCAGCTTGTACATATTTTGGGTCCGAAGACCTTAAACTACGTCGGGATCGACATCCCGAGAGATTTTTAATAAAAATCGGCGTCGGTCTTGTTTGCTCACATCAAGATCAGACGGCTTCAGACATTTTCCAAAAAATAAAAAAATGTGTTTGCCCTGTTTTGTACAGTAGTGTGGTCCGAAGACCTTAAACTACGTCGGGATCAATATCCCGAGGGATTTTAATAAAAACCAACATCGATCCTAGCCGTTCAGGCCAAGATCTGATGACCTGGATCATTTCGAAAAAATCACAAAAAAGAATGTATTTTCAGCATGTACATATTTTTTGTCCGAAGACCTTAAACTGCACTGGGATTAATTTCTCGGGGGGACCTTTCTCGCTTTCAACCAAAAATCGGCATCGGCCTCGACCGCTGGGATCCAGGTTTGATAACCCGGATCATTTCCAAAAATACCAAAAAGATCTCAAGCTTTCCATAAAACCAGCATCAACTTCGATTACTTGAGTTGAAGTCTGGAACTTTTTCAAAAAAAAAAAAAAAAAAAAAAAAAAAAATCACCATCAATTTCACAAATTCATCCTCAGTGGTCTGAAGACCTAAAACTACACTGGGATTAACTTCTCGGGGGCTTTCTTTCCTAACCTGTTCCGGACATGGCTGACAGTTGATCGTACGGGTGTCCAGAATCTTTTAAACAGGTAAAGGCTGAGGCGGGCAGAACCCCACAATCCTGTTCGTGTTGAACGCACCATGATAGAAAACCTTGATTTGGAAGTCGCTGTTGAATCT
The DNA here is from genome assembly GCA_003013855.2 of Liriodendron chinense. Classification (NCBI taxonomy): domain Eukaryota; kingdom Viridiplantae; phylum Streptophyta; class Magnoliopsida; order Magnoliales; family Magnoliaceae; genus Liriodendron; species Liriodendron chinense. Next base: position 22,262 of record PVNU02000896.1, read on the forward strand.
GACGGATGTTCCCTGTTCCTAAAACTCATGAAGGGGATTAAGGCTATTGAGAGGTGGAGCGCACCCTCACGGAATTGTGAGCAACGTAAGGCCCCAAACTGGATTGACTAAGGGAAATGTGAGAATGTGGCTCATTTTGTGGCCGAAGGAGTCCGTCGGATAATACGTGGTCTATGTGCATTGCACATGAGGAACATTCAACTTTGTGGGTGTGTTGACTGAAAACCCTCAACAATCTCCTCATCCGAAGATGTAAAACTACGGCACTTAACTGTGTGAGACTCGTCTTGCTCGCTGATGTAAAATGGATCGGGTGCCTTACCAGCAGTAGAAGCTGGAAATGGATGAAAATTCCATACCTTTTCCCTGCATTTCAGAAAAATCACAAAATACCAAAACATTGCAAAATCACCTTTTCAAAAAACACAAAAATATTTCCATTGCTTTCAAATCAAATATTTGCAAAAATCACAAAATATTTCCCTTGCTTTCAAACCAAATATTTTCAAAAATTACAAAAATATTTCCTTTGTTTTCAATAACCGATCTCTATCTTGACCACTCAGGTAAAGGTTCGAACCAAATATTTGCAAAAAATCAAAAAAATTTCACTATCCCCCAGCACTACACTTCAGGAGTCTTGAACTCCACTCTCTTCACAATTTGGGATGACGGATCCAATCGCCCGCAAATTGGAATCTTGACCAAAACTAGCGACCAAGCACCGTCTCAATCGCATTTATGCCCAGAAAAACATCTTGAAGTCGGATAATATCCTCGTACATTCTCATTAGCAAAGAAACAGTATCTTGGGACGATGGACATGCTCGATCACGGGTCGGGATTTTGACCAACCCGCTGACCAAACACCCGTATAAAAAAAGGAAAATCCCCAGGGGAGCACAACCCCGCAAGCAATAAGCTCAAAGTTCTCTGCATTACCAGCAAAAACAAAATCATCAAACGAAAAGAGAATGAGCCAAGCCATGCATCCATCATCACATACGCATCTCCGTGCATCAGCATCCATCGCATCAATCATCATATTTACCTGCTTTCAAAATAAAAGCCGGTTAGCCAAAGACCCCACAGGCATCCCTAGTGGAGGCGCATGCAAACCAGATTTCCATTTCAAAAAGACAAAAAAAAATATCTCTATTTGCAAATAAAAACCCCACGGAGTATCACTCCCCAGAGTGGGTATCTTTTCAAAAAAATTCAAAAATATTTTTCCAGTAGAGCGTTCTGCCTCCAAAACACCAGGAGATCTTCCATATCTCTGGGTAGGAGCAGACGCAAAAATCAAATAAGATCCGATGTCTCGCGGTTTCCCCGGAGATCATCGGATCCAATGAACTCAAAGTACGGTCGAACTGAACTCCAGTGTCAGTGTGGTCGTACCACATGCCAAGATACAAAAAGATGAAAGCCAAAAGGCTCGGTCAAAGAAACCATTTGAACAGGTGGAAACAATGAATTGTAACCCAAGTATCAAAAATAGATTGGGTGGAAAAAGACCACCCGCACATACCTAGGCGTGGATGCCTGAAGTACCTTGACTGAGTACAAGTCGGCGTAGTAGAATCCCGTAAGACTACATGACGCAGGGCATCTAACCACTTTGACAGTCAAGCGAAACAAGTACTCCTAGAGTGATCTGGGAAAACATCAAACATCACAATCAGTCAGAGGGTCAGCATCCTCGTAAGACTACGGACGCAGAGGCTCTACTGTACCTTTCCGATGTTAGTACCGATCGGGAATGGAAGGGTTGTGATTGGGTACCCAGGTTGCAGCAAACTGCAGGGACAATCGCAACGTTTTCTCCAAACTCCCGCGGTATGTGCGAGTTATCAATCTCCAAACAATCAACTGACTCAGATACAAAGGACAACAAAGATTCCAGACCACAATCGAGGAAAGAATGAATTGCAAACCAAGCATCGAAATCAGCAGATCGGGTGGAAAAAGACCACCCGCACATACCTAGGCGTGGATGCCTGAAGTACCTTGATTGAGTCCAAGTCGGCGTAGTAGAATCCTGTAAGACTACATGACGCAGGGCATCTAACCACTTTGACAGTCAAGCGAAACAAGTACTCCTGGAGTGATCCGGGAAAACATCAAACATACAATCAATCACCAGGGTCAGTATCCTCGTAAGACTACGGACGTAGAGGCTCTACTGTACCTTTCCGATGTTAGTACCGATCGGGAATGGAAGGGTTGCGATTGGGTACCCAGGTTGCAGCAAACTGCAGGGACAATCGCAACGTTTTCTCTAAACTTCCGTGGTATGTGCGAGTGATCGATTTCTAGGTGATCAACTGGCACAGATGCAAAGGCAAGCAAAGATTTCAAACCATGATCTATGAATGACCGGGTCAGAAGTGGGGTGTCCACTCGCTTTGGCATTCGGTTGCAAGCAACCTCTGCGAAAGAGGGGCATCTGTAGACACCCCACCTTCGGCTACACTGTTGGTAGAGATGGCTGGATGAATGAAGGACCATAACCCCAAATCCCAAGTCCAAAATCAGCCAAACTTACCCTTGTAAGCCCCAATCCATAACCCAACTCAAGCCCGAATCCAATCAACTCGCTCCTAAACATCAGCCTGAAAAACCCCCCATAAGAAAAACCAGTCAAAAAATCCTAAAAAAGTTAAACTCACTGAGTCAACCCGCTGAGTTAACCCATTGAGTCAACCCTCTAAGTCAACCCGTCGAGTCAAAACACCGAGTCAACCCGCCGAGTCAACCCGCCGAGTCAAATCACCGAGTTGACCCGCTGAGTAAACTCACTGAGTCAACCCACTGAGTCAAAACAGCAGCCCTGAGACATGACCGTACCACGCGTTGGAAACCGAGGAGTGTCCGTACGGGCAGCCCCCAGGGGGCCGCCCAAAATTATTTACGCAAACTGCCACTCTCCAACGCTATAAATACCCCTAGCCTCTTCCCATTTCAACATCCAATCCATCCAGTCCAGCGACCCGTTTGTCTGAGTCCTTCTCCACCCTTTTAGCCCATCTTTCCACCAAGGAGAGCCTGAGTGAGGAGAGTCTAGCCTTGGTCCAGCCTAGCCTGGCCACTGGTCTAAGTCTCCTAAGCCATCTAAGTCTTGATCCAGCCACTCGAAGCCAATCCTTGCGACACCTCCGTCCATCTAGCTGTTCCTTACTAGCATCATCTCATTCGCATCTAGCATAAGTGAAACATTTACTTTTCTTCCAACCCCCCTGCTTCACTGCAAGCACTTTGATTATTTAAACACACTGCATGCATCTCGCATAAAGCACCTGTCAGTTCGAGCATATGCTCTGGGCTTGCCTATTAGTGGAACCTGCCCATCAGAAACTCTTACTGTTCAGACCTGCATTCATATACATATCACTACAAGCACTTTGATCATTTAAACACACAGCGTGCATTCCGCATAAAGCACCTGTCAGTTCGAGCGTATGCTCTGGGCTTGCCTGTTAGTGGAACCTGCCCATCAGAAACTCTTGCTGTTAAGACCTGCATTCATGCATCATGTCATCTATGAGAGTATATGAGGATTAAAACAGACTTTCAAGTATTAGTTCGATTCTGTGAAGTAGAGACCGTACTTCGGTACGGGCAGTGTGTGGGGTGCTTAACCTCTTCCCACCCTGTAACCGTGATCCCTTACCTCGAATCTCTGGCCGCAGATCAATAGGAGTCATTTTAGAGGAAGGAATCTTCGGATCCCCTTTTCTAACGTTTCTACGGGGTCTAGCCGACTGTAGATTCGAAGTAACTAGCTAGTGGCGACTCTGGTCTTATATAAACTCATTTAAACACATCCAGCTTAAACACGACTACCAAATAAAGCCCTCGAGAACGAGGCAAGCCAGTGGCACAAACGGCGATTTGCACTCACGTATCCTCTTCTTCTTTTTCCGAAAGGAAAGGGATGAACGTCGTGTGGGAGCGCGGAACGGCGAGGGTCCACACCAGTGGACCTAGTTCCGGTTGTGATTGCCCAAGCAATAAAAAAAATAAAAAAATGAATAAGAAATAAAAATCCACCCCCAGAGGAGAGCCTCATCTAGCTCATCTTGGGACGACGGATCCGACCCCTCCCGAATTGGAATGTTGATCAAGGCTAGCGGTCAGATCGCTTTAATAATACCAACTAGACCACACTCCACCTTTTCATCCCCAGCAGAAATGCAACTACATATTTTGGGATGATGGACCTGATCAACCACGGATCAGGATCTTGACTAAACCGTTGGCTAAATCATCCGCCTTAAAAGTAACCCCTAGAGGATAAAAACAATAACATCAGATTCTGCACGTCCGACAGAAAAGATCCCAATCGTATAATGAACGACACCCATGCATCCATTGCATTAAATCTATGCTTCCATCATGGATGATCTCGATCATAGCCATCATCTGCAAGAAGATGAATTAATCCCTTTGCATGTTTCTAATAGAAATCAGCTTATGAAAAATTTCATGCGCATCCCCAGTGGAGATAACTTGCTAAGCTAGACTTATTTCCAAGCTCATTTTGCAATAAAAACCCCCACAGAGTTCTACTTCCCAGCGTGGGGTAATTTTCAAAAGAGTATTTTTTCCCCAGGAGTGCCAAGTTTTCGAGGTACTAAGAGATCTTCTATATCTCTAGGTGGAGACCAGCGCAAAAAAATAAAAATAAAATAAATAAATAAATAAATAAAATGACGATTCATGGTTTCCTTGGAGCCGTCAGATCCGAATGCATACCAAATATGGTTAGTCTGAAGTCTAGTGTCGAATTAGCCGTATCGAATGTTAATGTAAGGAAGAACAATAGGCCAAGCTCAGTTGGAAGAAATAGTCAAAATGATGGAAAAGATGAATTGTAACCTAAGTGTCAAAACTAGAAGATCGCATGAAAAAGGTCACCTGCATATAGTCATGGATGCTTGTCGACCTTGATCAAGTCCAAGTCGACATAATGACCCCGTAAGACCGCAAAATAAAGCGTAGGGCTAGCTAACCACTTCTGATGATCAAGCAAAACAAGTACTCTTGGGGTGATCTGGGAAGCAACAGATACTCTATCTCCAGACAGTATCCTCGTAAGGCCGCAGAACAAAGGTTGCGATTGGGCACCCATATTACAGCTAGTGCAGGGATAATCGCAACGTTTTCCTCAATCCCCACAGTATGTGCAAGTTATCTATTTTCAAGTAATCAGCTGACATAGACACAAAGGCAGGTAATGAATCCAGACCACAACCTACGACTGACCAATAAAGGTGGGGTGTCCACTCACTCTGGCATTCAATTGCACGCAACCTTTGCCAAAGAGGGGCATCTGTAAACACGCCACACTGGGCCGATAAGATGATTAAGATTGAACGACTAGGATGGATGATGACCCGTAACCCATCAAACCCTAATTCGAACCCTCACTCAGTCCCAAACCTTAAACTCAGTCACAAACCTCGATCCAAACCCTAAACTCAATCCCAAACCTTAACTTAGTCCCAAAACCTAACCTTAACTCAAATTTAAACCCTAATCCAAACCTCTAAGTCAACTCACCCGGTCACCACAACCTGGTCAACTCACCTAGTTAAGCCCATACCATAAATCAAGACCCAAGCCCAAAACCAAGCCTAGACACGGACGAGGGGGGAAAACAATTGATAGAAACTAAGGAGGAAAGCCCCCACACGTTTAAGAGAGACCACCTGCCAAGACAGGGCAAGATGAAGTCACCTTGGCTCCCACCTAGTGGGTGCCACCCACATGACACTGTCCTATTCTCTGAGACAATCTCGTGCGACCCTCATTTTCCCTCTCTTTTACCTCGCTAGTACGTGTGAGTAAAGTCACATATGATGATACCCTCCTCCCTTCGTACTATTTATAATCTTACCACACCATTTAACGATGAGATGCCACCACATGACGATCTCAAATCCTAGCCCTTACAACCTATTTTGACCCCAACCTCACCTGAAATTACAACAATACCAGGGTTGGATGCTATAAATAGCCCCCTCCCCTTCTCATTTCAACACACCAAGGAGACATCAAAGCCTTCCACATCCCCTCTCATCCCTGAGTGCCTTAGCTTTAGCCATAACCTTAGCCTTGGTCTCAACCTTAACCTAAGCCCTAGCCATCCCTCCACCAAGGAGAGTGAGAGTGAGAGTGAGGAAGAGAGAGACGAGCCTTAGTCTAGCCTAGCCTAGTCCAAGTCCCTAGCCTCTCGAGCCACCCAAGTCCCAATCCAAGTCACTCGATCTAATCCTTGCGACACCTCCATCCATCTAACAGTCAATCTTTAGCCAGCTTTGTCCAACTTTCCATTAGCATTTGTGCAACATCCATTCCCTTCTCAACCTCCTGCTTATCTTATCCATACATAATGCATATCATCTTGCATTTATACCAACTTGGAAAAGTATGCTCTATGGCCTGTTGATCTAATCGGACCTTGCCCATCAGAAATTCTGGTTGGTACGCATAGTATCTATACATAACATCTCACCCAGTCGGCTTGAGTGTATGCTCTGAGGCTTGCCGAGTAACTTGGATCCTACCCATCAGAAACTCGAGTTGACTGGTCAAACCACTGACCAGTATGTGAGTCAGGGACTGATTCATCTTGTCCTGAGACACTATTGGAAGGCGATGGTGCATTCCATACATCATCTCCACACACAACATACCATCATACTCCAAGAATCACTAGCTAGGTACATGAGTTAGGGACTAATTCGTCTTATGCCGAGACACTTCAGGGCGGCGATGATGCATTAAAGCACACAGTCATTCTCACACACCGCATATCATTGGAGCGTAAGAACCAAAATTAATCTTCAAAATTTGTATAATCTTATGATGTAGAGTCCATACTTCTGTATGGGCAGAGTGAGCGCCTAACCCCTTCCCTCTCTATAACCATGATCCTTACCCCGAATCTCTAAATTCTGATTAAGAAGTCATTCTTAAGATTAAAAATCTTCAGATTCCTGCTCTTAAGCATTTCTATAGGGTCTAGCCAACTCTGGATTCAAAGTAACTGGCTAGTGGCAACTCCAGTCGTATACAAACTCTTATTAAACCCACCATAAGCGCAAAAGCCTTCGAAAGAGGCAAGCCCGCGTGGAAGCAGCGATTCGATTCCCACGCGAATCTAGTGTCCACAATATGGTGATGTGGGGAGGACGTGGTAAGGTCGATCATCGTCTCCCTCATCAGATAATTACCTTGAGTCCACAAGGCTTCCGAGAATCCTCAAACAGACTTCCTCGAGATCCACGAGGGAAAAGAATAGAAAATAGGATATAATTTCAAAGAAATTCATAAATAATTGATTGATTCTAAAAACCAAAATTACAATGCTTTAAATAAGAAACTAAACCTTAGAGCGAAGTTTCAGAGTTAAACTTCAACTCAAACACCCTAAAAAACGTAACTTACTGTAGACACCCCACCTTCGGCTACACTGTTGGTAGAGATAGCTGGTTGAACGGAGGACCATACCCCCAAATCCCAAGTCCAAACTCAGCCAAACTCACCCTTGTAAGCCCCATTACATAGCCCAGTTCAAGCCTGAACCCAGTTAACCCAGTCCTAAAAACCACCCTGAAAAACCCCCCATAAAAAAGTCCAGTAAAAAAATCCCAAAAAAGTCAAACTCACTGAGTCAACTCGCTGAGTTAACCCGCTGAGTTAACCTGCTGAGTCAACCCGTCGAGTCAACCCGTCGAGTCAAAACACCGAGTCAACCCGTCGAGTCAACCCGTCGAGTCAAACCACCGAGTCGACCCGCTGAGTCAACTCACTGAGTCGACCAGCGAGTCCAACAGCAGCCCCGAGGGAACGGCCGTACTCGCTGGAAACCGAGGAGCGGCCGTACGGGCGGCCCATGGCAGGCCGCCCGGACAAAATTACGCGATCTGCCACTCTCCGCTGCTATAAATACCCCCCTCCCCTTCTCATTTCAACATTCCATTCAAATCCATTCGAAGCTCTTCGAGTCCAGAGAGAGTCCATCCTTTCGAGTGCCCTTAGCCCATTTTCCCACCAAGGAGAGCCCGAGTGAGGAGAGTCTAACCCTGGTCCAGCCCAGCCTGACCACTGGTCCAAGCCTCTCAAGCCATCTAAGTCCTAATCCAGCCACTCGAAGCCAACCCTTGCGACACCTCCGTCCACCCAGCTACTCATTTTCCAGCATCATCTCATTTGCATCTAGCATAAGTGCAACATTTACTTTCCTTCCAATCCCCCTGCTTCACTACAAGCACCTTGATTACTCAAGCACACATGCATATGTCTTTATATTAAGCACCTGTCAGTTCGAGCGTATGCTCTGGGCTTGCCCGTTGTTGGAACCTGCCCATCAGAAACTCTTACTGTTCAGACCTGCATTCATGCTTCACCATAAAACACCTTGATCATTCAAGCACACTGCATACGTCTTATATTAAGCACCTGTCAGTTCGAGCGTACGCTCTGGGCTTGCCCGTTGTTGGAACCTGCCCATCAGAAACTCTTACTGTTCAGACCCGCATCCATGCATCATGTCATTCATGAGAATATACGAGGATTAAATTAGACTTTCAAGTATTCGATCGATTCTGTGAAGTAGAGACCGTACTTCGGTACGGGCAGTGTGTGGGGTGCTTAACCTCTTCCCACCCTGTAACCGTGATCCCTTACCTTGAATCTCTGACCGCAGATCAACAGGAGTCATTTTAGAGGAAGGAATCTTCGGATTCCCTTCTCTAACGTTTCTACGGGGTCTAGCCGACTGTAGATTCGAAGTAACTGGCTAGTGGCGACTCTGGTCTTATATAAACTCATTTAAACACATCCAGCTCAATACGACAACCAAACGAAGCCCTCGAGAACGAGGCAAGCCAGTGGCACAAACGGCGATTTCGCACTCACGCATCCTCATCTCCTTCTTTTCCGAAAGGAAAGGGAAAGGGAGAACGACGTCGTGTGGGAGCGCGGAGAAATCGGCGAGGGTCCACAGAATGGCGACTCTGCTGGGGATTAGCTAGTCCCACTAGTCGTGATCCAACTTGAAAACAGAATCCTTCCCGTACTTGAAAGTCATTAATCCTCATACAATCTCATCTGCATAGCATTCTACCCAAACCCAAACACAAAAAAAAAATAGAAAATTCCAAAACAAAAAAAAATAGAAAATCCCAAAACCCAAAAAGAGTAGAGTACAGTCCTCACCATTGCGCCTCCTCGGGCTCAACGTACGCGTAGACAACTTCCCTTCCGCAGCATAATCCGCACTCGGGCTCAGCAAGCCATGTCCGACCACGAAGAAGAAACTCATCACTTCCCTGCTCTCGAAATAGCCGAAGCGCAACCTCCAGCGCAACAGCCCGTTGACAATACGCCAATCATACAAGAATTGGCACAAGGAATGAGAGCAATGCAAGAAATGCTCTTGCAATTCATGCAAGCACAGACCACCGCAGCAGCCAACAATCAGGTTGGCCCAGTTCAGCAAGCTCAGCAGCCATGCCGGGTCCTCCCGGCCTCCAGTTCAAATCAAGCACAACCATCGGAGTCTGCCCAAGACTACCGACAGCAGCCATCTCAGCCCTTCGCTATGGGGCATCCTTCTCAATATCTTCCTGCGACGACAAGGCCATCTCAGAGCACCTCCGTTGCTGGAACATCCAGTCAGCCTCCAGTCAATCTTGCAAACAACAATCTCAGTAGATCTCAGCATGTCCCCGCCGATGGGACACCTTTTCAATTCCAGCACATCCCCGCCGATGGGATTTCAATTCAATTTCCAGCAACAGGGACAGCACTGGCGAATGCCCACAATGGGGGTCAGTGTCAAGCCCACATCAGTTAGCGGACAGTGGTGAATACCCAACAAGGGGGTCACTTCCCAGCATCTCAGCCTCCTGCAAACAGGAGCACTTTTCAATTCCAGCACATCCCCGCCGATGGGATTCCAGTTAATTTCCAGCAATCTTCAATTCAGCAAAATCCAGTTAATTTCCAGCAATCTTCAATTCAGCAAAATCCAGTTAATTTCCAGCAAGTTCCAGTTCAACCTTCAGTACAGTCTCCAGTTCAGTCATCATCATTTCAAGCTCAAGTTCATCAGAATCCAGTTCAATCATCAAACCAATTTCAGCAACCCGCGGTTGCTTTTCAGCAAGCCCATAGGGTCGAAGACATCGACCACTATGCCGAAGAAGAACGTGCCTTATTCCAGGAGGCACCAGTCGCTCGAACAGATCACTCAGGACTGGACGAGTTGCGGGAGCAGTTCCAGATCTTGCAAAATCAGCTTCAGCGACAGCAAGGAATCGACTTACCTTCGACCAAGTTCAGAGACTTGTGTCCTTTCCCAGATGCTCGGGTACCTCAAAACTTTGAGGTTCCAAAGTTCAAAAGATACGACGGCAGTGGTTGTCCCACAGCACATCTCAAGGCCTTCTGTGGAGAGCTGAGTGCAATCTCAGGAAACGAAGGGGCCCTCATTCGATTGTTCCAAAAATCTCTGAAGGGCGATGCCCTAGATTGGTACACTTCATTGGACTGCCACCGCATCAGAACATGGGAACAGCTCTCCCAGGCTTTCGTCGACAGATTCGCATATAATCTCAACATGGCACCCAGAAGAGCCGACCTCGCAGCACTCAGGCAAAGGAGTGATGAAACACTATCAGCTTATGTGGGACGTTGGCGAGCTATGGCAGCCAGAATGCGGACACCTATCGACGATGAAGAACAAATCTCCATGATTGTTCATTCAACATACCCAGGCATATCTGGGTATCTCATCTCGCATCCATATGCGAATTTCTCACAATTGATCCGTGCTGGAGAGCAAGTTGAAGCAGGAATCCGGGCCGGGACGATCTCCCCATGGCCTCATCAAACCACTCCAGTCAAGAGGAACAGAGTGGAAGGAAGACCTATCGGGCACGGGAATGGAAACCGTAGTGGTTCTCCTCCTTGCCAAACGGAGGTAAACAATATCAACACCACTGCTCAAGGGAATCAACATGCTCCCCCACAAGGACGTCAACAGTATCAGCAGAATCAAGTTCAGCATCAGCCTCAGCGATATCAGCCACAACCGAATCCTCAGCCACAGCCACCTCGACAACAGCAGCAGTTCAGGGGAAACGGCCAATACTCATACCAGAACAGGCAAAATTACAGGGAGTTCAGGAAGTTCACTCCACTCAGTCAACCACTTAGTCAAATCATGACTACGCTGGTACAAAAACAATTACTCACTCTGATGACACCTAGGCCTCCGCCTCATCCTCTGCCTCCAAATTACCGAGAAAGTGAGTACTGTGCCTACCATCAAGGACGTGGCCACGCCACTGATCGATGCTATACTTTGAAAAATGCCATACAAGACCTGATTGATGACCGCAAGATCGTCATCTCGGTCCCTGGAACTTCTCCAGCAGCTTCCACCAACATCCTTCAGAATCCTCTGCCTCAGCATCCAACGGACCCCAGTTCGTCTCGTGGCCCTGCCGTCAATAGTATAGAAGAAGGGGACCATATCGATCGCTTCTTCTCCCCTATTCAGTCCATTCATGCCTACACCTATGAGCCAACAAATCCTCCTCCAGTCTTGCAAGGGGCAAGTCCCTTTCTTCCTTCAATCTCCGAGCCAGTAGTGCTTGAAGGAGCACCTCCATACGATATACCAGCTGTTCAAGGGGCACCTTACAACCATTCAAGATGGGAACCAGTCGTCCTGGAAGGAGCACAATCATACATTGAGCCCACATACGAACCCGTCATCTTGCAAGGGGCAATTCCAGAACAATCCAATCCACAATGGAAGGATTACACTCATCAGCAGCAAGAGCCCGTTGTCTTGGAAGGATCTCTTCCAGTCAAGCCTGTCATATTGCAAGGGGCAAGTCCCGGAGGCATATCAATCACGCTACGGCAGCTCGGACGAACAGAGAAACCTCCTGCCATATCAAGAGGACCAGTATTCATTCCATGGGAGCCTCCTGCCCCAGGAACAGTCAAGCCAGGACCACGACCTTATGTGGTCTATGAAGACAAGCCTCGATACTACCCCTTCAGCACAGGTAACAATGTAGTTCTTAAGGCAAAAGCTCTATACGAGGAGGATCTGGTACCCACACCAGCACCGTTGCAAGAACCAGTGGTCCTAGAAGGCAAAAGGGAGGAAAACTACAAAGAAGTTCCATGGCACTATCCAGAATGTGCGGAAGTGGGAAACATGAATCCCAACGGGCGTTGCATCCGAAGAGATAATCAGAATAGAGGAGATACCAAAGGCGCTCTCTCAGGCCTCGGCAACAAAAATGAAGCCGCATATGATGTAGCAACTCAGCTCAAGTCAATCCCTGCACAAATCTCAGTATGGGAGCTACTCTGCACATCTCGCATACACCGAGAGATGTTTGCCAAGACCTTGAATGATGCTCATGTCTCCTCCGATACGGCACCAGAAATGATAGCTTTGATGATTGGACAGCTACTGGCTCCGCGCGCCATCACCTTCACCGATAATGAGTTGCCACCAGAGGGACGAGATCATGGGCGATCCCTCAACATAGCCTTACGATACAAAGACCTCTGTGTTCCGCTGGTCCTTATCGATAATGGCTCAAGCTTAAATGTCTGCCCACTCAAGACCGCGGAACGCCTGGGAATCAGTCCTTCTTCATTCCGACCCAGCACCATATGCGTCAGAGCATTTGACAACACCCGCCGATCAGTGGAAGGGGAGGTCGACATAGAGGTACAGATAGGTCCAGAAGTTTCTACCATCACATTCCAAATCCTGGATATATCAGCCTCTTTCAACATGCTGCTCGGACGGCCGTGGCTGCACAAGGTTGGAGCTGTGCCATCAACCCTGCATCAACGAGTGAAGTATATCTGTGGAAATCAAGTGATCTCTATCCATGCAGAGAAGGAGCTCATCATTCCTTCCAATGCTGCTGCCACTGAACCAGACATCCCGGTCATCGATATCCAACACTCTGAAGAAGACATCCCATTTCACAGTTTCGAATTTGAGACTGTGAACTCTATCGCCAATCCAGAACCGATAAGAGTGGACCGTGTCTTCTCACCGGCAGAGCGTCTGAGCCTCAAATACCGAATGAAGAATCACTTCAAGTCCAGAAAGGTACCACTGGTATATAACCAACGCAAGTGGGGACTCGGATACAGGTCAACCTGCATGGACAAGAGAAGGAAGAAATTTCGGTGCTCACCCATCCAATTCGTCAAGCCAGGAGAACCTTGCAAAGATCCAGGAGGGAATCAACCGACTGCACTACACAAAGGCCTCCCGATGAGCCTAGTTTGGGCTACGTGGCCCCCCATTCGATGGGATCAGATTCTCGAACCCTCTAAGCCTCCAGAAGAAGGAGGAAATGATGAAGACGAAGAAGGAAGACAAATACAGCAGCTTCAGGACCAGGTTACTCTGACACCTGCTCCCAACCAGGGGCACAACCTGCCCACTTCAATCAGCCAGGGGCACAACCTGCCCACTTCAATCAGCCAGGGGCACAACCTGCCCACTTCAAACAGCCAGGGGCACAACCTGCCCACTTCAATCAGCAAGGGGCACGACTCGCCCATCTCATCACCAATTAGCAAGGGGCACGACTTGCCCATCTCTGCAAAGTCAACATCATCAATCATCAGCCAGGGGCAGAAGCAGCCCATCCATTGGACCAAGAAAGGGAAGTGGCCAGCCCTAGATTGGTCTGATGTCCAGGTTCCAAACTTGTGTCTAGCTGTGGAACCAGACGAACTGCAATGCGAGGTAAGTGATCCGGGAGGGACTGAGTGCGACTCAGATCTCGAACCCGACCAGCAAGAAGTCATGGTCATTGGGCCAGACCATGATTCTTCACCCAAATCATCAACCCCCACCTCTTCAGGGGAGGAAGTGTGGGGTCCTGAATGGTCATCTGTTCCCCTAACTTTTGAATCAGCCAAAGAGCCACCTGAGGGCTCTGGCTTCCAAAAAAAAACGCCTGTTTAAGCAGCGACCGGAACTTTAGAACAAGTTGGGCTCAATCATGGTCTGCAATGCCCACTTGTTCAAAGTCCCGTGAATTTCGAAAATCCAAAAAAATCAAAAACTTTCAAAAACCAAAAACATCTAGCATCTCAATTTCAGAAAAATCTCAAAAATCAGAAAATATTTCTTTCCCTGCATTCAATAGTGTGCCAAGTTCGTCTAATGAGTCGCATGAGTTTGAAGTCGAATCATATGATTTCGACATCGATTTAGACTTCGAACTCATGGGTCTGGACGAAGCTCGGGATGAGGAAGATGATGATCCAGCTCCCGAACTAGAGGATCTCCTCAAAAAGTTCGAATCTAAAGCCAATGTTGTAGCCGATGATTTCGAGATAGTAAACTTGGGGACGCCTGAGATCCCTAGGGAAGTACGCATTGGAAAATCGTTGCCACCTGAGATGAAACAGAAAATGATAGAGTTCCTAGCTCCGAGATTGTCCAACTTCGCGTTCTCATATGAAGACATGCCGGGGCTCGATGAAGAGCTCGTTGTACACCATCTGCCAACCAAGGCAGATATGAAGCCAGTGAAGCAAAAACTTCGAAGAATGAAGCCAGAATGGGCTCTGAAAGTCCGAGATGAAGTCATCAAGCAGTACAACGCGGGATTCTTGGTAGTCTCCAACTACCCTGAATGGCTCGCTAACATCGTACCAGTACCGAAGAAAGACGGCAAGGTTCGAATGTGCATCGACTTTCGAGATCTCAACAAGGCCAGTCCAAAAGATGACTTCCCGTTGCCACATATCGACACTCTAGTCGACAACACTGCAGGATACAAGATCTTCTCATTCATGGACGGGTTCTCAGGTTACAATCAGATCAAGATGGCCGTCGAAGATCGTGAGAAGACAGCATTTATCACTCCCTGGGGAACCTTCTGTTACAGGGTGATGCCGTTCGGTCTGAAGAACGCAGGAGCAACATATCAGCGAGCAATGACAGCACTATTCCACGACATGATGAACAAAGAGCTCGAAGTATATGTGGACGACATGATCGTCAAATCTCGCACAATGGAAGGACACTTTGAAGATCTGAAGAAGTTATTCAACAGATTAGAAAAGTACAAGCTCCGCCTCAACCCTCAGAAATGTGTCTTCGGTGCAATGGGAGGTAAGCTCCTCGGCTTTATGGTGAGCGAGGATGGCATCAGGGTCGACGAGACCAAAACCAGAGCAATCATCGAGATGCCCCCTCCTAGAACAGAGAAAGAAATTCGTGGCTTCCTCGGCAGAATTCAATACATCAGTCGCTTCATCGCACAGCTCACACCTATCTGTGAGCCCATATTCAAGCTCCTTCGGAAGAACGTCCCAAAAGAATGGAATGATGATTGCCAAGTCGCCTTCGACCGCATCAAGAAGTATCTCATGAATCCTCCAGTCCTAGTGCCGCCCACTCCCGGACGACCACTATTGTTATACATCTCGGTAGCAGCAGAAGTCATCGGCTGTGTCCTCGGCCAGCACGACGAGACCGGGAAGAAGGAACAAGCAATATACTATTTGAGTCGAAAGTTCACCGACTACGAGACCAGGTATTCCCCGATCGAGAAGACTTGCCTCGCCCTAGTCTGGGCAACTCAGCGACTCCGTCAATACATGATTGCATTCTCTATTCTCCTCCTCGCTCACATGGATCCGCTCAAGTACCTGTTCGAGAAGCCGGCACTCACTGGAAGGATAGCTAAATGGCAGCTACTCTTGTCTGAGTTTGACATCACCTATGTCACTCAAAAGGCAATCAAGGGACAGGCCCTCGCCGATCATCTTGCGGCTCACTCTCTCCTGGACTATCAGCCGCTCAAGACATTCTTCCCTGATGAAGATCTCTTGCTTATTGAAGGGGATGAAAAGAAGAAAAAAGATGAATGGACGTTATTCTTCGACGGCGCAGCAAATTCTAAAGGGAGTGGTATTGGAGCAATCCTCTACTCTCCAGATGATGTCCCTATTCCTATCTCGAGGCGCATCGCATTCGAGTGCACCAACAACATGGCAGAGTACGAAGCATGCATCGCTGGCTTAAGGGAAGCCATAATCTTGGGTGTCAAGAAGCTACGAGTATTTGGAGACTCACAGCTTATCATCAATCAGACCAATGGCGAATGGAAGACCAAAGACGAGAAGTTGATACCATATCATGTGTATCTTGACAATCTGATCGAAGAATTCGAGGAAATCACCTTCTCATACATGCCCAGAGCCAAGAACCAGTTTGCAGATGCTCTCGCCACACTCGCATCAATGCTCGAGATCCCAAAAGGAGCTTCAGAATGGGAGCTCACGGTCGAAATTCAAGAAGAACCTGCTTTTTGCCTGCAAATAGAAGAAGCCGAAGCTGTCCCTGACAAACCCTGGTATGCCGACATCAAGCAATATCTCAAAACCCAGGAGTATCCAGAGTCAGCAACAGCAACAGATCGCCGAACCATCCAACGTTTGGCCGGCCAGTTCACCATCAGTGGCGAAGTTCTCTACAAGCGATCCTATAATCACATCCTCCTCCGATGCGTCGATGAAACAGAAGCTGCAAAGATCATGAAAGAAATACACGAAGGAATCTGTGGCCCACACATGAATGGGCACATGATGGCAAAAAAGATTCTACGACTCGGCTACTACTGGCTCACCATGGAGACAGACTGTTGCAAGCACGTCAGAAAATGCTTCAAGTGTCAGGAGCATGCGAATCAAATCCATGCCCCATCATCAGAATTATACAACCTGACCACCCCCTGGCCCTTCTCCATATGGGGACTCGACATCATCGGCAAGATCAGTCCCAAAGCATCAAATGGTCACGAGTACATACTTGTGGCAGTCGACTACTTCACCAAGTGGGTAGAGGCAGCCTCCTACACCACGATTGCAGCATCTCAAGTGATCAAATTCATGAAGGACAACATCATATGCCGGTATGGAATCCCTAATGCTATCATCACAGATAATGGGACCCCGTTCGTCAACAAGAAGATGGATGACTTCCTCAGCAAATTCAAGATCCAACGTCATCGATCAAGCCCCTACCGTCCCCAGATGAATGGTGGGGTAGAAGCCGCAAACAAGACAATCGTCAGGATACTTGAGAAGATGGTTGTGACCTATCGAGATTGGTCAGATATGCTCCCATATGCACTTTGGGCCTATCGAACGTCTGTACGGTCTGCTACGGGCGTTACTCCTTTCGAGCTTACTTATGGAATGGAAGCAGTTCTACCAGTCGAAGTGGAAATACCATCACTCCGAGTGTTACTCGAAAGCGGAATTGAAGAAGGAGAATGGCAACGGGCCAGATTCGATCAGTTGCAGCTAGCAGATGAAAAGCGCATGCGTGCACTAAGTCATTCACAATGTTATCAGAAAAGGATCGCTCGGGCTTACAACAAGAGAGTCCGGAAAAGAAGTTTCAAGGTAGGCGACATGGTCATGAAGAAGATTCTACCGTCGCACCTTCCAGATCCCAGAGGAAAGTTCAAACCCTCGTGGGACGGGCCACTGATCATCAGAGAAGTACTTCCTGGAGGCGCCCTCCGACTCACCAGCATGAGAGGGGTGGATCTTCCTGAGCCAACCAACGCCGACAACGTGAAAATCTTTCACGGGTAAGTCATTCTGACCTTATCAAGAGTTACTTTAATAGAGCAGAAGTCAAGAGGTCGAAGCTAAGACCTCTGAGAAATCGTTCCCGTCCACCAACAAGTGTTTCAAATAAGGGGATTCCAAAAGAGAAAAATACAAAAAAAAGAGAGGGGGGGATTCAAAAAGAGACAAAAAAAAAAAAAAGAGAGAGAGAGAAAAAGAATGCAAAAGAAAAAGAAAAAGAAAAGAAAAGAAGAAAAGAGAAAGAAAAAGGGAAGCTAAAGCAAGGCACCCAAGAAAAAAATCAACCCAAGAAGAAACACAGTCATCCATCCATCCATCTCAGAGGGGTCTTTAGCAAAGACCGACAGCTCTATCATCGTAACTCAGGATAAGGGCTGAAGGACTGCCATCGGCCGGCAACGACGGATTCCCGACCTCTAGCCGCCGCAGTTATCCAGAGATCCAGAAAAAAAAAAAAAAAGAAGAAAAAAGAAAATGTGTGCCTAAACAAAGAGGGCGGAGTGAAAACCCGAAAGGGCGCTCCGAGTAAAAACAGTGGGCATACAGCGGACTTGGTGAAAACCTGAAAGGGCGCCAAGGGTAAAAACAGCACAGCTGCCAAGGGGCAGGCAAGACCAAATACCCGGGACGTGGTGAAAACCTGAAAGGGCGCCACGGGAAAAAATGACGGGAAAAGCCGGCTGTGGTGAAAACTCGAAAGAGCACTGCAGGCAAAAATGGCTCAAATGAAAAAAAAGAAAAAAAAAATTAATAAAAGTGCAGGTACCAAGAAATCAGACAGTCCAGATCGGTTCAAGCAGTGAAAGTGCAAGAACAAGAGGAAGTACAGTCAGGAGCGAAGAACTCTACAAACTCTGATAATCTCAGGAAGCAAGAGTTTCCATTGCCTACATCTCTAGTGAACTAAAGGATCAAGCAAGTCAAATCTCGAGACATCGGTCAAATCATTGACCAAGCCCCAGTTCTGATTCCTATATCCTGACACAAAATCCAGACACACTCACAAGACAACTCATGGCACAGTAGATTTTCAAACAGTTCTCTCTTTTTTCATTAAAAGTATCATATTTCTTTTACATAACATATCATTTTTCAAAAAATACAAAAAAATGCATCATCATCAATCATATATGCAAAAAAGGGAATGTGCAGGTGGCCAACACAATCAATCTCTACCCTCCTCCTCGGCCACATCAGGTGAGTCCTCTGACTCATAAAAAGATAGTCTCGCTCTCAACCTGCTCACCTCCATACGCAGGTAATGCGCCTCATCGCGCTCAAGGGTACGGATCGTTGTCTCCTCATCAGACAATCTCTGATCGGCAGCCAATCTCCTCGACATCATCTCGCAATGATACCGAAGTGCAGAGATCTCAGACAGCAGATGGCCATGAGTGGCCAAAAGGAAGCCAGGATCGACGAAAGGGCGCTCCTCAAAAGGTTCATATGAACCAGATGAAGAGCCAGCATCTCCAAGAATATCCTGCTCATCCTCATCAGCAGTCTGGTGCCAACAAGGGATACGTCGATACAAAGACTGCTCTGCAACCCAGTACTGATATGAGGCGGTCGCCATCGGAAAAGTCCGCAGCTCAAATCCCAACAAATTAGCTGTCAAATAACTCGCCCAAGAACAATCAATCCGGGTCCTGAAGTCAGAGGATCTAGGTGGAAGTGCCCGACGCCCGATACCCGTGAAAGCAAAAAGAGGAACA
The DNA here is from genome assembly GCA_003013855.2 of Liriodendron chinense. Lineage (NCBI taxonomy): Eukaryota > Viridiplantae > Streptophyta > Magnoliopsida > Magnoliales > Magnoliaceae > Liriodendron > Liriodendron chinense. The sequence goes on from PVNU02000896.1 coordinate 41,665, forward strand.
TCCTGCTCATATCCAAACTGCCGCAGGAATCGGATGGGATGATAAGAGAAGAAAGATCGAAAGCCTACCAACATCAGAGGAAGGCGGTGTGCATCGCAAAGCACTGGAGGAAGTGAAAGCCAAGATGACTCCCAACGAACGTTCCAGTCACGAAGTTCAGCGAACATCCTGCGATACAAGGGCTCGCTCATCCTAGCCGTATGCGGAAGGAACTCCATGATATAACGCATGATGTCAGAGCCCGGGATGCCAGGAAGAGGTACAGGAACGGTCAGAGAAAGACGCTCCCATAGCCATACCTGATCACAGAAAGTAAAAGAAGTTCAGCTAGAGCAAAATAATTCCTAGCAAAGCAAGAAGAAAAAAAAAGGTGCAGAAAAGATACCTGGAGGAAAGCACAACAGCCGCAAAGGACACGAGTGCGGCCTAGGGCACAGTCGGTCAGCCCATCAAAAAGCTCGGCCAAGACGAGAGAAATGATCCCCTGCCGACGGACAGCTCGGCTCATCACCTCGAAAAGCAAAGGAGTCTGGGACCTGCGCCATCCCGAGAACAGCACCTCAGCAATCAAGCAAAACATCAGTGCGTTCCGAGCAAACGTAGAACCAGCCGTACTCTGAGGACCCGAAAAAAGATCATACAGCAGGTCCAAAGAGAACACTACAGCATCCTGGCCCCTAGCTGCAGGCTGAACAAGATAAGGGATCCCAAACCAGTTCTGCGGTGTAGCAGTCTTCGGCGATGTCTTCGGCGAAAAATACTGGGCATAATCCCAGGGTAGGCCTGTCAAGTGTGCAAGCTCCTCCAAAGAAGGCCCCATCTCCATATCATTGAACGCAAACAAGTTCAACGAAGGGACCCAGTCAATCAAGGCAGCTCCGAGCATCCTCCAGTTAATGTCAACTCTAGCCATATGAATCAGACTGCCAAAGCCATAAGACTCCAAATCTCGAATCTCATAAGCTGACAAGCTGTCAAGCCAAGCAAGCAGTCGTGGCGAGCAAGAAGAACGAGGAAGCAGCTGACAAGTCCTCACCGGTATCCCCTCCAGCACAAAAGGCCCAGAAATCGAGGACAACTCATCAAGGATCGGAAGGTCAACGGGCGAAGGAGAAGGAAAAGCTGGAACCTCTGCAGACTCGACAGCCCCTGACCTGCCCTCAGTGATGGCTATGTCTGATATAGTCGCATCGCTGTCTGAAACTGTCATAACCTCAGCCGCATGGGAAGACTCGCCCACCTCATGAACAGAGTGCGCAAAGGGCCGATGACCAAAAGAAGGATAATGCTCACAACCAAAAGAGCCATCAGTGAGGATCACACCGCACATCGTGGCATCCTGGCTAATCTGACCGTCAAAGAATACATCTGAACCATCAAAAAGGGTCCCGGCTACCCCGATCGAAGAATCAACGGCCAGATCCGGACCTGCGGCCCTCTCCAGTAGGAAATCATGAATCCAATCATCATCCTGACCGATCAAAGGGATCATCAAGGCATCCACACCGTCCATCATCAAGGGGACATCATCAATGATCACATCAAGTCCACCCAAGCAAGTATACCGCACATCTCAGCCCTCATCCAGAGCATCCAAACCATCAAAGGTACCATCTGAGCCATCCATACCATCCAGACATGAGATCAGCCCATCTATGTCCCTCATAGTCCCATCATCACCGTCCATCACATCATCCATGGGACCCACACTCAAGGGATGCATAGCCTCACCTATGTCCCATCCCATCATCTCATCCATACCATCCATTCCTCCCATAATGAGGGGCCCATTCAAATCAGAAAATTCAGCCATCCCACCATTAATGGAGCCATTCAAAGCTCCACCAACCACCATCCCTAACCCCTCATCAATGCTTCCATTCAATGCCCCATCTCCCCCATCCATTAAAGACATCTCCCCATTATCAAAGCTCAATTGAAAATCTGAAGTGTGGGACCCACCTTGGACAGCCCCCACAGCCCCCAAATCTCCACCATCCATTGCCCAAGAAAGGACAAAATGAGAAGAAGACAAGATGAAGAGAAAAGACAAGGGGACAAGAAGATTCATGGCTGGAATCGAACGGTCCAGTACAGGGAATGTGGGGACAGCAGCAACAGACAGCAGAAGATGTCCGAACCAGGGCCAGCCCAGGCCGCTCAAGAGGCGAGCCTTGGGCGGCCTGCCCTGGGCCGCCCGTACGGACGCAGATCCCCTCTCTCCGCGGGATTGGCTCCAGGGCTTTTGGTAGGTGAGGCTGACAGTCCACGTCAGCAGATGGCGCTCCGTGGGCCGCCCAAGGCTCCGGTCCACTCCCGATTTCGACTAAAGATGATCAAGATCATACAAAAGGTGCCCCACTGGTCCAATCATGAAGCAATATGACCGGAATAGGGCTGATCAAGCCAAAGAGAAGGAAAAGTGATCAAGTGGGGGCCACAAGCAATCCAAGCCATTCAAAGACTAGATCATCACGATCTAAACCATTGAAGAACCTATATGAGCCGTCAAACAACAAGATCAAAGGTTTGATCATCACAAGAAGGGCCAGAATCCAAGATCTAATCATCAAGTGGGCCCACAAAGCCAAATCAAGCGATCAGAGATGTTCAAGCCATCATCCACACCATGAGAAGCATTCCTAGCCTCACAAATCATCAAAAGAGGTGCCCCAAAGTAAAGCTAAGGTCTCAAGTGGGCCCACAGGACCAGATCCATCAATCTGAACCCACAGGGCCAAATCATCAAGATCCAAACCATTGGAAAGCTTATACAAGTCATGGAGTGGCGAGATCAAAAGACCAATCATCAAAAGAAGGGCTAAAATCCAAGATCCAATCATCAAGTGGGCCCGCAGGGCCTAAACAAGCGATCTGAACCGTTCAAGTCATTGTCCATGCAGTTGAGGAATCACAAATCATGAAGGAATGAGTCAAGAGTCAAAGCATCCAGACATCACCAAGGAATTTGGGAGAAATCAAAGCCTGTATATTCATCCAAAAGAGCTTGATACAAAAGGGGACAAAAACAAAAGTACAAGACCATATAAAGCAGAGCCAGCTACAAGTCACCAACATAATCATCATCGCCCCTCCTCGCGTCTCGCTCCCGGCGGTAAAGATCCATCAAAGGAGCAGTCACTGAACCTCCAGCATACCTGCGACGGCCACCTGGAACATAAAGCGAAGGAAGCAAAGGCCCCTGGCCAAATAGCAGATACCACTCGTCATAATCACGATCCGGGATCGTGAAACGGAAGCCAGGCTGGCCCACCAGAGCCTCAACTCTCTCATCAGCTGGCATCCGAGCAGCTGGAAGAGGTGCAGAACAGGGGACCCGAGCTACCCCAGTGACTTGCCGAAGCAATCTCTCTCCCAAGTACCATTGGAAGGACTCAGCGTCAGAAAGCATAATACGGAGACATGAAGCATCATATGCCTCCACGCGCTGGGGTGTGTAGTAAAGAGGGAAACTAGCGTACGGCATCCGGGCAAACTGCAGCAGAAGAGGTTACCACGATCAGTTACAAGTACAGCACAAGGACAAAGACAAGCAAAATACTTACGTCCTCAACGGTCAGCCCGTCTATATCAGCACGCCAATTGTCCCCGGGAACTCGGGAGTTCCGCTGACGATTCTGCTGATGCCAGTACATGTGGCGATACTGAGCGGGTTCAATGTCATCTCGCATCCTCGGCGCAAGATGCGGAAAATGGTCATAAAAGCAGGTCTGGATGAAAGTACATTTAATGATCAGAGACAGAAAGGAGGCAAACGGCTCCAAAGAGGATGAAAGAAGAGGTACCTCAACAACAGGCCAGAAGCCTGTGAAGGACCGGCTATGCCGACAGGTTTTGTCCAGACCTTGAAAGAGACGGGTCAGGATGGCCCCATTCCAGTTATAGGGGTGATGAAGATCCTCGACTAAACGAAGAAATTTAGGATCAACTCTCTCATTCGCATGGCAAAAAAGAAAGGATCCAAAAGCATAAGTGATCATAGCCCGCGCCTTGTGGAGGGCCTCTCGCTCGGTGGTAGGGATGACGGAAGCAAAATTGTTGTAAAACCATCGCATCTTCACTTGATGGCCTTGGAATTCACCCTCAGGAGGGACGTCACCGACAAGCCGCAGCCAATCAGTGGAAGAGAGGGGAGCTAAAGAGCTAACTTGAGGGACAATTGCCCCATGAAATGGGAAACCTATCTGCATATAAATGTCCAAAGGGGTTATTCCCCATTCTCCACAAGGGAGCTGGAAGGTGTGGGTCTCATCCCGCCACCTCTCACAAAGGGCCGCAAGCATCATGCGGTTGGCGTCGTTATTATGGAAGCGTAGGGTGAGGAGGCCAGCAAAAGGAGTACCATCTAGTACTCGCTCAAGCAAGGGCTGTGGCTCCTTCATCCAATTGTCCCAGCGATCCCTGGTACCTCGACCCTTGATGGCAGGAAGAGGTTGATGCTCCATAGCTAGGGAACACATGTGGTCCCCCCGGCGGACAATGAAAGCAGGATCATCCTCGTCAACTACTTGGTGGCCCCTGGTACCATCCGCCATGGAATCCTACAAGCTTGGCAAGGTAAGTCCCTATCCTTTACCCATTAACATCCAAATTCTCATCCAAGAAACCCATGGGATTGGACTCACATTCAAATGCAAAATCTAAAGTCCAATTCCATGTGTCACTTAGGATATGTGTTGGACCCATTGGAAAAAGTAAGGCCTGCCTTAAAGAAGGTGGCATGGCATGCCTCAGGTAAGAAAAGTCCATCATCCAAGGACACATTTTGGACAACAAATGCACTCAAGTGCCATGAAATCAACTAAGGATGAGAGTCCTACTGCACATGAGAAGTTCCTCTTCAAAGTCCACATGTGGCCAAGGATTGACTCACTTTTATGACAAGGCCATGGTTCTCACTTAAGATGTTTCCATCTTTTTTAACACATGGACATGGACAAGTGGGGGATAGAAAGGAAGTGGGCCCGCAAGAGCAACTCAAATGCCTCATCTCAATGGATTGGAGAGAGCACATAGCCCGCTTTGAAAAACATGAGGATCCATTCATGGGTTAACTATGGGCAACCTTATGTGCCTCATCTTGATGAAAGTTTTGGCCATGAGAATACAACATGACGGTCCACCCACAAACATATGGAATCAAAGAGGCCAATGGTAAAAATTTTGATGCACATAGCCCACATGAGGAGTCAAAGTTGGAAATGCCCATGTAAAGGCAAGTTTGGGCAACTTATGTGCACCAATTTCTTTACCAAAAAGGGAGACCATTTGAGCACAAGAGGGCATGGCTCGATAAGTCACCCAACCATCATGAAAATGGATAAGAATGGCACGCATAGCCCACTTGAATATCAAAATCCGAAATGTCCCAGGGCATGGGACAAAAATGGGCAACTTATGAGTATCATTCTTTCTCACAAATTCAAAGAAAAACCACTCATATTTAAAATGATGGTGGAATGACCCACCAAGCCCTAAAGAAAGGATCAAGGAGCTATGGTTGTATGGATAGCTCACTTGAGGATCATCCATTCGAGATTGATAACATTAGAGGGAAACTCTTGGGAACCACATTCCTACCACAAGGAAAACCATTTGAACTTAGTGAGATTATGGGAACAACTCACTCATGGGACTTATAGATGGTCAAGTTACTCAAGTCCTCCATCCATCAAAAGAAAAGAGCATGAAAGGAAAAAGCCTACATGGGCAAAGTGTAGTGGTGCACACATGGTCCAAAGAAATCCCAAGCTCCAATGAAGGCCCAAAAGCCCATCCACATAAAAAACTCCAAGGATCCCACCACACTTTGTGCAAAGATGTACATCATAATCAAGAAATGATGGAAGAGTTGGGCCACTTGTCCATAAAGGCCCAACTAGGAAAACTAGCCCACTTGAGTCCAAAATGAAGAATGGGCTAGCTTCCTTGGTCCATACACATGTGAAGAAAGATGGGGTCACCTAAGGTGGGCCCCATGAGCCCAAAACTTGAGATGGGCCCTACCATGCCCATGGGCCCAAACCTTGAAAGGAAGAGGGAAAAGAAAGGAAGAGCATTAAGAAAAATGGCAAAGACAAAAAAAGCAAGAGGGAGCCCAAAATGAAGCATTGGGCCCATCAAATACACCAAGGGCCATGACTTCACTTTGAGTCCATTTGATACACATGAAAAGAGGCCCAACTCCCATGAAAAAGATAGAGTATTTTGCCATGCACACTTAATGACATGGCAAAATTACTCCTTACATGCACATGGAGGGAGTGTGAAAAAGAAAAAAATGAGGAAGTGGAGAGCTTGCAATGTCCTTCTCCATGCACCACCCTTGAAAGACTTGAGATCTAAGAAAAGATCAAGAATGCTTGGGCCCACCTTCACACCCCTTTGAATAGCTACATGAAAAAGGAAAAGGATCATGAGAAGAGACAATGAAGATGGAAAAGGACAAGAAAGAGAAAGGAAGTGGTCCATACCTTAACCACTCACCAAAGAAGGACCACCTTGCTGTCCCAAGATTTCTCTAAGGCCCACCACTTGAAAAGAGCAAAGGATCACCAAAGAAGAGAGAGGAAACTTAAAGAAAGAAAGAGTATGAGAGAGAGAAGAGAGAGATTGCACGTTTGAGGGGGGGAGGGTGCCCCATGTTATATAGAAAAGGGGAAGGCACCCTTTTACCCAGCCCCCTGAAGAGACCAGGAGGCAGAGACCTCCCTCTCCCTCTCCTTGGGAAGAACTCCTCCTTGGGAAGGGTGGTTGCAAGTGAATCTTGTACCTTCATGTAAGAATGAAGTGATGGAAGAGAATGGTGAGAAAAAAGAGAAAATCTCACCAAAATCTCATCTCATGAGAAATGGGTGAGAAATTGGGTGGATGATGTGGAAAAGTTCCATGAAATTTCCAAGAAAAAGAAAGAAGAATTTGACTTGGTCAAACAATGATCTCAACCATCCAAAGGCATGACCAGATGATCCAAACCATTCCAAGAAGAATCCCAAGAATCTCCGCCCTTGATTACTGTCCGCTTTTAAAGTTTTGGTCCGAAGACCTTAAACTACGTCGGGATCAAGATCCCGAGGGATTGTCAATAAAACCGGCATCAGTCTTCTTCAAGATCTGGTGGCTCCGGACATTTTCAGAAAAATCAAAAAAATATATACACCGCTTTTAAAGTTTTGGTCCGAAGACCTTAAACTACGTCGGGATCAAGATCCCGAGGGATTGTCAATAAAACCGGCATCAGTCTTCTTCAAGATCTGGTGGCTCCGGACATTTTCAGAAAAACCAAAAAAATATATACACCGCTTTTAAAGTTTTGGTCCGAAGACCTTAAACTACGTCGGGATCAAGATCCCGAGGGATTGTCAATAAAACCGGCATCAGTCTTCTTCAAGATCTGGTGGCTCCGGACATTTTCAGAAAAACCAAAAAAATATATACACCGCTTTTAAAGTTTTGGTCCGAAGACCTTAAACTACGTCGGGATCAAGATCCCGAGGGATTGTCAATAAAACCGGCATCAGTCTTCTTCAAGATCTGGTGGCTCCGGACATTTTCAGAAAAACCAAAAAAATATATACACCGCTTTTAAAGTTTTGGTCCGAAGACCTTAAACTACGTCGGGATCGACATCCCGAGAGATTTTCAATAAAAACCGGCATCAGTCTGGATTGTCCATCCGCTGACAGCGGACATTTTTCCAAAAACAAAAAAAAAAACATGTTTGCCCCTCTTTTGTACAGTTTCATGGTCCGAAGACCTTAAACTACACTGGGATTAATTTCTCAGGGGACCTTTCTCGCTTTCAACTAAAAACCGGCATCGGCCTCGACCGTTGGGATCATGGTTCGATAACCCGGATCATCTCAAAAATACCAAAAATATTTTAAAGCTTTCCATAAAAACCAGTGTCAATCTCGATTACTCGAGTTGAAGTCTGGAACTTTTTCAAAACAAAAAATACATATACAATATAAAACAAAAAAAAGTTTTCATCACCAGTTTTGATCCATCAATTTATCCCCAGTGGTCCGAAGACCTAAAAACTACACTGGGATTAACTTCTCGGGGGCTTTCTTTCCTAACCTGTTCCAGACATGGCTGACACTTGATCGTACGGGTGTCTGGAATCTTTTAAACAGGTAAAGGCTGAGGCGGGCAGAACTCCGCAATCCTGTTCGTGTTGAACGCACCGTGATAGACAACCTTGAGTTGGAAGTCGCTGTTGAAGCTGACGGATGTTCCCTATTCCTAGAACTCATGAAGGGGATTAAGGCTGTTGGGAGGTGAAGCTCACCCTCACGGAATTGTGAGCAACGTAAGACCCCAAACTGGATTGACTAAGGGAAATGTGAGGATGTGGCTCATTTTGTGGCCGAAGGAGTCCGTCGGACGATACGTGGTCTATGTGCATTGCACATGAGGAACAGGCAACTTTGTGGGTGTGTTGACTGAAAACCCTCAAAATCCCCTCATCCGAAGATGTAAAACTACGGCACTTAACTGTGTGAGACTCGTCTTGCTCGCTGACGTAAAATGGATCGGGTGCCTTACCAGCAGTAGAAGCTGGAAGTGGATGGAAATTCCATATCTTTTCCCTGCATTTCAGAAAAATCACAAAATACAAAAACATTGCAAAATCACTTCTTCAAAATCACAAAAATATTTCCCTTACTTTCAATCAGAATATTGTCAAAAAATCACAAAAATATTTCCCTTGCTTTCAAATCAAATATTTCAAAAAAATCACAAAATATTTCCCTTACTTTCGAATAAAATGTTATAAAAAAATCACAAAAATATTTCTCTCGCTTTCAAAGAAAATACTTCGAAAAACACAAAAATATTTCCTTTGCTTGCAGCCAAAACTTTCAAAATCACAAAAATATTTCCTATGTTTTCAATAACCAATCTCTATCCTGATCACTCAGGTAAAGATTCGGACCACATATTTACAAAAATCACAAAAAAATTAGCATCCCCAGCACTACAATTCAGGAGTCTTGAACTCCGCTCACTTCACAGTATGGGATGACGGATCCAATCGCCCGCAAATTGGAATCTTGACCAAAACGGGCAACCAAACACCATCTCAATCACATGTATGCCCAGAAGAACATCTTGAAGTCGAATGATATCCTCGTACATTCTCATTAGCAAAGAAACAGCATCTTGGGACGATGGACCTGATCGACCACGGGTCGGGATCTTGACCAACCCGCTGTCCAAACCTCCGTATCAAAAAGAAAAATCCCCAAGGGAGTACAACCCTGTAAGCAATAAGCTCAAAATTCTCTGCATCTCCAGCAAAAGCAAAATCATCAGACCAGAAGAGAATGAGCCAAGCCATGCATTCATCATGCATCTCCATGCATCAGCATCCATCGCATCAATCATCATGTTTACCTGCTTTCAAAATAAAAGCCGGTTAGCCAAAGACCCCACAGGCATCCCTAGTGGAGGCACGTGCAAACCAGGTTCCCATTTCAAAAAGATAAAAAAATATTTCTATTTGCAAATAAAAACCCCACGGAGTATCACTCCCCAGAGTGGGTATCTTTTCAAAAACCCAAAAATATTTTCCAGTAGAGCGTTCTGCCTCCAAAACACCAGGAGATCTTCCATATCTCTGGGTAGGAGCCGACGCAAAAATCAAATAAGATCCGATGTCTCGCGGTTTCCCCGGAGACCATTGGATCCAATGCACTCAAAGTACGGTCGAACTGAACTCCAGTGTCAGTGCGGTCGTACCACATGCCAAGATACGAAAAGATGAAAAGCCAAAAGGCTCGGTCAAAGAAACCATTTGAACAGGTGGAAACGATGAATTGTAACCCAAGTATCAAAATCAGCAGATTGGGTGGAAAGAGTTCACCCGCACATACCTAGGCGTGGATGCCTGAAGTACCTTGACTGAGTCCAAGTCAGCATAGTAGAATCCCGTAAGACTATCGGACGCAGGGCGTCTAACCACTTTGACAGTCAAGCGAAACAAGTACTCCTGGAGTGATCTGGGAAAACATCAAACATCACACAATCAGTCTCAGGGTCAGCATCCTCGTAAGACTAACGGACGCAGAGGCTCTGCTGTACCTTTCCGATGTTAGTACCGATCGGGAATGGAAGGGTTGCGATTGGGTACCCAGGTTGCAGCAAACTGCAGGGACAATCGCAACGTTTTCTCCAAACTCTCGCGGTATGTGCGAGTTATCAACTTCCAGACAATCAACTGACTTAGATACAAAGGACAACAAAGATTCCAGACCACAATCAAGGAAAGAATGAATTGCAAACCAAGCATCAAAACCAGCAGATCGGGTGGAAAAGCCCACCCGCACATACCTAGGCGTGGATGCCTGAAGTACCTTGACTGAGTCCAAGTCGGCGTAGTAGAATCCCGTAAGACTATCGGACGCAGGGCGTCTAACCACTTTGACAGTCAAGCGAAACAAGTACTCCTGGAGTGATCTGGGAAAACAACAAACATACAATCAATCACAGGGTCAGTAACCTCGTAAGACTGTCGACGCAGAGGCTCTGCTGTACCTTTCCGATGTTAGTACCGGTCGGGAATGGAAGGGTTGCGATTGGGTACCCAGGTTGCAGCAAACTGCAGGGACAATCGCAACGTTTTCTCCAAACTCTCGCGGTATGTGCAAGTGAACGATCTCCAAACGATCAACTGGCACAGATGCAAAAGCAAGCAAAGATTTCAGACCATGATCTATGAATGACCGGGTCAGAAGTGGGGTGTCCACTCGCTTTGGCATTCGGTTGCATGCAACCTCTGCCAAAGAGGGGCATCTGTAGACACCCCACCTTCGGCTACACTGTTGGTAGAGATAGCTGGTTGAACGGAGGACCATACCCCCAAATCCCAAGTCCAAACTCAGCCAAACTCACCCTTGTAAGCCCCATTACATAGCCCAGTTCAAGCCTGAACCCAGTTAACCCAGTCCTAAAAACCACCCTGAAAAACCCCCCATAAAAAAGTCCAGTCAAAAAATCCCAAAAAAGTCAAACTCACTGAGTCAACTCGCGAGTTAACCCGCTGAGTTAACCCGCTGAGTCAACCCGTCGAGTCAACCCGTCGAGTCAAAACACCGAGTCAACCCGTCGAGTCAACCCGTCGAGTCAAACCACCGAGTCGACCCGCTGAGTCAACTCACTGAGTCGACCAGCGAGTCCAACAGCAGCCCCGAGGGAACGGCCGTACTCGCTGGAAACCGAGGAGCGGCCGTACGGGCGGCCCATGGCAGGCCGCCCGGACAAAATTACGCGATCTGCCACTCTCCGCTGCTATAAATACCCCCCTCCCCTTCTCATTTCAACATTCCATTCAAATCCATTCGAAGCTCTTCGAGTCCAGAGAGAGTCCATCCTTTCGAGTGCCCTTAGCCCATTTTCCCACCAAGGAGAGCCCGAGTGAGGAGAGTCTAACCCTGGTCCAGCCCAGCCTGACCACTGGTCCAAGCCTCTCAAGCCATCTAAGTCCTAATCCAGCCACTCGAAGCCAACCCTTGCGACACCTCCGTCCACCCAGCTACTCATTTTCCAGCATCATCTCATTTGCATCTAGCATAAGTGCAACATTTACTTTCCTTCCAATCCCCCTGCTTCACTACAAGCACCTTGATTACTCAAGCACACATGCATATGTCTTTATATTAAGCACCTGTCAGTTCGAGCGTATGCTCTGGGCTTGCCCGTTGTTGGAACCTGCCCATCAGAAACTCTTACTGTTCAGACCTGCATTCATGCTTCACCATAAAACACCTTGATCATTCAAGCACACTGCATACGTCTTATATTAAGCACCTGTCAGTTCGAGCGTACGCTCTGGGCTTGCCCGTTGTTGGAACCTGCCCATCAGAAACTCTTACTGTTCAGACCCGCATCCATGCATCATGTCATTCATGAGAATATACGAGGATTAAATTAGACTTTCAAGTATTCGATCGATTCTGTGAAGTAGAGACCGTACTTCGGTACGGGCAGTGTGTGGGGTGCTTAACCTCTTCCCACCCTGTAACCGTGATCCCTTACCTTGAATCTCTGACCGCAGATCAACAGGAGTCATTTTAGAGGAAGGAATCTTCGGATTCCCTTCTCTAACGTTTCTACGGGGTCTAGCCGACTGTAGATTCGAAGTAACTGGCTAGTGGCGACTCTGGTCTTATATAAACTCATTTAAACACATCCAGCTCAATACGACAACCAAACGAAGCCCTCGAGAACGAGGCAAGCCAGTGGCACAAACGGCGATTTCGCACTCACGCATCCTCATCTCCTTCTTTTCCGAAAGGAAAGGGAAAGGGAGAACGACGTCGTGTGGGAGCGCGGAGAAATCGGCGAGGGTCCACACTTACTATAAATAGTAAACTTACTATTTATAGATGTCACCTATTCCTACTAGACTTTGTGGTTTTTGACCAAAAATAGTAAGTTTTCAATTCGGCCCAACCACCTTATTCTACTAAGTTTTCAAAAGTTATACTCGATCCAAAACTTACTATTTATAGTAAAAACAAAATAAAACTAGGCTAATGACCATCGATCTGGTCAAATCTCGCGAATTCAGCATGGGCAATTCGACATAGCGGCATTGGGTGGCTTAAGTAGCTCAAGCTACCCCAAAATCATATATTATACGTCACGTTACTTATATCGAATTGCGAGATGTGACTGTTTTATGGTCTTGATGGCCCGGATTACTTCTATCTTCAATCGAGCTTCCTCTGGTCCATCTTGGCCATGAAAATGTCTGTGGCTCACTCTACATCATATGGCCCACATTTGTTTTGAATATGCTTGATTTTTATATTGCTATCTTACTGTGGTCTTTAAAAATAGATGGATAGTGGATTTGTCACCGAAATCTCTGTGAACACCACACAGCTTAGGGCACAAATATATCTTTGTGCCCCCGCTCTCCTTATTTTGGAATAGGATTGCCTCTTACCATAAGCACAGAGATGTCTTTGTGCCCAAGCTGTGTGAGGCTCATAGAGATGTCCATGACAAGTCCACTCTAGGGATAATAGTTGAAAATGTCCGAATTTATAACTTCATTTGTGACATTGACCCCCTTGGTAGAGTCCTTTTCTATCTAACCTCTTGTGCATTGTTTGGATTTTTGTTGGACTAGAATGCCCCTTTGCCACACCCTGCCACATCTCTCTTACGACAACAACTTTTTACAGAAGTCGAGAGGGCCTTTTGAGAATTGCATGTGGGCCCCACAAAATCAACTATTGGGACTCCTTGACCGATCTAATACATTCACTTTAATTGGACATCTGTGAACCCATAGGAGGGTCATTTAAAAAAAATTGTTTGCGCACTTTGCTGTGGCACATTAGTGCACCGTATTTGTCAATCACGTGCATACATGTGTTGTAAAGTCGGTTGAGCCTTGGCAAGCTGAAGACTGAAGATTCAAGTAGACAAGCATCATCAAGGAAGAAGAAACAGATAAAAGAGATGCCTTAGTGATCCTAACCCTTAAAACCAAAACAACGTTAAACCTCTAGATGACTTGGACCAATTAGGAAAACCCTTAGTCATCTTTATTAGCCTTAGAATACTTTGAAAAACATGATAAGCTAGGGTAATAAAAAAGGTGCAAGCAGCTATAAATGAACTAGCCCAGATGACAGTTTTTTAGTGGACTTCGATCAATCGGAGTTCAGTTTTAATGGGACGTAGATTCATTGGAGAACCAGTTTGATCATTCGAACATATGTCCAACAACATTGCTGAACTCTCTGGATAGTTCTTGGATCAATCGAACAATCACTTCGATCCATCAAAGTTAATTTTTTTATTGATCAGAGATTGTTTTGATCAATCGAATTGATGTCCAGCAACAATGCTGAACTCTCTGGACAGTTTCTCGATCAATCGGAGTAGGATCTTTGATCCATCAAAGACACCTTTGATCAATCTAAGGGTATCTTGATCCATTAAAGAATCACGAATCTACCCGTTTTATGACTGTTGGAGCTTTATGATCTATAAAAGTGAGAGAGGCGATTCTTGGGCCTAAGAGAGGGATTTTAGAGATTTAGAAGCCACCATTGTTGCATACACCCATAGGCTCTAATCTATCCTACCCCATTTAAGACATCTTAATTATGATTCATCACAAATATGGAGCATTCAAAGCTCATGATGAAGATGATCTTGTTCCCTCTTGATATCTAGAAGTTTTAGACGCCTACACCATGGGTATATCCTTAGTCTAAACCTCTTTAGAGATCCAATTAGGTGGAATTTCTCTAGGCAACAAAATCCTACTAGTTGTAGAGAATTTACCACCACCTTCTCACCTTGGGCATCTCAATTGCAGTATAAAATGAAAGGTAGTTGATCTTAGAGCTGAAGTATTGACGATGGATCGACATCATTGATCGGGGGAGCACATGGGAGTTGATTGAAGTATGGGAGAGTGGAGATCAAGCAACCCGAAGCGGTGCATTAACAGGGCTCAAATTCGACAAGTAAGGTTTTCAATTGTAGAGTTCAACATGCTATTTCCTCATGGAGGATTGATTATGAGAGTTTAAATTGCCAAATTCAATACGTTCAGTTGTAGGACTTAGGCCCTTGTGAGAGGGCTGAATTAAGTCTTCATGTGGAGCCTCCGGCGGGAGTATACATATGTTGCATAGGTTGGGAGGAACCTTGTTAAAATCCTTGGTTGGGTGGAACCATTAAACAACTTAATAGGTTGGGAGGAACCTTGTCAAACTCCTTGGAATTGGGTGGAACCATTAAACACTTCGGTAGGGTGGAACTGTGTTCGGTTCCTCAAGTGTAGGGTTGCGATGTAGTAATAATTTGGTAGAGACAGAGATCGTTCTCAAGGACTAATGTAGGAATTCTCAGAATTTCTTTTAAGAATCTCCAATTGAAATCAAACTATAATAATCTGAAAAATATGAATGTAGGAGAATAATCTGTACTTTGAGATGAAATTAACAATCTAAAGAAGCATTAGGGTGTCGAGGATCCACTTGTAGCGATCCTTGATGCATAATTCACTTTGATTTCTCAATTACACAACCGGAATCAAAATCAAATCCTATCTAGCCGGAATATGGAGCGGTTAATTCAGCAAAACAATCTGTCCCATGTGTTGTTCATCAACATGATTCACTCAATTCAAGTTAGGACTTGAGCACACTCAATGTATAGGTCAATCCTAGTTCCAATAGGTTAAGATCACAATCATAATAGTCATCAAACCCTGTCATAAAGCTTAACTATATTATGATTTGAACTTCATTCAAATCATATAAATAAGCAATACATGTTTCAGACTTCTCATAAAAAGTAGAACTTTGGTTTGAAGTTATCACATGAAGAACCAAGTCTAGAGCATCTTGAATCCGATTCCTCGGAGCATACGGGTCTAGAGCTATGCAAAACAACTAAGAACTAAAGCAATTCTTTCAAAAATCCATGAGTCATCATAAGATTAAAAAAAACTACTTAGAACTTTATTTAAACTCAACAAACCATTGTCTAATCATTAAAAATCCAACTTGAAACCAATAAAAATGAATTAAAGCATCTTAGATCTACTACAAGCTTCACCTCTTAGCCCTAGCTAAGAGGTTAACTAATGAAAAACATAAAAACAAACTAGAACTAGAAGAAAACGAAGAAAACTAGTTGTAGGAGGCTAGGAAGCCTCCTAGGTCTTGAATCCTTTGCTCCCCACGTTGCTAGATGCCCTAGGAATGAAGTGGAGGTCTCCTTTTATAGCTTTCACACCCCACAAACGAAGAATCTTTGAGAATTTGCATAGAATTTACGCACTGCGCAGAGAAAATCGGAGCCAGACTTGAAATTTTTTAAACTGGGCACATTGTCGATTGATCGCTCAGACTAGGCGATCAATCACTAGTTCAAATAACTGTAAAAACTGCCTTTTTCGGATCTGACGATTAATCGACTGGCTGAGAGATCAATCAGTCACTTCTGGCGATCAATCGATCAATGTCTAGCGATCAATCGGAGGGTGCAAAAAGTGTTCAGAGAGTTTTTTCCAAATTTCTCAAAAATCTACATTCTGGCGTTTGATCTATGGGATGGGCGATCATTCGCTCAGGCTGGGCGATCAATCGCAATTCTTCACTTCACTCCAGCAACAATTTTGTCAATTTCTGCTGTGAGTCAATCGCTCAAGTTTGTCGATCAATCGCTCAGGCTGAGCGATCAATCGACGGATTAATCTCTAGATCAATCTTCAGAAACTGCGACTTTCTGCATTTTACTTTTATGGCCCTGCAGCTATGCACTTTGATTTCTTTGGCCCTGCCAGGTCTTTTAACATGATTTCTTCAGTGTTTTTTTTTTGTTTTTCAACTCCATCTTTCATAGCTTCTTTATTTCATTCTTAAGTTTTCTTCCTTTGATCCTCAAGGTGTCCTAAAGCAGTTTTTTAGCATTGGATTCAAAAGGTCTCTCTCTTATTCCTACAATTACAAACCATGCATTAAATTATTCGTTAAATCATGAAAACCATGCATAATGTGTGATGAATTGGGGTTAGATTATGCACAATTCAGAGCTCAACAAACCGGCTTAAAAAACCTAGCTTGGGAGGAACCTAATTTAAACTACCTAGTGAAATTCGGTGTGCTCAAGGGGTGAGTACTTGAACCGGAAGTAGAGTAGACATGTAGTCGAACTACTATACATGCTTGTGTTTGTAATGTATTTGAGCACATTGTTAATCTAACATTGTATGTTAATTTCTTAATTATGAATGCTTGATAGGAATGTATGCTAGGCATTAGATAGGCACATTCACACACGAGATGTGTTTTCACTAATTGGTGTAGACTTGAGCTCATGTGATCCATTCTCATATAGTCTACATAGGTTGTATAGATTAGGTGCTTGATTAGTTATATTATTTGTTAATTTATGCGTATTAGACCAGGTTGCTTAATTGTGTAATCAATTGCTAGTCTATATGATTAGACCCACTAAGGCTTAGAAGCTGAAGTGTTATTGCTTACTTAACTTAAATTGTAAAATAATTTAAGTATGCGAAAAGAATTTCTAAAACGGTCTTAATCACCCCCCTCTAGGACTTAGCCATGATTCTAGTAGTTCCGCCAAGCTTCCATGTATAGAGTAGGGTGTCGTGTTAGACGATCCAACATAATTTAAAAAATTGGAGCTTTCTGTGTCCCACACCTATGTTAATGCTATGAGTTAATTTTGAACTGTTTCCTCCTGTGTGGTCCATCCGTGATGAGTTTTGACCTCAAACTTACACAAATGGCATAAAATTAAAAACCCTTTTATGTGGACGGCTTGATCTACTCTAAGATTATCCAGTGGACCCCATATAAGAGGTGGGATGGGTTCAATAGATGAGTCTCTTACGCGGGAAAGGCCATTTGGCCTTTTCCTTCTTCTTCTTCTTTTTCCCGAGAGGGGACTATTTGGCCATTAGGACCATTGACACCTTTGTGGGATCCACTTCGACGAGTTTTCGACGTGTATCTAACGTCATTCCCTCCATTCCAGCGAGCTTCTAAGTGTTTTTTCGGAGTTAACTGTAATAACTCCATGCATATTATAGATCCCACAAAAATGGAGCCCACTCTTGGGCAATCAAATGGTGTCCAAATGAGGTGATTCCAAAGCCATATGAAAGTTTATAAACTTACCTAAGACTGTAAATGGGTCAATGGACCCAATGGGGTACCTAGACCCAACCCATTTAGACCCGACCCAGACTTGACCCATTTGTTAATTAAATGGTACGGGTCTAGGTCCAAGAACTGACCCAGTTGCTGAACGGGTCTAGATCTAGTTTCCTTTATATTAGGGCGCCCGACTCGACCCAAACCCATTTAGTAAACAGGCGGGTTTAGTCTATGTTACAAGGGACCCATCCAGGTCCGGACCCGTCCAGACCCAGTTTTAAACCTTGTAAAAATGCTTGCATACCAGATCCAGACCCAGACTCATTAGACCCGACCCATTTATAAATGGGTCTGATGGGGTTAACTCAAACCCGACCTAGACCCGCCCATTTAGTAAAAGGTTATGGGTCAAAAATTTAAACCCAGACCCATTTAGTAAATGGGCGGGTCTGGTTTTGGCTAAACCTGCCCCAAACCTGAACATTTACAACCCTAACCATAACCGGACATGTAGCGAGGGAGTTATGACCAACAAACATCATAACTCCCTTGTTACATGTCCGATTTGGTTGATCTTATACTTGTTGGAAAGGTAATTTGATGAAATTTTAAATGGATTTGGAATCACCTTATTTGGACACTACTTGATTGCCCAGAAGTGGGCCCAAAGTCATTGTCGTTCGTTGATACTCCGTCATTTGTAGATCCGACAAAAATGATCACAATGCTCTCATTAGATGTCTGATTTGGGCGATCTTATACTTGTTGGAAAGGTAATTTGATGAAATTTCAGATGAATTTGTAATCACCTCATTTGGACACCACTTGATTGCTCAAAAGTGGGCCCAAAGTCACTGTCATTCATCGATCCTTCGTTGTTCACAGATTCAAAAAAAAGGTCATAACTCCCTCGTTACATGTTCGATTTGGGTGATCTTGTACTTGTTGGAAAGGTAATTTGATGAAATTTTAGATGGCTTTGGAATCACCTCATTTGAAAACTATTTGATTGACCAACAGTGGGCTCCATTTTCATAGGATCTGCAACTTACATGGAGTTATGACAGAACTCCAAAAGAACACTTAGAAGCCAGCTGTAATCGAGGGAATGACACCAGATGCAAGTTGGAAGCTCACCGAAGTGGGTCCCATGGAGGTGGCAACGATCCTAACAACCAAATAGTTCCCTCTTGAAAAAAGGAAGAAGAAATGAAAAAATGGCCAAATGGCCTTTCCTGCGCAGGGAACCCATATATTGAACCCATCCCACATCTTGTGTAGGGTCCATTAGATAGTCTTGGAGCAGATTCAAGCCATCCACATGAAAGAGATTTTAATTTCATGCCATCTGTCCAAGTTTTAGGGCAAAAATCATCACAGATGGATCACATTGAAGAACTCATAGTGTTAATGTAGGTGTGGGCCGTAGAAAATTTTTTTTGTTGAAATAATCCTCCTATGGGTTCACCGATGTCTGATTCAAGTGAATTTATTTGGATGGTCTAGATTGACAAATAATATGATGATTTGGTGACATTCGCTCCGTCAATGAGCAGCCCACTATTCAAATGTGTGAACTGGGGTGCATAAGAGTACGGAGATAGATTGGGTACTAACCCATCAGGATCTAGCTAGATACTGAAGGTCTGGCAGGGGTTCTGTGGGGCCCACCGTGATGTATGTGTTTTATACGTCCATCCATTTTGGCAGATCATTCAGGGCATGAGCACAGAAATGAGGCAGATCAAAGGCTGAAGTAGACCACACCACAGGAAGTAGAGGGGATTGAACGCCTACCTTTGAAAACCTATCGGGGCCACGAAAGTTTTGGGTGAAGCTAATATTTATTTATTTTTCCTTCATCCAGGTCTTTTTACCTTATGAACAGGTTGGATGAAAAAAATAAATCGCAGTGGGCCCTAAGAAGATTTCAATAGTGGGTTTGACTGTCACCATGGCATCTAGTGTGGTCCACTTGAGCCTTCGATCTACCTCATTTTTCTAGTGTGGTCCACTTGAGCCTTCGATCTACCTCATTTTTGGGCTCATGCCCTAAAATGATTTTTCAAAAGGAATGAACGATGTGGATGAAATACATATATAATGGTGGATATACGTCTCTAGCTAGGTCTCAGTAGGGCTAGTACCCAATCTGCGTCCCATGCCATGTATATGGAGTAGGGCTGCACACAATTCAATTTATCGATCAAATCGAATCAAACAAATTGAATCGAATCGAAAATTGAATTGATCTATATCGAATTGAATCGATTGATCAAATTGAATTATATATATATATATATATATATATATATATATATATATATATATATATATATATATATATATGACGGTATGGATGAAATAGATACATCATAGTGTGTTTTATCTATGCCGTCCATTCATTTTTACATCAGAATTTAAAGAAAATTTTCAAAATTTAGAAAGATATATATCTCAAATTACCACACCACAACAAAACAATGAGGATTGAACGTCCACCATTAAATTCTTCATAGGGCTCATTGCAATGTTTATTTGACATCCAACCTGTTGATAAGGAGAAAGGGAAAAAAACAAATATAAGCTTGATACCAAACTTCTAAGGCCCTAAAAAGTTTTCAACAATAAGTGTCAATCCCCTAATTTTTTTTGTGGTGTGGTCCACTTGAGATTTGGATGTCTCATTTTTGGGATAATGTCTTAGAATCAGATGAAAAATGGATGAAGGGCCTAAATAAAACACGCACCATGGTGGGGCTCACAGAGCATTGAAACCACCATTTTGCATATCTGCGCTCACCCAAGAGTTCAAGACAAATCGGATTGCGTACTTAGTAACTCAATGCGCTTGGCGTATTGAGTAAACTCCGTGGGGACCACGGTGATTTATTCATTTTATCCATTCCGTTCATTCATTTTAAAAGTTAATTTTATGGCTCGAGCCCAAAATTGAAGCGTATACAAAGCTCAAGTGGTACACACCACAAGAAACAATGTGAATTGAACCCCTACCATTGAAAAGTTATTGTAGGCCGCGAAAGTTTTGAATTAAGCTGATATTTGTGTTTTTCATTCATACATGTCTACCTGATCTTACGAACAGGTTAGATGACAAATAAATATCACTGTGGGCCCTAGGAAGGTTTCATCGGTGGAAATCATTATTCCCACTGTTTCATGTGGCATGTCCACCCAAGTTTCGGATATGCTTCAATTTTGGGCTCAACGGCTAAAATGAGCAGGCAAAATGAATGGACGGTATGGTAAACCAAATACATTCAAAGTAGGCCCGACTAAGTTTAATCAGTATGACAAAAGCGTATTAGTACGCAATTTGAAGTTCACCCAAGAGTGAATTAAGTGTTAGGTTGGTAACAACTTAGTGAGTGTTACCCCTACCGTGTGGGGCCTACCTTAATGTATTTGTTGTATATCCATTACATCCATCTAATTTTACGTCTCATTTTAGGACATGATCTAAAATTATAAGAAGATCAAATCTCAAGAGGACCATACCAAGAGAAAGAGTGATGAATTATCATTAAAAACATTTTTTCGGGCCTCAAAAGCTTTGGATCAATACGATCTTTAAAATGCATCATCTGCTATGGTTCACCAATGTGTAAATGAACCGAACCGAGCCGAGCTGAATACTACAGTATTCGGTTTGAGTTTTGCTTAGTTCATTTAGGTTTGATTAGTTATACATACCGAACTCAAACTCAAGTTTGGGTTTGATTACTAAGGTTAAATATGTATTCCATAACCACCTTGATGCATGTATTTCACATCCACTCCATTTATACATTTCACCAAATCGTTTCATAGCAATAGGCCAAAAAAATGAAGTAGATCCAAATCTAAAGCGGACTAGATCACAAGAAATAATAGTTTTTTAACTATAAACGAACCCTATTGAGCCTAAATGAACATAACTCATGCCAGTTTGAGTTTGGTTTGATTATAAAACTCGAACCGTTCACAAATAATTTAGGCCATTAACCACCCTAATCACCGTCATCATCAACTAAGCTTTATCCCATGATGCTCTGATAGAGTACGATGCCCCATGGTGTTTTGATTTGATAGAGTACGATGCCCCTACCACATTACTGTACGGTGCCGATTTGCACCCCCGGATCGCATCCTTACATTGATCTAAACCGTTCTTTTTTCTCTTTTCTATCATATAAAGGTTATGTTCTTATAATCATGATTCGTTGATGATCCTGACCTTTGAATGTTGAATATTAGCCATTAAAAATTCATCATCATACACAATCACCCGTTCAACGTATTTTTCTTACGAATGTTGGAAACAGCCTCCTACATTATTGTAGGAGAGGGCCGTAATAATCGGATGCGGATTGCACACTGAAAATGCCAATAGCCAGGTCACTACTGGTAGGTGCTCTGTGGACCCCACAATGATGTAAGTGTATTATCCATGCTGTCCATCCACTTTTTCAGATTATTTTAGGGCATGAATCAAAAAAATGCAGCAGATCTATATCTCAGGAGGACCACACCACAGGAAAACAGTGGTAATTGAACGCCCACCATTAAAAACTTCCTAGGGCCAACTGTAATGTTCATTTGCCATGCAACCTATTGATTAGGTCGCACAGACCTGGACGGAGGGAAAACACAGTTATAAAACCCTGACTGTGGGGCCTACATCAATCAATTTATGAGTTGTATATCCACGCCATCCATCCGTTTTGAAAGATTATTTTAGGGCATGTTTAAAAAAATAAAGTACATACAAATCTCAGGTAGACCTCACGACGGGGAAACAGTGTTCCTTGAACGCTCACTATTAAAAACTTCCTAGAGTCCACCATAATTTTTACTTGCCATCAACTTGTTGATAAGGTTACACAGACCTGAAAACACTAATATAAGATTGGTCCAAAACTTTTGTGCGCCAAGAAGCTTTTAATGGTAGGAATTCAATCCCTAACTTGTGGTCCACCTAAGAATTTTATCTGCTTCGTTTTTTTAATGTGCCCTAAAATAATCTGAAAAACGGATGGACAGTGTGGATATTAAAAAATACATCGAGGTGGGCTCCACTGTCAGGGTCTCACCCACCTGGCTAGATCCGCGGTAGCAGCTAAATCCGCATTCCTTTCCCATATTACATATATATGCCGCAGCTTGTCATTGACTCATTAGTATAATGGATGAGATCCAGTGCTATTGGAAGTTTCGTACCTCCACCTTTTACACCACAACACATACCATATCTATACGATGATCCAAACCGTTAATTCATTATAATAAAAAAAATCCTTAGATGGAACATAATAGCGAAAAAATTCCTAACGATCAGATAATCCAAAACCACATAAAAATGGCCTGAAATTGTTAGAATTGTCTGATCATTATGATTTTTGTTCTATGGCCAGTGAACGACTGTCCTTAATGTATTAATGTCCTGGACATCACACATAGGTACACGTGTACGAAATATTGGACTACCCTTTGCATATAACCCATCATCAAGAACTTTTGCACCACTAATTCAAACATAAACACAACTAACCAAGCTCGACTACAAGTCTACAACTAGGGCTCTCAATGGGTTGGATCTGGATCGGATCCAGTTGGATCCGGCTCCAAGTCGGTATATCTGTAGACGGATTTGGATCGGATTCGGATCCAACTCGGATCCAAAAAGTGATATCCATATCCGATCCATTTATAAATTGTTAGATCCATTTCCGATCCAAAATCCATATAACCATCGGATTCGGGTCAGATCTAGGTCCGAATGCACCCAATTACAAATCTGAAAAGTATATGATATAAAATATATATAACATAGTATATTTAATTTAGTAGAAAAATGATGCAAATCCCACTATTTACTATGGTATGGTCCAAATCCTAAAATAATTTGTAAAATGGATGGCCAGCAAGAATATAACATATACAGTAAGGTGACAATGAGTCGGATCTTAATCGGATTCGGATCTAACTCGGATATGTTCTTGTGAATCCATATCCGCTCAATTTAAGTAATCGGACCTATTTTCAGATCCATATCCGGTCCATTTAACTAATTGGACCTATTTTAAGATCCAAATCCGCATTATTCGGAGCGAATCAGATCTCGGATCTGACCCGCTCCATTGAGAGCCCTATCTACAACCCCGGAAATAGCGACGTGGATCGTGGGTCCCACCTAGATGTATGTCTCGTATATCCACGCCGCCCATCCATTTTTCCATATCATTTCAGAACATGATCTAAAAAATAAGCAGATACATGTTTCAGGTGGACTACACTACAGGAAACAGTTGTTATTGGCCATTAAAAACATTTTATGGGGCCAAAAAAGCATTCAATCAATCTGACATTTTTCTTTTACTTTAATTCGGATTTTTCTTACCTTATCAAAATTTTCGATTGTCAAAAAACACTACGGTGGACCATAGGAATTTTTTAATGGTGGGATTTCTACGATCAATGTTTCCTATGGTGTGGTCCATATGAAATTTTTTTATCTAATTTATTTTTTTGTATAATTCTTTAAAATGATCTGGAAAAACGGATGGACGGCGTGGATATATAATAGAAACATTTAGGTGGGCCCCATGTTCAGGCCGCACTCACAATGCTGGTTCCGGGATCGTAGCCAAGCCGCGCTCCAAAATCGCCCAAACCAATTACAATACAACCAGGAATGTAATTTTATCTATCCGAGAGATATAGATTTTATCTTCACAGAATCCTCGTACGAGAGTTATTCTCTTATCCAAATACGAAATTTTCAAATTTCGTTTTTTCGAAAATAGTATCCAAACACCTCAGCTTTCATTCCTCTTTCCCTCTATATATAGTCTCATCTCATCCTCTATATATAGTCTCATCTCATTTCCACGTCCAAAACCAATCAACCCATTTCAGATTTCAGTCTTTCTGTCATGATTTTACGTTCGAGTTCGATGGCGACAGATCGACGGAAGCTTGGTTGGTTTTTTGTTGTCGTTGTCTTTGCTCTTTCGGAGTTGTCGGTTTCATTTGGAGAAGATGGTATTTCAGCTTTGGGAGATCCTGGAATGAAAAGAGATGGTTTGAGAGTAGCTCTGGAAGGTTGGAACTTCTGCAATGAGGTGGGTGAGGAAGCTCCTGGCATGGGAAGCCCGAGAGAGGCAGATTGCTTTGATGTCTATCAGTCTTCCCAACAGATCGGTGAGCTCTTCCTTCTTTTGCATTGAACGTCCATATGGTGGGCCCCAACATTGTTCGGATGTGGTCTGGATAATCTCACTCATCAGGCAATCCTAACCATCTGATCGATATATATTCATGTCATCCGTCAACGATCGGACTGTGAGGATTGATGGATGGCTGAGACTTTTCTTGTGGCCCATATTATGGTGTCTGTATTTTTTGTTTTGGATTTTAGTTCTTCGCGTGGATTTTGTTTCTCTGTGGTTCTTGAAAGTTAAAAAGATGTTTCTCCACCAACCCTGTAACTGACCATGTGCAGAATGATTTGGAGTTTTTAGACCGTCCATCAGATGGGCCCCACCATGGATAGACTTTATCTTTAAAATCTCGACCGTCAGTCAATCCTGTCTGATCTTTGGTTGGTCATATTTGATGGGAAAAAAATCAAGTAGACAATTAGGACCATTCAATTGGTGTGTGCTTGTTAATGCATTGTGTGGCCCACCTCATGGACGGTTTGGATGTGAACAATGTCTGGAGGGGAGATAGAGAATGTTGAGTATTTTTTAAAGTAATCAGATTGGCCCACCTGCTCTAACTAATTAGATGGTGATGGGCATGGATGGTCTCCCATATAGTGATGAGATCATTGTGTGGAAGGACCATGGCCATTATTTCCTGACCTTATAGGCCGAGCTAACCATGAAGAGGGACTGGGGCGTTTACAGAATTGAAGATAGGGGTGATTTGGCTCCAATTGACTGAGTCCGGCCGACTCACCCGAGTCATGAGTCGGCCAGAATCACTCATAACATATAACACTCTTACATCTATTTAAACTTGCTCTGAATTTCCAGGAAGCTGTGAATCGAAAAATTACACGTTAGTCCACCAAGTCACAGAGTTGGACAACAAGCTATCCGTGGGCGAGCCATTTCTCGGCGGCCCACCTAAAGACCTGCGCAACGTTGACCTTTATGCGGTCGACAAGGAGCTCTACTTGGGTTCCAAATGCCAAGTGGATGACAGCCCGAATCCATGGCAGTTTTGGATGATCATGCTAAAAAATGGCAACTTGGACACAAAAGCAGGATTGTGCCCTGAAAATGGGAAGAAGGTAGGACCCTTCAAGCCGGAGCCTCGGTTCCCATGCTTCGGGAAAGGGTGCATGAATCAGCCCTTGGTTTACCACGACTACACCAGCATGGAAGGTGATTATCTGAGAGGAAGGTTCTATGGCACATATGATTTGGATGGTGATCTGACTAAAGGGTATGATAACATCTCCTACTACTCTGTGATTTGGGAGAAGGAAGTTGGGAAGAGCTGGACCTTCCATCATGCCCTGAAGACATCCGCCAAGTACCCGTGGCTCATGCTCTATCTGCGTGCCGATGCCATCAAAGGTCTCTCTGGGGGATATCATTATCAAACAAGAGGGATGATGAAGACTGTAAGTTCTTTCGTTTCTTCTTTATGTTGGATTTCAGGTGCGAAACGCCTATGGTGAAGTTTGCCGGCAGCGAATCTTATCACTGCGTGATCAAATCAAGATCGAACGGTAGTTAATGATTGAGTGGGCCCCAACTCATCCCACTATCCGTCACTGTATAATCTTGATCAAATGGCAGTAAGATTTGTCGGCAGGAATCATGAGGCCTGTTTGATACTCATGCAACTGGTATCATTAGCACATTTGCACTATATGATCAAGATCAAACAGTTGATATTTAAGTAGGCCCCACATCTAACTGTCTATCGCCATTCCAAGATTATACGGATGAGGTGGGACCCACTTAATTGCCAACTGTTTGATCTTGATCTAATTGTGTAAATGTGCTAACAATACGAATTGCACATTTGCAAGATCAGATCAGATTTGCCAGCACGAATCACGAGTTCTGTTTGATATTTATGCAACTGGTATCATTACCACATTTGCACAATGTGATCATGATCAAACAGTTGATATTTAAGTGGGCTCCATATCTAACTGTCTATCGCTGTTTAATCTTGATCAAAAGACGATAGATTTTCCCGGGATGAATTTTATCTGAGGAATGTATGATGACTTGTGCAATTCGTATTGTTAGCATATTTGCACAATAAGATCAAGATTGAACACCACCTCATCGGTATAATCTTGGAACGGCGTTTCCATTCACTGGTAAAGAAATTTATCTGAATTAAGTCACAATGCCTGTGATATTTCTGCATGCAATTGGTATCATTAGCATAATTGTGTGATCAGATAAAAATCAAACAGTTGACGAGTAAGTCAACCCCACATCCAACTGGCCATCACTGGATAATCTTGATTGAACGACGTGAGATTTGTGGCCCTGTGATGAATTTTATCTGAATTGAGTCTCAAGGCCTGTGTGTGGCTTATGCAATTTGGTCCCACTTCATCCTACTACCTGTCACCTTGATGGACTCTTATCTGAATTGATTCACAATGCTAGTATCATGACTTATGCAATTGCTTCACTTATGCCATAAGTAGCTTATCTTGATTTATACTTATTAAACTGAAGTGATTAAGTAACTTCAAATAAAAAAGTTACTTATAATTGATATTAAACCAAACTTACTTTTCTCAAATTAGTTACGTATCTACTGTTGTAAATAGAAAAACTAACTTATTTGGTGGGTATCCAAACGGGCCCTAAGATGGACCACTGAATTCGAGTTCTTTTTAACTGAATTCACTACTTGAAAACCAACTTGGTGCAGATTCCAGAGTCGCCCAATTTCAAGGTGAGGCTTACACTGGATGTGTTAAGGGGAGGCGGCCCGAAGAGCCAGTTCTATCTGTTGGACATAGGAAGCTGTTGGAAGAACAATGGCCAGCCCTGTGATGGTGATGTCTTAACTGATGTGACCCGTTACAGCGAGATGATCATCAATCCTAGTGTGACCGCGTGGTGTAAGCCTGATAACCTCAATGTGTGCCCACCATACCACACTCTCCCCAACGGGACCCGCATCCATCGAACGGACAAAGCCAATTTCCCATATGCGGCGTACCATGTGTACTGCACCCCTGGAAATGCTAAGCATGCCGAGGAGCCATTTAACTACTGCGACCCATATAGTAACCCTCAGGCCCAGGAGATAGTACAGATACTGCCCCACCCAGTTTGGGGTGATTATGGGTACCCCACCAAGCCTGGCCAGGGGTGGATGGGCGATCGGAGGACGTGGGAGCTGGATGCAGGCAGGTTGTCACAGTCACTCTACTTCTACCAGGTCTCAGCTCTTCTCCCTCCCACAATGTTTGATAATACAATAAGGGCCCATCTTTGAGTGATCTAAGCATGGATTGCTGACTCGTTCCGGTCGACTCGCATTTGTTTGAGTCCGGTCGCAGCGAGTCCGCATCGAGAGTATACCCACTCGGACGACTCACCCCCGACTTGGGCCGAGTCCTGCCTCGACTCGGGACTGGATGAGTCGGCCTCAATCCATGAATCTGAGCCATTCATATGTTGGCTCCTGTAAGATGATCCTAGAAGTCTGTACAATCAATGTGCTGGTAAGTCAGATGGCTAAGATCATCTGGGACACTCTTGGGGCAACTCCCATTCATGAAGGGGAGGCCCACTGTACGATTGATATGTACATTAATAGTGTGGGCCCCACATGATCAGTTTGGTGGGCCTAGGAAATTGATTGATTGGACATTTGTGTATTTTGTACAGGATCCAGGGACCCCACCAGCAAGGAGAAGGTGGTCATCTTTGGACGTTGGGACTGAGGTTTATGTGAGCCCTGAAGGTGCACTTGCAGCGTGGACGCTTAGCGACTTCGATGTCATTATTCCAAAAACTAGTCATTGAAATTTCTCTCTTTTAGCAGGAGGTCGTTGGGCTGCCATCAGCCCTGCTAATCTAACATGCGCCTGGGAGAAAAGGTGCCCATAGGCATTTTTTATTAGTGGCTTGGTCACACAAGGGGTCATTTCTAGTGGAAAAAGGTGTCCCGTGGATAGATCTGTGGGCCCCATTGCTTATGTGAACCAATCAAAGTGGATGTGGACCACCTTTCTTACACACGTTTGTGACTTTAGAACCGTTTGTTTTCTTTTCTTTTTTTAGGTATTGGATAATTCGTTGTGTAGGGCTCATTGAGATACTGAATTTGTGAGTTTTATTTCAAATTTCACAAAGTTATTGCATGATGATGACATGGACTTTGGTTAGACCCACCAAACCACTGAACTCTTTTTTCTTTTTCTTTTTTATTTCCTTGTTAACCGTCTCTTTGTTGGCCAATCACCTCTAACGTTGATGAGCGTGATATTTTTTTACTAGTATTTTTAAACTAATAACAACCTATATTCATGTTAATATTTTGCATTCTTTACAAAAGAGTTGTTAGCAGAATTTCTAGAGTTGTAATAAGTCCTTGTGATTGGATAAATTATTTTACTTTGGCAGTTATTTGAATTTTCAATACAAAGTTTAGTTTATTCTATCTTTGTGTGAATGGATATCTAAGAATATGAATAGAAAAAGAACTCGGATCCTCTGCTCGATTCAAGCAGATGGCTCATGACACTGTCAGGTTGAGCTGGCCCAATTAGAGAAGTGAAAAGCATGATTTTTCTGCTCGAGTCAAGCAGAGGATCCGTATTCATAGATAAATGATGTGTATGTTTTTTTTTTTTAAACACACACACACACACACACACACACTCCACACCCACACACAACGGCTCCTACCACCTACCTACTCTCTTACATGTTCAACGGACCAAGGAAGCTCTCACGTGTGGGTTGAAGGCTATGTGGCTGATTAGATTTATTGTCCAAATCCTTGTGACAACAAGACACATGGCATTTTATACGAATTTGATGACCTTTGTCACAACGAATACAATTTGTGAGAACAATACAGCTAAATATGGTTTCTCTCATGCACTTATTGAGTGTACCATAAATACAAAGCAATATGCAATTGACTAAGATTGATTCTAAACATACTAAAGACCAAAAAGAAACCAAGGCATTGTAAAAAACCAATAAGATAGCAATAATCCGTTAGGATCACACCCCATAGCATAAATGCACTAAAAACCAAGTAAAAATTGGAATCTAAGGATATGAGGATATCCCTAAATCTAGCATAAGCCAATCCACGTTCAAATTTAAATCAAGTTCCCTTGATTAGCAATCCCTTTTTCACTGGTCATGCAAAAGGGAAAAATTTGAAGAAGAAAAAAGAAAGGAATCAGAAAAGATGGGCTTCAAGAAAAAGAAAGACGTACATTTCCACTAGGAAGATGATAGGTCTTACCTTTCCTTGCACCTCGAAGATTTAAGAAAGGAAAACGTAGAACTCCGGGGTGGAATCCTCAACACCCGAGGACCAATCCTAAAACCCTAGTATCTCAAATAAAGAAGAAGAAGCACACAAATTTTATTCATTTAATAATAATTTCGAAATAAGATTTCTCACAGTATATATAGGCTGCGAAAAGATAAAGTGCACTAAAGTGCCTAAAAACGAGAAAAAAAAATGCCTAAGACTAAACCGCAATCACAAATAACATATGACCCGTCCATAGGGTCCGAAGACATAACTAAGATAGGAAAAAAAACTAAGAAAACTAGGAACGGGCCACAAAAGTGGGCCCAGGTCGATCCAACGGTTGTATGGCCCAATCGGAAGAATACAACGGTCTGATTGCCATCCAATCTTGCATCTATGATCGAAGTGCTCTAAATCAGCAGCCTGCACACATATCCGACGAAAGGAGCCTCTATATGTGTATGTACGTATGCGAGGTCTTCGTGGTCCATCAATGAAGCGGCCCGAGGGGCCCAATGTCCATCAACATCAGCTCATCTTCTCCAACACTCGATTTACAACGTCGTCTCCTCTGGAACACTCTAAAGGGTACACCATTGATGTCCGCATCACCGTTGGTATCTTTAAAGCCATAGTTGATTATGATATAGTGTTTCTTGGTGACTAAGGGTTACATCAGGAACCAAGAAAAATAAGGACAATTTATGACCAGATAACGTGGACCTGACCCAAGTTTTTAGAAAGCATCTTTCCAAAGTGGAGGAAGACTTTATGAGGCTTGCTCACTCCCAGCTCAAGTGAAGATCAATGTCTCTCGAGAGGATCTTGTGGTATGCATATGGTCTCTCGAGAGGATCTTGTGGTATGCTGTTGGGATCCTTCTCTCCGGTTCACTGTCAAGTCTATGTATAGGAAGCTTACAGAGGAGGGCCTCTCTGAGGCTCCCATTGGTTGGATTTGGAAAGCAAAGGCCCCTCCTAGAGTCATTGCCTTTGCATGGTTAGCAGGTCGGGACCATATTCTCACCGTCAATTGGCTTCATAAGAGGAATATGGTTCTTGTTAACATGTGTCGCATGTGCCTGAGGGATGTAGAAGACTGCACTCATCTCTTCATCCATTGTTCATTTAGGGTTGTTGTTTGGGAGTGGTGCTTTCAACAGTTTAATGTGGCCTGGTTGATGCCGTGATCAGTTCAGCAATTGGCAGCAGCTTGGAAGTTAGGCCGTTGGGGCCGGAAGTGCAAAATGGTGGAATTTCTGTTTTCTGGTTATCCTCTGGGCAATTTGGAAAGAAAGGAACAGATGCACTTTTGATGGCCAAGTTGCTCTAGTTTTAGCCATTATACCTCTTGTCAAACACCTTGTTTCTTCTTGGATCGTAGCATTGGGTTCCTTCTATGCGCTTTCTTTGGTTGTCAATTCTCTTCGCTGGTTGGAGGTGTCTTGTAATGCTTTAGCTGTGTAGTGGCCTTCTGGCCTTCCTTTTAATAATTTTTTTGATTATTACCAATAAAAGGACTGTTTGTTCCCAAAAGGTGGAATAAAAAAACAGATGGCATGCCTTTGTTATCTTTCAAAAAAAGAAAAAGAAGAAGAAGAAGAAGAAAAAAAAAGAAAGAAAGAAAGAAAAAGAATAGCATGTATCTCGAAAAACGGTGGAATAAAGATAAAGAAAGCTTATCACTAGTTCAATGTACTTGAGAAGATAATGTTTTGTCCACGTGTCAAATGTGCAACCAGCCATGTTCAAGCACCCTACATGTACCACCATCAATCTCAAGCGCCCCGCATGTACCACCATCAATATTCAAGTGCCCTGCATGTGTCACCATCAATTATCAAGAACCCTACATGTAATATGTGTCAATGTGCACATGTGCCACTATCCATCTTAACCTCTCCAAATGTGCTAAATGTGCCATAGTCCATCTTTACTCCTTGTTCTAGGGCGTTTGACAAACAGCTAGTAGAAAAGCTAGTTCGAGATAGCCTATCTAAGATGGCATGACTTGGACAGTTTGTCTGGAGCAGAACTTTGCCTACGGCCCCTTAGTATTAAAATTGTAAATAGTCTTCTAGCTATTGGCCTTGACTTCTTGCAGTTTAAATTACACAAAAACAAACTCTCAATTTACTGCTGTCACAAGTGAGGGGATGCCCCATCTAGAGAATATGACTCTAGACAATACTCCAACCATTCAGATACTGCCAATGAATTCCATAGGATCCATAAGCTGGTCAACGTATTAGGACTGCCAGAAGACTAGAATGGCAACCACCATACTATTTCATCAACCAAAGAGAGTTCTTACTTGCATGCGACAAAGCTCCATCTGTTTTTCCAGCTTCTGATCAAGTTGTGCATTCCAAATCAATCTTTCTGGACCATACCTTGTTCAGTGTTAGCATTGACTCCCATGGGTTTGGTTTCAACTGTATTTAACTTCCAGACAGTACTTGCCCTTAGAAGAAGTCTTTTTAACCTTTGCCAGGGTAAAAGGCTCTCCAAAGAGATGAGATAGCTTACTCAATCTTTAATCTAATTTTCCCTCAATGTTTGTCTGCACCCAAATTGTGATACAAACTGGCATCACCTTCTCCTGATCCGATGAGAAGAGATCCTTATGATTTCAACATGATAAAACTGAAAATGTGAAAATTAGAATTACTCAAACACCATTGATGATGCGCAAAATGGTGTTTCACTTTTTGTATGCACTTATTAACACTGGGTATAATTAGAAGGAATGATTTTTTTTTTTCCCCTGACAATCAATGAAACTTTTATTTATTAGAACAATGAGTACAATTGGATAAGTGGCAAAGGTTATATATATATATATATATATGAGAGAGAGAGAGAGAGAGAGAGAGAGAGAGAGAGAAGTAACTGTCTTATTGAATAGAAGAAAGAGGGCGTAGATGAGGAATCCACACCGCAAATTTACAAGCTTGACCAAACATCCGCAGAACCAATTGAAGTATTGAACAATTAGCGAAGGACTTGAGAGACGAAGCCCAGGCCATGACATCCAACTTCACCCTCTTGAACACCTCGTCAGGGAGCTGATGACGGTTACAGAAGCTTCTCTAATTGTGATCTGCCCAAGTGGACCACAAACCTGCTAAAAGGGAGAGATTCCACAGAGTTCTCTCTTTTTTATGCACTCTTTAACCATCTGCTGAATTGTCTCTCCTACAGTCCCTCATGTTAGTTAGACCAACTTACCTCATAGGCTCCACATCCATCTTTGTTGCCCATGAAATAACATTAGCTAGAGACCCTCCACCATGAGGTGGTTCAGCAATTGAGACATTGAACAATGTCAAAACAACTTTTTTTTTTTTTATCAATGTCAAAACTTCTGACAAAGCTTTAGCCTCAACTGAACTGGATATTTGAGTCTGATTGGGATAGGTACATGAAACAAGCTAGAGATAGTTGCATGAACATGCACAAGCAATTGTAGAGAGTCCCGTTTTATTCTTTGGGGTTTTTCCAATGTGTGTAGCTTTACATAATAGGGTTTCTTGCCTTTACATGCTGTACAGGAGAGATGCTAAAGCAAAGGGCTTTGGCAATTGAATATCCCGATGTTTCTGCCTCATTCTCTATACCAGCGCTGACAACCCACCCTGA
This sequence comes from Liriodendron chinense, assembly GCA_003013855.2. NCBI lineage: Eukaryota > Viridiplantae > Streptophyta > Magnoliopsida > Magnoliales > Magnoliaceae > Liriodendron > Liriodendron chinense. Next base: position 75,497 of record PVNU02000896.1, read on the forward strand.
GAAAAAATCAGTGTTCACTCTCCATGAGATCAGAAAGAGTAATCTTCCACACTTGCCCATGTCTAATCCATCGAACTGGTTGCAGATCTGCAGTATGTCCTTCTCTGCTATCTTCCCCATTTCTTTTAGCTTGTATATAACATACTCAGATTTACTGCAATTTAGAAGAAGAAAATGGAAGAAAACAATGAACAGGTTTTCTATGGAAAGGAACCATAAAAAAATATGTTCAAATCTAACATGATGAACCAGAAAAGAAGATAAGTTAAAGGAAATAGAGATATCAACAACCCTACAAAACTGCACTCTCATTAGTAGGGGTATCTTTGGAATAAAGAGATAGATTGGATTACAAATTTGCAAGATAAGCTGTTGAATGCCAAGCTTATTCCAGATTGATTTGTTAAGAAAGTATTCACTTACCAGGAATGATTTGGGAGTTTTAGTATATTATGCTATTTCATATATAGAAATGCTCATGTTCAACAGGGTGGAGTATAAAGGGTCGTTTGGATGCCTGTAAGTTTTTAAGTTGTAAATGACTTTTACGTGAAAGTTACTTCGTGTTATCTGTTCGGATGCAAGTTGCAAGCCACTTACAGGTAAGTAATTTATTACATTTGGGTAATGACTTACAAGTAGTTGCGTACTCACAGCAAACAGAGTTCTTCCTCTATAATCACTCCAAAATCTTCAAATTAGATAAATAAATAAAAAATGGCTTGATATAAGATATGCCATTGGGTTGAGCCCATCTAGATGAATCTTCGAGCCAATTCTCAAGCTAAACCAATCATCAGGTGGGCCACAAAAGTAGGCCCACAAATTCAAAAACTCATGCCTGTCTTCTTCACTCATCATATGGGACACTTTTAACTTGATTGTGATCCATCCAATAAATTCCCAGCTAACATGGACCATTCATCAGTAACTATCCATCTATAAGCACATTCAATGATTAGGTTCTTTTAATAAGGGACATATTTGGCTATGGCTCATTTCATAATGGGGCCCATTTGATTGCGTTTGTCGAGTTTGGTCCCCTCACTCCTTTACTTTGAACAATCCATTTGATAGCCACTAAATCGATAGTTAGAATTGCTTAAAAGTGGACCCCATTTCTATAATGAAAGATCAATGGTACAAAGGCTGTTGATTAAGCCATTGAAATATGTTTTGTTAGCAATCCATTGTTCCAAAAACTAGGGCAAAAAAAAGGCTAAAAATACAAAAACTAGGGCCATTAACTCATTCTCTAGGCCCACTTGAGCTTCTCATTCTCTAGGGTTTTAGAAAACCCATCGCTTGCATTACTCGATCATGGGGAAAGAGGAAGAGGGGGGGGGGGGGGGGGGGGGGGGGGGGGGGGGGGGGCACACAGAACTATCTGGGTTGGCTTTATGAAATCTTGTTCCGCTAATCATTCACAATGCCCTATCCTTGGCGAGCGAAGAAAAAAAAAAGCCTTCAATTCCCTTGACACTGCCTCCGTCCAAGTCCTAAAAAATTATAGGACACTTGGGTATGTGGGTACACCATCCTATACCCAAATAGTTCCTTGAGAAAATTGGTATAAATTCAGAACCTAATACTATTATAAATAATCAATTATAAATAATAATAATAAAAACTTGTTAAATCTTATGTTTCGAGTTCTTGTGTAGCGTTCCTTACTAGCATTGTTAGATGCAGTTACTCTCAAGCATGTAAGACTTGTATGGAGAGAAAGGTTTTTGAGAGAGAGAAGAAGAGTGATTAGGTTGCAAACCCTAATCCTTCAAGTTTTATTTAAATAGGGCTTATTTGCCTTTTTACAACTAACTACTTAAGAGTAGGAAACATAACATAAAACCCCCAATAGATTTCTTACACAAAGGCCCCTATGTTTCAACACTCCCCCTCAAGTTGGTGCATGAATATCTATCATGCCCAACTTGCCAGAAATCCCACAAAGAGTAGTGGAATTTAGAGCCTTTGTAAATATATCTGCCAACTGATCTGAAGAGCGAACGAAGGGTGTGGAAAGTTATCCTGAAGCAATCTTCTCTCTAACGAAGTGAGTCTGAAGCGAAATGAATGGCTGCTTGGTTGTCACAATAGAGAGGAATGGTTGAGTCAGAGAATAAACCTAACTCTTTCATGATGGACTTTAACCAAAGCAGCTTGCATGTCCCATGAGCAATAGCTCTGTACTTTGGCTCTGCACTTGATCTGGAGATCACATGTTGTTTCTTACTTCTCCAAGTCACCAGGTTTTCTCTCACAAAAGTACAATACCCAGATGTAAATTTTCTATCTGTAGAACAACCTGCCCAATCCGCATCTGAGAAACCACATATATTCACATGCCCATGATTCTTGTACAAAATTCCTCGACCTGGACATGTCTTTAAGTATCTTAGGATATGATAAACTGCCTCCAAGTGAGGCTTCCTGGGAGAAAGCATGTATCGACTCACAATACTCACTGCTTGAGTAATATCTGGCCTTGTGATTGTCAAATAAATCAATTTCCCAACTAGTCTCTGATACACGCCTTAATCTTCAAGCTTGTCACCTATATCTGTATGCAGTGAGTGTTTCTGTTCTATTGGGGAAGGCGCTGGTCGTGAACCCAACTTTCATGTCTCCTTGAGAAGATCAAGGGTATATTTTCTCTGAGAAATGAAGATGCCCTTTGATGAGCGAGCCACCTCAATTCCTAGAAAATATCGCAGACAACCTAAGTCCTTCATTTCAAACTTCTTACTTAGTCGATGTTTGGTTTGTTGGATGAATTGCAAGTCATCACCAGTAAGAACAATGTCGTTCACATACACAAGTAGAATAGTTCTTCCCTCTGAGCGAGAATGAATGAACATTGTATGATTTATTTGGTAGCGCTTGAATCCAAAGGAGAGAACCGCAGAACTAAATTTTGCAAACCAAGCTCTAGGAGACTGTTTTAAACCATACAAAGCCTTTTTTTTAGCTTACACACCTTTCCTAACTCCCTCTTAAGCTGAAAACCGGGGGAAAGGTCCATGTACACCTCCTCAGTTAGATCACCATTCAAAAAAGCATTCTTAACATCCAATTGGAACAGAGGCTAATCCAAGTTAGCCGCTAGAGAAAGGAGGAGACAGACAGAATTGAGTTTTGCCACAGGAGAGAATGTCTTAGTATAATCAACTTCGAAAAGTTGAGTGTAACCCTTAGTCACTAGTCAAGCTTTGTATCTTTCTACAGTACCATTTACACGATATTTGATGGAGAAGACCCATTTACAACTGATTGTCTTCTTTCCAGGAGGTAAAGAGATAACATCTGATGTACCACTTTTGTGTAGAGCCTCCATCTCAACTTCAATAGCTTGTTTCCAAGCAGGTACTACCAAAGCATCATGAACAGATCTGGGAATAGTATGAGAAGATATAGCTGCTAAGAAGGAACAATAGGATGGTGACAGGGACTCATAACATAGAAAATTTGAGATAAGATGTAAAACAGGGTGATGACTATGAGTACGAGTTGCAACAGGAGAGGAAAAGGTACCTGAGGTTAGAGTCGGATCCATTGCCACGGATTGAACTTGAGTTGGTCTTACCCGCTGACGAACATAGGTAATGAGTTTCTTCGGTTCACTAGTAGCTGGCGGAGTGACCAATGCATGTAATGAAAAAGTAGGTGAGGAGGAGCCAAGTTCGACATTAGCACTGTAGAAAACACGATTCTCAAGAAAAGTGACATCTATGGAAACATAGAGCTTCCTGCATGTGAGATCATAGCACCTATACCCCTTATGTTGCATAGAGTATCCAATGAAGATACATTTAATTGCTCTGCAGTCAAGTTTGTCTCTGGAAGCACTAGAGTTATGGACAAAACAAACACACCCAAACACACAGGGGATAATATGGAATAATGGTGATGATAGAACCAGGATATACATTGGGATTTTCCCTTGAAGGACACGGGTAGGAACCCGATTAATTAAGAAACAAGCCGTCAGAACTGCTGCAGACCAATATGATTTGGGAACATCCATCCCTAGTAATAGAGAATGTGTAACTTCTAATAAATGGCGATTCCTTCGCTCGGAAACCCCATTTTGTTGAGGAGTATATATGCAAGAAAGTTGATGAATAATGCTATTATCCTAGAGATAATTTATAAAGGACTTGGATGAATATTCCCCTCCATTGTTAGACCGCAAGGTCTGAATGGAACAACCATATTAATTTTTCACTAGCTTGTGAAATGTTTAAAACAATGAGAATAATTCATCTCGTCGACGCATAAGATATACCTATGTTACTCGAGAGAAATCATCAATGAAAGTAACAAAGTATTTGAACCCATCAAACGAGGCTAGGGGACTAGGTCATCATATGTCAGAATGAACAAGTTCAAATGCTTTGGTACTTCTATGTTCAACAACAGGGAATGAACTACGAACGTGTTTGCAAACTTGACACACTTCACAACCAATACTATCATCACCCTTATTTAAATTTGAAATAATCAAGTTCAAGACACGACGTGGAACATGGCCCAATCGAGCATACCACAAGCTTATAGAATCATTATTTGAAGCAGTAATTGGAGCAGCAGTATTAACAGAAAGATAAGAGCCACTACTACTATTAGTAAATGCCGTCAGTAACTCCCCTTAGTGTAGAAAGTAAAGACCATCTCGTTCAAATCCCGTACCAATAATCCTCCTCGTACTCAAGTCGTGAAACATTCAGGATTTGGGAGAAAAAATTATACTGCAATTCAGAGCACGGGTCAGACTACTGATAGAAATTAAATTCGCATGAAATTTTGGAATATACAGGACATTTAGGAGAGTAAGAGAGGAGGATACACGAACAAAGCCAATAGACTGTACAGGAGTGGTGCTACCATCAGCAAGACGAACAAACCGAGAGCAGGATGTAACAGTAGAAGATGTAAGGAAGTGACGCATACTAGTCATATGATCAGAAGCCCCAGAATCAATGATCCAAGTGGATGGAGCTGAAGAAGCATGCAAGGCAGTACCTGTGGTTGCAGCGAAGGAAGTAGATAAGGGCTGTAGATCAGAGGAAGGCGTAGCGGATGTAGGAGGCTGCAGCGATCTCAGGAGTTCAATAACTTCTGCACTGGTCATCAATGTAGACTCAGCATGAAAAGTATCAGGGATTTTGACATTATCCATAGGTTATTCCTCAACATCTATCTTGGCAGCATGTGCTGAGGGATAGCTATGTATTTTAAAGCATTGTTCCACTGAATACCCTGAGCGGTTGCAGTGAGTACAAAAGTAACGCGAACCTCCACGTCCACGTCCTCGACCACGAACTGAGGAACTGCCACGTGAATCAAAACGGCCACCTCATCCATTAAGTGAAGTAGTGGAAGATGTAAAAGCTGATCGCTCTTGTGCAGGAGATGATAAAGTAATAGGCATGGTCATCACCTTACGACGAGCCTCCTCAGTATGAACAATGGAGTAAACTATCTCAAGCGATGGAAATGGAATCGTAGCAACCAGCTGGGTACAAAGGGACTCGTAGTTTGCATTTAGTCCAGCGAGAAACTTGTAAGTTTTAACTTTGTCTTCACGTTTGCGCACTATTTCAGCACTGCTACTATCTGGTAGTTCACTTAATGGCTGTAAGTAACTCAACTCTTCTCATCTGCTCTGTAAGGCCCCAAAGTACTCAGTGATGGACATATTATTTTGAGCTAGTGAGTAAAGTTCTGTTGTCAACTGAAAAATGTGAGGTTCATTTGAGGTTGTTCCATATGATTTTTGGAATACAATCCACAAAGCTGCGGCACTTTCATAAAAGAAATAAGCAGATGCAATATGTTGTTCCATAGAATTTAATAACCAGCCCATTATAATGGCGTTTGCAGACTCCCATGCATCAATTTTCGTAGGGTCTGTAGGTTTCTTATTAGCACCTGTGAGATATTCGAATTTTTGTTTTCCAACAACATGCTCGGGACCACAACAGAAAAAAATTTCCATTGAATTTGGTAGAAGTAATGGAGAGTGGGCCCTCAGAAGATTTTGAGTCCACAGTTGCAACGATCTCTTGGAAAGAAAAGAAGAAAACTTAATACCAGATGATCAAAGAGGCTTCAATCATTTTAAAGAGAGCCATGAAGCAACTCCAACATCAGATCGTGCGTCCGGTGACCTTGTAGAAGTTAGGCGTGGGGTCCAGCAAAGCTGGTGGCGTCGGATCTGAACTCCGACTACTCTGCCGGCGTCAGAAGAGGGGTCCGACGGTCCTGGTGACGTCGGATCTAAACTCAGGCAACTCTGTCGGCATCAGAAGAGGGGTCCGACGGCCCTGGTGGCGTCGGATCTTGGTTTCGGTGCCCCTGCTGGCGTCGGATCAGGAGTCCGACAGCCCTGCTGGTGTCGGTTCTTGGTTCTGGTGCCCCTACCGGCGTCGGTTCTTAATTCCGGCACCTCTGCCGACGTCGGATCACAGATTCGACGCCTTCATGAGGTGTTGTGGCCTCCTATGGGGTACGGCTGTGAGACAGGGACGTCTGTGGGGTCTTCGAGTAGGTACGGTTGAAAGAAGGATCACCTTCGAGGTGGAGTGGGGTCCACAAGATCTAAAGAAGAAATTTTCAAGGCTTTGATACCATGAAGACTTGCATGGAGAGAAAAGTTTTTGAGAGAGAGAAGAAGAGTGATTAGGTTGCAAATCCTAATACTCCAAGTTTTATTTAAATAGGGATTATTTGCCTTTTTACAACTAACTGCTTAAGAGTAGGAAACATAATTAAAACCTCAATAGATTTCTGACACAAAGGCCCCTATGTTTCAACATGTATAAGGATATGGGTATTACAAGATACTCTTACAGCTATATCTAGTTAACCAGATCCAAAATTTAACTTTCAATGTGCAGCGCAGATCATACCTTACAGATCCATCATTATCAAGATCAGCAGCCACCAAATCACTTATAGTCATCTTCTTCTGGAGAACCCATTTGGCGACGGTCCGATTTCTCTTGTCGATCCTCAGCTCGGTCAGATAGAGGAAGGCTCTAGCAACTGCCAGCGTGCTCACTAATAGCCACATGCTCGCGAACAACCTCCCCCTGATCGTCTTGAATCCATAGTCACCATAGCCGACTGTGGTCACAGAGGTGACAGAGAGGTAGAAGCTATCCACCCAGTTCAATCCTTCCAAGATATGGACCTTGACCATTCCCATAGTTATGCCACGGATCACAACCGACACTGCCAAGCCCACCTTCATCCTTATCCTCATCCTACCCTTCTTCATATCGATTATGTATGTCCGAAACATCGCATTACGCCAATTCTCATCCATCGTGCTTAACAGCATGGCTTCTTGCCTGTCAAGCACGTAAGTAAACAACCCATTGAGCAAGATGTCAATGAAACCGAAACCAACTAAGATGAATGCGCATGTGAATATCTTGGTGAAATTGGTGTCAGGCACAATGTCACCATACCCAATAGTACATAATGTCACTACGCTGAAGTAAAGTGCATCTACAAGCCTATTTGTGGAATGGCCTTTGAAGCCCTCGCTCTTAGACGATGATGCCAGCCACTACGTACAAGACAACGCCCACGAAAGCTCGTGTGACGACTGATGGGGTAGATCTCAAGGTAGCTCTTTTGTCAGCAAAATCCAGGGAGGAGTCCTTGGAGTCCTTGAAGAGACAAGGAGCAGAGTGCGATCTATGTGTGATTATCCGTTTCTTGCTCAGGTTGGTTACAAGGCTGATGAAAGATGAATTGGGTGTTGATTGGACAAAGGATCGGGAGAAGGCGGGCGTGATGGCTTCTATGCTTATGCGATGGATGTCCTGTAGATGGTGCGTAGATGATCTGTGATTAGGGAAATCGAAGGCGTCTTCTTTGAATTGTTTGCTTGACCCATCTGGTATCTTGGAGAGCAACATCTCATCCATGATGAAGGATTATCAAATGGCATCAACCAGCTTTTGCAGAAGTATTCATTCTGTTGGATTGGATGAGTCTTTGGGACCTCTTTCTTTCTTTCTTTTTTCTTTTTTTCATTTTCTTGTTACTTCTAAAATGGCACTGGAAACTACAAGTCTCTTCTAACGGTCAAAGCTTCTCATTGAACCGTCGTTCCCAGATTGGAGGAGGTTGCTGGATGTTGGAAGGGTCTCTTCTGGGTCCCTATCGTGGCTCCTCATGTCCATTCATCAGGTGGGGCCCCTCGTATGTCTTGGGTTGAAAATCAGGCCCATCTGGTCATCAGGTGAGTCACATTTCATGGGACTGTGGTCAGTTCATTTTAACCGTTGATGCTTTTTCATGGCTGGCTCACCTGATGACCAGAACATCCTGATTTCTGGGCCACTGCCTAATACAATGTTTTGGAATAACGTGGTCAAACTCGCAGACTTGCAAACTTAACGTATTTTCATTGGCGCATATAGCCTGGCCCACCCATCTTTGCTTACGAAATGGGAGCGGATTAGGTGCGGCCGCGGCACTTACCGTGGGCCCACCTTGATGTATGTATTCTATATCCACGCTGACCATCCATTTTGCGAGATCATTTTAAGGCATGAGCCCAAAAATGAAGCACATCCAAATATCAGGTGGACCATATTATAGGACCATCAAAAACTTCATAGGGCCCACATAAACTTGTTGGTAGGGCCCACAGTAATGTTTCTGTAATGGCTAGTTTCCGTCAATAAGGGTCAGATAAACTTAGATGAAGCAAAAAAAAAAAAAAAAAAAAAAAAAAAAAAAAAAAAAAAAAAACAACGAAAAACAAATATCAAAAACTTTCTAAGGCCCACCATTGATGCAGGGAGGACGTGGTGAGGTCGATCACTACCTTCCCCACCGGATAACTACTTTGAATCCACAAGGCTTCACGAGAGAAAATTAGTAAAAACTAGAATTTTATTGAATAATAATATGAAAATTAACATTAAAAATGAATTTAACATCCTTATATATCTTAAATAAATCATACTTATTAAAAATATTAAGTTTTCAAAAATAAAAAATTACTAAAACTAGTAAAATTTTAATTAAAGACTACAACTAAATAAAGTCAGTCTAAAACTCATTATTCTGCAAAATTAGAAACTCCTAAATAAAACAAAACTCTAAAAAAAAAAAAAAAAAGAATTACGATATCAGTTTTCCCTGAAATTTTGTTTTTTTGTTGTAACTGCGTGTTTTCGGGCGAAATGGATAGACATAACCCACTTTGGTGAGTCAGTTCACCCCGAAATGAAATTTCAGTAGGAATTCATATGTTGTGCGTCCCGTAACTCTTTTCGAATAAAAAATTATGGTCAATTTATGATCCACCTTCTTTTGGTCCATTCATGCGAAAATTGTCGATTTTTGTGACTTTTACTTGATCTTTTTCCAGTCCACGTGCGATAGGAATGTGCTTGATCCACGCCCTTCATCAGGAGTTTCTTGTCCTACATCAGACCCCTCTACTTCAAAATAACTCGTACTCGAGTTATGCATTGAACTCGGGCCATGATGCATGCGTAACTCCTTCAACGAACTTGATTTGCGATACGTACTCCAGTTCTTCAACAAGATTAGTTCAAAATACACATCCTTAACCTCTTCCTAGTACATGACAATAGAATCTTCTGATTTCTCCTTAGGTTCAGATTAGTTGGCAGATAGATTATTCATGTTATTCAAAATAGGCTCATTCTGAGAAAGAACAATCTCCTGCATAAGGAACAAATCATCAGAAAGTTCGGCAACCACAATTACCTTAAGTTTCTGCTTTGTTGGTGTGGTAGTGTCTACGATGCTCATGGATTCCTGCAAAACAGGCTCCATAATTTTTTGAACGGCTATAGGATCATCATCCTCCTTCATCACATCTAGGGTAACAATTTCTTTCACCTTCTCAAAATTTTGAACAATTTCTGAAACGATGGCGGGTTGTATGTCGCGCTCATCTGCTTAGCTAGGAATCTCGTTCGCCCCGTCCAATTTGTCGATGGAATTTTTCCCAAAAACAGAAGATTGCCCATCCACTTGGAAAGCTTCGAGAGGGTCTCCCGTGTCTGCATGAATGACATATGTGTGGTTGACGATACCGGTGACTTGCTGGGACTCCGTCTCAATTAGACATGATTCTTGCCGTAAGTCGTGGGATTATTAATATAGTACCTGATCTTTATGATTAATGATGTATAGGAAACGTGCCAGCAGCTGTTGCCTCATCTGCAACCATGAACGCAGTAATGCTTTCATCTGTTGTATCCGTTGATTTTGGAGTTAGTCCCACCAAGCTGAAGCGCTCCCTTTCAACTTTAATACTACATACTAAACATTCTCCTCCTCAAGCATCTGCATGTATTTGAAGAAGCGTTTGACTTCAAAGAGTCATTCATCAATGCGACTCTGACTATCGTAAGTAGGAAGATCCATCGTCTCCCTGTAGGATTGATCTGTCTGATCCACTCAATGTACCTTATTACCACCATAAGCATACCCGTCTCTGCGAACCACATGAGGCTGAATGTCACCTTGAGCACGTAGCGAAATTAGCGCATCCACAAAACGATCGAGGGAAGCCTGTATACCTTGCAGTGTCTTCCGTCTCTACCGGTAGAGAGTTTCCATTCCCTCTGAAAGATAATGAATCCCTTGATCACCGTCAGCGGGAATTTTGTCCATACCTTTATAAAGAGACATTGGCCAGAAGGAACTCCTCGCTCTAATACCACTAATGCAGGGAGAACGTGTTGAGGTCGATCACCATCTTTCACACAGGATAACTACCTTGAATCCATAAGGCTCCTTGTACTCCTCGATAGGGTTTCCTCGAAACCACAAGGGAAAATCTAGAATCCGAAAGAAAATTGATAAAAATCAGAATTTTATTGAATAATAATATGAAAGTTAACATTAAAACTGAATTTAACATCCTTATATATTCCTAAATAAAACTTAATCCGTATTTATTAAAAATAGTAAGTTTATCGAAATAGAAAATTACTAAAAATAGTAAGTTTATCGAAATAGAAAATTACTAAAAATAGTAAAATCTTAATTAAAGACTACTACTAAGTAAAGTCTATCTAAAACTCATTATTATGCAAAATTAGAAAATCCTAAATAAAACAAAACTCTAAAAAGAAGGAAATACACTAAAATCGGAATTACTAAATATAACAGTTTTCCTTGAAATCTCATTTTTCTGCTGTAATCACACATTTTCTAGCGAAACGAACGAACGCGACCTAATTTAGTGGGTCAGTTCACTCCGAAATGAAATTTCAGTAGCAATCCATATAATGTGTGTCCGTAACTCCTCCCGGATCGAAAGTTATGGCCAATTTACGATCCACCTTCTTTTGGTCCATCCATGCTAAAATTGTCGATTTTTTGTGACTTTTTCTTGATTTTTTCCGGTCCATGTGCAATAAGAATATGCTTGATCAACACCCTCCATCAGGGGGTTCTTGTCCTACATGAATTGTGTTTTCGTAATGTTTATTTTCCATCCAACCTGTTGATAAGGTAAATGACCACTGTTTCCTATGTCATTGTCGAACAGTTGCTTCATCTTTTGGTGTCATACCCTAAAATGATATGACAAAACAGATCAGCAACGTGGATATAAAATACATGCATCAAGGTGGGCCCCACAATAAGGGTTGTACCATATTGGGTGAGTCCGGGGCTGCAACTGGTCCGTTCCCTTTAGAAATCTTATACTCTCTCGATTTTAACAGCCGTATCTATGAATGTTGAGGTACAGGCGAAAATCGACCGCTTAAATGCAAGCAGACCCATTTCGTGTGGGATGGGAGCGGATTAGGTGTGGCGAGGCCTCACCCGAGATGGAGCGGCCCTTATCATGGGGCCCACCTTAATGTATTTATTCTATATCAACACTGTCCATCCGTTTTTGCAAGTCATTTTAAGAAATAAGCCAAAAAATGAAACAGATCCAAATCTCAGGTGGACCATACCAGAGGAAACAATGGGATTGAATGCCCTACCATTAAAAACTTCGTAGGGCCTACCATAATGTTTATTTGCCATACAACCCATTGATAAGGTCAACTAGACCTATATGGAAGGAAGATACATACATCAGATTGATCCAAAACTTTTGTGGCCCACAAAAAGCTTTTAATGGTCATTCACCACTGATTCTAGTGGTGTAGTCCACCTAAAATTAGGATCTGCTTAACTTTTGGGATCACAACCTAAACTGAGCTGGAAAAATGGATGGACAGCGTGGACATGCAACAGGTTCATCAAGGTGGGCCCAACACCATAAGGGTAACACCCACTTAAGTGTTACCCTGCTAACACCCAATCCGCATGAGAAGTGGATAAGTGGGTGTTACTCTTAGGCCTGGCAAATTTCCACAGACTCATGAAACCGCACGAAAAATTTAGTGTTCGAGTTCGGCCTTATCATGTCGGGTCCACTTGTTCAGTTCAATCACCACTGTTTCTTGTGGTGTGGTACACTTGAGATTTTAATCTGCTTCGTTTTTGAGATAATGCCCTAAAATGAGATGAAAAAAGATATGGATGGCGTGGATATGAAACACAACTATCACAATGGGCCTCATAGTCATGGGTCCACCCACGTCAGTGGTTATGAACCAACCCAATCCCTGTCCATTTTCAAGAAACAGTAAGAAACTGAAAAGGGAAATAATTTCCTTGATTGTTCTTTCAAGAGAAATGATCTAGTACAATAATTATATAAAAACCTTTCCATACACCTAGTTGCATTTGGACTCTTTTGCAACCCACATAAGCTAATCCAACGGTCCATTAGGTCTATTCCATTTTTTGCAGCCTGTCGTAGAAAAATCATGCTGATCTGGTTATCTGAATTTTAATCTTAGTGGCACCAAAAATATATCGACACGATGGCTCTTGGAAGATAGATATGGTCACGGATGTTCAAGATGATCAGAATGCCTTTTGACCTTCTATTATAGTGGAAGAGGAGTGAATCAGACCTGATGGACGACCCAGATAGGCTATATGATGGCCACAAATGCAATTAGATTGTTGAGAAGGTTTACATACACTGGGCCCACTAGATCATTCTCTTTCCTAAAAATTGAAACCTAATGTACCTTGGTTTTACAATCCAGACCGTTGATCTTATGGCGGCCACAGAAAGATGGGAGATTGCCGAAAGTTCTCTTGGATCCAACCATCAAATCATTGGCCTTTTTTTTTTCTCGACCGTTGCTTTATTTTATACTTGTAGGCCAGAAATTGAAGACTCAGGAACATTTGATCTGGTCGATCCAACATCCAGAATTTCAGGCCACAAGATTTAAACAACATGGCCTACCTAATGAAAAGCTCAGATTTCACACACGTGTGCCATTGTATGACCAGGCTACCACACGCGTGTGAGATTAGCAAACTTCTTCAAAATATTGCCTTGGAGCTCGCAACTTGGATGGTCCAAACGGACATCACGTGGCCACCATGCCCTATGTTTTTAAGGCCCACTTCAAATAAGCAGATAAAAGAGAAATAATCTTAGGCTTATCATACAGCATATCTTTCCTGCCAACGTGTCATGTGTGGAAATCCCATCCGTACAAAAGATGGGCCCCAACATGAAGATAACTTGTGTTGAAAATTTTACCAATCCATTAATCAAGTGGGCCACACCATACACATAAATGGACTGTGGTCTATCTAAACCAAAACACAGCTTTTCCCATCTAATGGCTGGATCGTCCTCACTTTCACAATAGGTAATTAGAATGATGTCCCAAGCATGACATTTTGCACTGATCCCCTAAACATGTGATTCCAGGACAGGAAAAAAGGCGATGTACGGAGAGTGTCTGTTGCTGAGGACAGTACCAAATCATTTCTGGGAAGATTGTAAGAATACGGTAGGAGACTTGATGGACAACAAACGGAAGTCTTTCAGACCCACTTGCCCATCTCTTGTCTGGATATTTCTAGACCAGCAACGATCAGGTGCACTGATGTATGTGAACTTTCAAACGTAGCCATTTCTTTCCCATGTCACGTATAGAATATCCAATCCGTGTAAAGCTGGGCCACATCATGATGATCACTTGGGTTTTAAAATCAGGCTGATCCACCCATTGGATGGTCCACAACGTCAAAATCCAGTTCACATTTTCAGCCGATGGAATGACTTAGTGTACTGGTTCAATGTGCTGGTGTGGTCCATCCATTGATCATATCAGCCTTATTTTCATACCAGGTTATCATCATGGTGTGGCCCACTGTTTGTACGGTCAGATATTCTACATACTTCACATTTTCACAAGAGAGGGATGTATCAGATACAGCGGCTTCCTATAGTCTGTGTATGATCATTTCTCTTTCTTCATGTAGAAGAGACATCTAAATCTTTGAAGAGATCCAATGTTATTGGAGCACTATAAAGTTATAATGCTGCCAGTTACGTTGAGACACTTAGACAGTCCAATACATTGATCCAGACCGTTCATTATATTCAACATACATTTCATGGCCTACCATGCAAAAATCGCATCAATCTGAAAATAGTAACCATCTGACCGATGGACTTTAATATTGATGGTCAAGATTATTCACACGACATAGGTCCAATCGACAAGTTGATCCATCCATCTTGTTAGAGCCTACTATTGATTGTTTATGATTTTAAAGAATGACTTTTTTAAGAAAATAATTAACCGTCCCATTCATGCCTTTGAAAAGAAATGGCCAGAGAAAATTACACCTACAACATGCCAAGAGCCATATGATTTTGCCCTCCAAACTTAGACACTACCTATTTTACCTTTTGACCATTTATATGGTTGGCATGAATTAAACAATTAGGACATAGATGTGATTTTAGAGATAAGCTACATTCATAGCTTGCCACACAATTTAGGTGTAGTTTGGTGAGGGTGGCTCCGGCACATAATATGGGTTGCAACAGTGTTCAAAATATCAATATTGGGTTATCCATCATACCTTTGGAGTACAAATATGTATTGGTCATCGCACGGGATAAATCGTTTGAGAAAATGGTTGAATTTTTCAATAAAGTTTTACGGATTATTAAAAATGATCTTAATATACGCTTTTAAATCATAATATCTTAAAAAAGAAATGAACATAATAGGTTTTCTTTATATATGGTTATAAGCTATGCATTGTCTGATTGAACTAATGCAGCTATTTTTAAATTGAATGCATAACATATAGAGTGTATGTGATGATCATTTCATCAAACACTCTTAAATGCTTTAAAATTAGTCTTAATAATTTTTATTTTTAAAAAATTGATAAGGACTTAACAAATTAGTAGATCGACTCTTATATATGCTTGATTTCATGTTTGGAGTGCAACATTGCAAGCAATTTAGGAGAAATTGAAAAAATTTGAAATTTTTCTCGGACTACCTACACTCAAAATTTGAAATTAGAATGTACATGATGATCATTTCATCAAATACTCCTAACTACTTTGAAATTAGTTTCAATTGACAGCTGATAAAAAGAAAATTAAAAAAAAAAAATAAATAAAGAAAAGAATCAATGGTATCGAAATCAAAGCTCAAACTCCATGATTTTTTATACAAAACATGAAGAACTAATGAATTTGTAACTGTTTGACACTGATTTAACATAATTTCAAAAAAAAAATAAAGGAATTGAAGTTTGAAAACGCTCACTGGATCGAATATGTGAGATATATTGGCACTACCTGTGCATTTTGTATTGCATAGGTGAGATACAAGATATATCATGGGATATATTGGCCGATATCATTGATATTTAAAACATTGGGTTGCAATCGGTCAAGCAAGGGCCAATCATCCCTTAAGCCCTAGTCCCACTCAAGCTTAAAAGGCTATGACCCCACCCTACAATGCCAACAAGGCTAGACCAAGGCTGGCCATGTAGGTAAAATGTCTAAATGTTGAAAGATAAAAAATAATTCAATCTAAGAATTTTCTTTGGGGTATTCTTCATTTGCAACAAGTCCTACTACTATATAAATTATTCGGATCATTGAAACATGAATGTATATTGAACAAATGTTTTTAAACTACACATGTGGGTTGAATGGGAGCTGCTAATAAGTGTATTTAAACCATTTTTTTATAACCATGGCCCACTTAGAGATGCCGGGCTGGGCCTGAGCATGGCTTGGCCATTAATTGAGCTCCAATATGAAGATTCATTTTCCAAAAATAATATTGGTCAAACATTTATGAGAAAAATCCAGGGGCCTGGATTTAACAAACATGTGTCCCTCACTTGATAAGTGTTCTACATTAAACTTTGGTATATGCATGGCATGTTCATAGTGCATCATCTCTGATGAATGGACAAGATCTCTAACACCTGTTGTACTCATAGAGATTTGACGTGTTCTCCCCTCATTCCATTTGAGGCCACCTATCATGGAAACATATCTCCAAGTTGCTTGGGGAAGAAGCACTTTTTAAGATTATTAATTTTTAAAAATCAATTAATATGAGAACATAAAACCAAGACAAATGCTCAATTGCTAGCAGAGCGCTGTAACTTATAGTGCTTCTACCTACATTGGTCCACTTGGATGGTCTAATCAATTGATCTGAACTATCAATTATGTCTAGAACACATGGATAGGCTACCATGAATGGATCCTTGATTTGGCCTTATTTGTGACATCATTTGTTTCCCATGACATGGATGAGATGGTTACAAGTGCCTAACAAAGTGACTCTTTAGAATCATAAGGAATTCATGATGGGCCATAACAAATAGATGAATCAAATTATTGATTGGACCTATACGTATAAACATCTTGACCATCCATAATAAAGACCATTGATCAAATGGTTAATATTTATCATATTGGTGTGATATTTCCATACTAACTCATAAATCTTAACGAACAATCTAGATTAATAGATTGGACAATTTAAGTGTTTGAATGCAGCTGGGAGTACTCAATGTTCATAGTATCAATATCATAACATGTATCAATGAATGAAGAATACGAAAACACGTATCGATTTCGCTGATACTCTTGGAAAATATCATTGTTTGAAGAAACATTAGAGAAATGTTGGAAATTAGGAAGGCAAAATCGATATAAAATAAATATATGAAATTTATATCCAATTAATAGATTGACCAATGCTCATTACTATATAAAAATTTCACATTATTAAACAGTGAAAAACACATATTTTCTAATATAAAAATGAAAAAAAGAGGATTTAATCAATTTTTTTATATTTGTCATTGCACTCCATGCTAACATTTAAAAGGGGGGAAAAAAATTGTCTATGAATTTTTCATCACCATTGATTTTTTGCCCGTTGTCATTTTTAAGTCAAGATTTCTTCATGAATCCAAACTTTAATTTTTAAAAAGCAAGAGTAAGCGGAATCATCTAAGAAACAAATTCTTAAAAATCCAGAAACTATAGATTTTTAGGGGTTTTAGAAAATTTCATAGTTTTCTATTAATTTTCATCTATTTATGAATGTTTATCTAGTATCAAAGATATTACCGCTGATACAGGGAATATTATCAATTGTGTCGTCGATACCTGGAGACTCTTATAAGGGATTATTATCAGATTATCGCTGATATCGATAGTATCACCAAATATCGCAATAATAACAGTGATATTTAAAACCATTTAAACTTCCAACAATTTCGGTATCGTTGAACATGTCGGCAGTATTATCAATAACATCGGCAATATTTGAAACAATATTAGGAGAATTATAACTTGTAGTGCTCTAAGAGCACTAGATCATTTCTCCCTAACTAGACATGTTTATCCTTTAATTAATACTTATGAAAATTATAATTTGCCCAAAATCTTTTAATTCTACAATGGTCCTTTCATCCTTATACCAATTATTCTTAATGGTACAATTGAGTAATATTCATACCTAATTTAATTACTACATTACTCTCTACCTCCAAATTATCAACCCATAGTGAACCTACCTAGCCCATGGAAGGCATTTTTCAAACTATCTAAAATAATGGGTGCATGGAAGGAAAAAATAGAAGCGGATGAAAAGTTCATTGTATATCTTTTTCCTCTATGCTAATCCTTTTCTCTTTTTTTTTTTTTTTTTTTTTTTTTTTCTTTTTTTACACACACACCCTACACCCCACTCACGCACGCACGCCCAACCACACTCACACCGTAGTGGGATTTCACCACCTATGGGTATTCGAACCCCACAACTCGTGTTGAAACTCTTGAGAGTCTACCACCAAGGTAAGGATAAGGACCCCTACAATAATCGTTTAATATATATAAAGTTGAAAATCTATAAAAATAAGAATAATGTATGAACTCTTCCTTTATAAAGCAATTAATTAAATAGCTTATATAAGCCTTAGACTGGTAACTTTTTAAAATAGTAAAATTTTTAAAAATAATAAACTTTCTAAAAAAATAGTAAAAGAAGCCTAAATTACTTAAACTCTCTTGCATGGCTCAAAAAGAATAGTGTGCTATCATGGACTACCTAAACCCTAAAACCCTCTAAGGTAGTAAATTTGTTAGTTATTAAATATTATAAATTTTGACTTCAAATTCAAATTTGACCCCCAAAATGATTTTATTTTGCAAAGCTATTCAAGGGCCAATTGCTTGCAATTTTGCCAAAAAAAAAAATAAAGAGGACTTGTCAATAGCTTTCCAATGATATATTATATGCACAATTCCAATAATAAGCTACAAAGTTTTAACAATCAAAAGCTATAATATGCAGTGCATCATTTTTCTCATCTCTCCCCTGGAGCTTGATCTTCTTTTATCTTAGCTCTTTATAAAGTTGTCCACAAACTGTCCAACATCATTATTCTAAATGTCTAATTGATGGTCAACAAATGGATGACTAAGAAGAAACTTGATCTTTAGTCTAAATTAATGCAATGGAACTAGATTTAGATAGGGCATGTTTCAACATTGAGGTATTTGGCTTCAAGCCTAGCTCATCTAAGGAATGCTCACCTGCAAGCCATCTCTCATGAGAACCCATGAGAGAATTTTTAGGGCTCATCACACGTGATGTGTCCCCAAAATCTGATCCATCTACATGATGCAGCACCTTGAAAAACCCTTGGGGCCCAACTTTCAACCCGGTTCACAAATCTGATGGGCCATGGCAAAAGGAAACAGTTTCCTCCCTTGATTTGTCTTTCTCTCTCTTCAATGGCCCACCACAGTTCTGGATCAGGTTGAAAGTTGAACCCCAGGGGTTTTTCGGGGTGCTACATCACATGGATGGCTCAAATTTTGGGGACACTTCACGTGTGATGAGCCCTAAAAATTCTCTCACGAGTTCTCGTGAGAGCTGGTTCGCTGGTGAGCATTCCTCATCTTATCTTATTAAAAAAAAAAATGTGCTCAAGGTCACTAGTGGGTACTCTTTTTTTTCAGCAGTGCACATCAAGAGAGAAGTTTTGCAGTGCCCTGATTTTTTGGGGGTGACCTAAGTTTTGGATTGACTTGGATTTTGAGCTAAGGGCCAAACATGTGGTAGCAGGTATGATCTTACCATCTTCTTGTCCTAGGGAGTGGAAAAAATCTCAAGCTTAGGTTGTCAAATGGCCTTCTTGAATGAGATCCTAGGTTTGACCCTACCTGATTTAAAAAAAAAGGGTGTGTTCAAGGCTAGTAGTAGGTACTGCTCCAGCAGTGCACGTCGAGATCTTTGTTCCGCAGTGTTCTAATTTTTTAGATGACTTGGGTTTTGGATTGGCTTGGATTTTGGGCTAATGGCCAAACATAGGTCGACAGATAAAATCCAGACCATCCTCTTGTCTTGGAGAGTGGACAAAATTAAAAAGTAGGTTGTTAAGTGGATGATAGAGTCACCTAAAAATTATATAAATATTCATTTCTTTGGCCATAAACTATTTAAATATTTTTTAAATAAAGCAAAGTTGTAGCCATGTCAAAATCAGTTGCATGGAAAATATTAGAGATGACATCATGCATCAAGGTTTGCATTTGCATCCTAACTTAGCACTATTTTTGGGTAGGATTATACGGGAGCAGATTAGCTAGGTGCAGCCCGGCCTCACCCAAGACAGTTTTTCCCTTGCTGTTTGGCTTCGCCTTGATGTATGTATTCTATATTTATGTCGTCCATCTGTTTTGTCAAATCATTTTAGGGCATGGAGCGATTAGTGATCAGTGTCAAAGAAAACATGGGCTTACTGTTGTGAAAGGCATTTTTGACATCCAACTAATAAACAAGTCTAAATCTCAGGTATACCATACTATAGGAAATAGTGGTGATTGAATGCCCTACCATTAAAAACTTTCTAGGGCCCATCGTAATATTTCCTTAATGTTTATTTGTCATCCAACCTATTCGATAAGGTCACACAAACCTAGATAAAGGGAAAAATCAAATATCAACTTGATCCAATACTTTTGTGGCCCATTAATGGTCAATCATCACCTACCAGATCGAGAATTGGATCTTCTTCATTTTGGGCTCATGGCCTAAAATTATTTGGCAAAATGGATAGACTGTGTGGATATAAAATACAGGCGCAAATTAGGTGTTACTCGGGTAACAACTTAGTGGGTGTTACCCATACTGTGGGGCCCATATTGATGATTTTATTTATATCCACGCCGTCCATCCGCTCATATGGACCATTTTAGGATTGGATACCAAAATATATGGAGATCCAAATCTCAGGTAGACCACACCACATGAAACAATGTTGATTGAGTGCCTCACCATTAAAAATTCCAAAGGGCCCATTATAACGTTTTCTTAATGTTTATTTGCAATCCAACCTGTTGATAATGTCAAGAAGATCTAGATGAAGGGGAATTAGAAAGATCATACTGATCCAAAGCTTTTATAGCTCGAAAAACGTTTTTAATGGTCATTCATCACTCTTTATATTGGTATAGTCCACATGAGATTTGGATCTTTTTATAATTTTGGATCGCGTCCTAAAATGAGACAGACAAAAAAGTGGACGGCTAAGGAGTTGCCCCAACAGTCAATTTTATGGGGCCCAGACCCAATTCTCAAAAGGCTCTCTTAACTTCCGCAAAAAGCTACTGCCGTATGAGAGGTGTGGCAGGGTGTGGCAGACAAGCATTTTGGTCAAAAAAATTCAAATAGTGCCCAAGAGGCTAGATAAAAATGGGCTTTGACAAAGGTGTCAATGTCACGAATGACATCATACATCAAGGCCTTTTCAACTATTATCCCTCCACTATCCATCTATTTTGAAAGGCCTCATTGGGATGGGATTTTAAAAAATAGGCAGATCTAAAACTCATGTGGGCCATACCACACGAAATAGTGGGGATTGAATGCTTGGCAGTGACAGAAGTTTTGTTTCAAGGTGATATTTGTTCCCACAATTCATTGAGTGGTAATAATTCTATGAATCGTTTGGATGACATATAAACATCATGGTCAGCTCCAAGAAGGTTTCAGTGGTGAACATTGTTGTTCCTAATGTTTTGTTGGTGTGTCCCACCTGATTTTTGGTTCAAACTAATTTTTAGAATCCTATCCTATTATGGTCTTTCAAAACAGATGAACAGTGGATTTACCACGGACATCTCTGTGGACCCTACACAGCCTGTAGGGTTGTCAATGGCTCGGATCATGACCCGAGATCCGATTTAATCATATTCAGATCAATAATTGGATCAGCGGGTTGGATTTGGATTGAAGATTTTGATCTGTTTAATATTTGGGTCGGATTCGGATCAACCTTGATCCAACCCGTTAACGATCCGATTACCTAGGGTATAAAATGGACATTAAAAAAAGCCCTAGTTGTTGGTTGCAATGAGAGAGAGAGAGAGAGAGAGAGAGAGAGAGAGGCCTCCATAAGCCGTTGTGGCTACGACAGAGGAGGAGAGAGAGAGATGGCAGGTCTGTTAGCGGCAATGCACCCATCCCCGTTAGCTGCGCAACGCGCCCACACAATCAGTTCGGTTCTTCTTCTTTTCTTTTCTTTTTTTCTTTTTAGTCATGCAACGCACCCACCCTGTTAGCCATGCAATGCACCCACACAGTCAGTCACACGATGCTCCCACCCGCTGGTGGGGTTAGGTGGGTCTCCTTAACATTTTGAACTCGAGACCAGCTAGGCTAACAAGTGAGACCCCACTTCTTCTTCTTCATTTAGTTTTCTATTTTTTTTTTATTATTTATGCTATAACTGTGATAGATCAACATGGGTATGTTGTGCGGCTAATAGCGTGGGTGCGTTGCGTGACTAACAAAAAAAAAAAAAAAAGGAAAAAAAAGAAAAACCTACTTCTTCTTCACAATGACTGAGAGAGAGAGGCTTCCACTGAAATAGGGGGATATTCGGATTTGAATCGGATCGGAGTTGGATGGCGGAAAATATAAATGGATCGGATTCGGATTATACACACCGTGATCCGTCGGATTTAGATAGGATATATTTTTAATCAGATCGGATTCGGAGCATCAGTAATCCACTCCGAATCCGCTCCGTTGATAGCCCTAACAGCTCGGGCATTAAGATATCTCTGTACCCCCGGAGTCACAGGCAATCTGCTCCCCCAAAATTTGGAGAACGAATTAGGTGTGAGTCACACGCAATCTGCTCCCCAAAATGTGGGGAGCGGATTAGGTGAGACCCCAGATCCATCGAGGTGGTGGGACCCCTGACTGTGGGGCCACTGTGATGTATGTGACTACATCCACACTGTCCATCCGTATTGAAAGTTCATTTTAGGGTATGATCCAAAAAATGAAGCAGTTCCAAATCCAAGATGGGCCATAGTACAGGAAACAGTGGTGATTGACCATTAAAAACTTCCTGTGAGCCACAAAAGCTTTGGATCAAGATGATATTTATGTAGTCTCTTCATCTAGGTGTTTGTGACCTTATCAACAGGTTGGATGGAAAATAAACATTTTGGGTTGAATCCATTGAAAATCCATGAAGTTTTAAATGGTAGAGATTCAATCACGACTGCTTCTATGGTGTGACCCACCTAAGATTTGAGTCAGCTTCATTTTTAGTATCATACCCTAAAATAATCTTTAAAAATGTTTGGACGGTGTTGATTTAAGACACACATCACTGTGAGCCCCACAGTCAGGGGTCCCACCCACCTCGGTGGATCAATCCGCTCCCCAAAATGTGGGGGAGTGGATTAGGTGTTCCCCCATCAACACCTTGTCACCCATATCGTGTGGGGCCCACCTTAATAAATGTTTTTGTATATCCACACCGTCCATCTGTTTGTCTATCTCATTTTAGCAGGGAATCCCAAAAATTAATCAAATCCAAATCTTAAGTGGACTTGGAAACACGAAGATTAATGACCATTAAGAGCATTTTATGGGTCACAAAAGTTTTGAATCTAAATGATATTTATATTTTTTCTTTCACCTTATCAATGGGTCGGATGGAAACGAAACATTACGGTGGGCATTAATGGTGGGGGTTCAATCATTTACTCTGGGCCTAGGATATTTCTAATGGTGTGCGTTTAATCATCACTGTTTCTTGTGGATGATTAGAGGAGATATGTTCACCTTATCAATGTGCGTTCAATCATCACTGCAACCCATAATTTCCCATTTCAATTTATTTACTTTTATGCCACACGTTTTAACTTCTACCTATACGATTTTATTATCTTATTTTTCAATGCTCAGAGGAGATATGCTTTCGTAGTAGATTCGTACATCTTTCCATATTGGATGAAGCCAGGGAGCAGGCAGCCTCTAGGAAACACAAGTCTAGCCATCAGTCAACCTCCAATGAGGAAATTCTTCTCCAATGGGACCTCAGTTCAAGAAGATTGTGTATCCATTCATCTGTGTCATCTGTTTGATGAGATTGCGCAGCGGTTTTCTCATTAGACTCGTACGTTCCTTTACATTGGATGAAGACGGGGAGCGACGACTAGGAAACACAAGTCTAGTCATCAGTCAACATCCAATGAGAAAATTCTTCTCCAATGGGCCCTCATTCGAAGAAGATTGTGGATCCATTCATCTGTGTCATGTGTATGGTGAGATAGCACATTGGTTTTCTCAGTAGACTTGCCTTTTCACATTAGACGAAGACGAGGAGGGACCAGGAAACACAAGTCTAGCCATCAGTCAACATCCAATGAGAAAATTCTTCTGCAATGGGCCCTCCGTCGAAGAAGATTGTGGATCCATTTATCTGTGTCATGTGTATGGTGAGATAGCACATTGGTTTTCTCAGTAGACATGCCTTTTCAAGTTAGACGAAGATGAGGAGGGACCAAGAAACACAAGTCTAGCCATCAGTCAACATCCAATGAGAAAATTCTTCTCCAATGGACCCACAGTCGAAGAAAATTGTGGATCCATTCATCTATGTCATGTGTATGGTGAGATAGCACATTGGTTTTCTTAGTAGACTTGCCTTTTCACATTAGACAAAGACAGGGAGGGACCAGTTTACACAAGTCTAGCTATCAGTCAACATCCAATGAGAAAATTCTTCTCCAATGGGCCCTCAGTTGAAGAAGATTGTGCATCCATTCATCTGTGCCATGTGTATGATGATCAGTGCTAGCTAGTTAATTAATACTCCATTTCAAAGAAAATTTAGACATACAATGTTAGTATTATCTACACCAACCTATTGGGGTTAGGAGCCTCGTAGTGGAAGCAATCAAAGTACGAACACACCTCAATGGCAATCAACAATCAAATCATCACACATAAGAAGACAATCCGATTTTTATGTGGAAAAACTCCTCACGGGTAAAAAACTACGGCACAAAACGACACCAATCCACTATGAATCAGAAGTTACAAGAGATTATAGAAAAAAAAACCCTAGATCACAGCCCACAAGAGAAATCCCAAGCCACCTAAAGCTAATTCTCACATGAGAAGGACAAACACAACCCTTTCCCTCAACCCAGAGAACTCCAAGCTTCCTCCTAGCTTTTTTCTATTGCTCTAGAACCCTTTCAATCCCTTGGCCCATTAGTGGCAACCCTAATCTCGGATTACATCCCTTTAAATAGGGAAAAATTGAAATTACAAATTCCTTGTATAACAAACCGCACAAGAAACCGAGTCCAAGAAGGAAACTGTATGTTGATTGGATGGCCCAAAAAGGTTCCAGAAAACCTGCTGTCTTGATCCAACGTGACCGATCGGTCGGCTGGTCGATGGTCTTCATGTTTGAAGGTTTGAGGCGTTCAAGCCCAACAAACTCCACCATGACTCAAATCTTCATGCAACACCTTGCCACACACATCTTCATCTCTACTTCGTCATCATCATAGTTCCACCACTTCTCATGTCTCATCGACTTCATCCTTGCACCTTCACCACCTGCTCGCTCATGTGGCCCTTACGACACGCCACACACGAGCAACTGTGGATCCCGCTACTGATCCCGCAGCTCCACCATAAATAGTGCTCCTGATCAAACCTGATCACAGTCAATAAACCTGATTGAGATATTTTTGTATTGTAACAACCCCAAAATTTTAGTAGAAAATTTTTCTTTTAGAAACAATAATAGGTTTGAGTAAATAAACTTAAGATAATAAACAAAAGAAAAGTATCGACTAAGTGGTTAAAGCTCTCTTAAGCGAGAGGGAAGACTAAGGATTAAGTCTTATTATTGACAAGAATATAATTTTTCTTTTGCTCTAAATACGAATTTTGAAATTCAAATATATCTTATCTTATCTCAACCAACCCCATCTTATCCCAACAAACTCCCTCTTTAAAAAGAGAGAGAAAGAAGGAGGAATGGGGGGATCTTGCGGCTAAATCAAGTAGGCGTTCCTTTCTTTCTATTTCATTTAAGTAGACCAGATCCAACCAATGAACAAGTCGGATCGTTCGTCTATTCACTGTATGGATCTAGGGGCCCTATTTTTATCTCAACCCTTGAATATAAGGACTTGATTGGTGGGGACCATTTGGGTGGGCTGGAATCGATCTGAATGAGTCATAATGACCATAAGGTCAAAATGTACATGATCTATGAAATTCAGATCAATTGGACCTACAGATGGGCTACATCGATTGGATAAATGATAGCCCTTAAAATTCTTTTATTATTATTTTATTTCATTATTAATTTTAAAATTTTATTGGGCCCACAATGAGGTGGCCAACCCAATGGTCGAACCAGATCTCTCGTTGACCCCACATATAACTCTTAATAAAATAATAATAATAATAATAATAAGAAAGAGAAAATATGTTGTTGGACGTCCAGCGTCAGAGACGTTGGAATGTCCAGCGTTGGAAGCCGGAAAGTTAACGTGGGGGGCCCCACTCATGGGACCCACCTTGATGGATTTATATATCCACTCCGTTCATTTATTTCTCTAACTCATTTTAGGACTAGTGTCCAAATTTGGACCCAAACCGAGGTCCGAGTGGGCCACACCACCTTGAACAAATTAATGATAAAAAAATTATAAAATAAAAATAAAACAAAAAGTTAGAAATTCGAGGCGTGACAGAATGGTATTAGAGAGAGGCTTTTCTTAAAAACCTAGTTGACCTGTAGGTTATGACCTTACTCTTATACATAAATGGTAGACCCCTGAAAATTAGAAACCAAACTTAGAACATTCCTTAAATGATTGTGGTAAATGTGGAGAACTTAGAAATCAAAATTAGGAATCCATATAAAAAAAATGAAATGTTTACTGCTCATTTGGAGTCCAATATAGACTCAAAGTGATTTATTGTTATTGATAATTGATTCATAGTTCATTTTATAGCAATTAGGTATTTTTAGATGATTTTATAACACAAAAATGCTGTTGGACAGCAATGTTCAGTAGAATTATTGATACTTATAAAATTCATATCTATTAATACACAACTCCGATCAATGTGACTTAAAAGTTCGATCGTAGCTGGGTAGGTTTAGTTTAAATATAAAATTATTCAAAAATATGAACTCATTAGTGACTACAATAAATTAGTAAATTCCTATAGACTAGTCAGAAATGTCCCAAATACTGGATAAATTGTAATGTACGAATTTTATAAAATTTTATACTTCTTGGAACAAGTTGAAATTTTATGACAGATAATTAGACCTATAAGGTAATATACAATTTTTTTTTATGTAAAAATATATTGTATAAAGTAATGGATCAGTATTAGAATTACCTTGAACATTATTCTACTGGACAACAATTGACAGCAGAATTGGAGTTATAAAATTCGTATCTATTAAAGTACAGCTCTGATCTAGGTGGTTCAAAATCCTAATTGTATCTGGACAAGTACAGTTTGGAGAAAAAATAGTTAAAAATTAGAAAACATTATCTACTGTGCAAATTTAACAAATTTGTGAAGACTGGTTAGAAAGTATTTATTTCTGGACAGATTACATCGTGGGAATTTTAAAAAATGCTGTAATTAGCAAAAAAATTTGAAATTTTACAATGATAAAGTGAACTTATCAGGAAAGTTATATAAAATTTTTTATGTAAAAATATAACCAATAAGATCAAATCAATGCTGAAACCGACCCTGAATGTACATCAAGTAAAATTTTCAGATGTATACCCTCACTGTTATTTCTTATTTAAGTACAATAAGCCCCTTAGTGGCTCCTTGGCACTAAATTTCGTTATTCCTCCTAGGTAATTATAGCTCCTAGGAAAACCAAAAGCCTTCGTGATATAGGCCCATCAACAAGTATAACTGTGGCCCAAGGACCGGTAGTGAATCTTGCAGTAGTGTGGAAGAAGAGGCGTCAAATAGAGAACAAGATGAAAATGATATGGAAGAAGAAGAAAACTTTGAAGAACAACAGAATCTTGCACCACCCCCACCGGCGGAAAATCAAAAGTGGGGCCCAGTACTCGGTTACCATTGTCTCCTAGGACAACGCAGGTGAATCCTGCGGGACTCAACATTCAACCCTTAAGTGCAGCATTTAGACTACTTCACCAAATGGCGGCAATGATGAAACAACAACATGAATAGTTTGCTGCACAGTGGGCTGACTCAAGCACCACATAGAAGTCAACAGACAGTGCCAATGAGATCGGAATAATCACGAGAAGTGGACTTACTGGAGAAGTTCACCAACCTTAGGCCCCCAGTATTTCAGGATGCCATAAATCTAATTATAGCTGATGATTGGTTGGTCCGAGTAGAGAAGGTACTAGAAGCAATGAACTGCCCGTCTATCAAAAGGTCCAATTGGCCTCATTCATCCTTCAAGGAGAAGCAGATGTCTGGTGGCGTTCGGCAAAGCGGGTGGTGGAAGCTAATCATGAGTGGACATGGGCAGAGTTTGAGAAGAAATTTCGTGAGAAGTATTTTCCTCGGGCATACAAAAATCAAAAGATGGATGAGTTTACTAAGTTAGAATAAGGCTCAATGACTGTAGCTCAATATGAGGCTAAGTTCACAAAATTTTCCAGATATGTTCCAAAAATCTTAGAAGATGAAGAATATAAAATCTCTAAGTTTGATGAAGGACTTCGTTAGAATGTTCAAACAAAGTTCTGCACCGACAATATTAAAAGTTATGCTGAGATTGTAGACAAAGCATTCAAGGCTGAAATGGATAATGAACGGTTCCAGAAATCTCAACTGAAAGTCAGTCTAGGTCTGCACCAAGTCAGCAACAATCATTAGAGAAGAGGCAAAGGGTTAATATGCCAACTTTCATGGCAAACAGTCAGGATCGGTTCTTCGCTGGAAACTGTGCTCACTGCAATAAGTATGGACATAAAGCAATACACTATAGGACTCCACTTCGCGACATGGGCTTACTACATTCCTTACCTTCCTGTGGGGATTTCTCTACTACAACTCAACAGTCAGGCATGACATCTCAAGCATCGTGGTTAGCAAATCTCTATTCCCAATCTTTAAAGTTGTTGCCTCCCAAGCCGCAACAATTCCAGCAAAATCGGCCCTCGCAGCCAGCTCGACCTACGACTTCTTAGAATCGAGGAGGACAGCAGTTTAGATAATAACCTATGTAAGGGAAAGTATATACAATTGCACCAACTACTGAGCCAGAGGTGGATAACAATGTGGTGGAAGGTATGGCGAATATTCGTGATAAATTTGTTACTATTCTTTTCGACTATGGTGCTAGCTTATCTTTCATATCAATTGCTATAGTGGAACGATTAGGCCTTAAACCAGAACACTTTAGAAAAACAATCTCAGTTGAGACACCTGTAGGAAAGGCAGTAGTCTTGAACCAAGTGTGTAGAGTCTGTCAACTCAATATTGGCGGTGTACTTATGCGAGCAGATTTGATTGTGATGGACATGCCAGGGTATAATATAATCCCAGGTATGGACCGACTTACCTCAAATCGAGCTAAGATTGACTGTCATAATAAGTCAGTTACTTTTTCTATTCCTGGCAAAGAACCATTCCAAATGCAAGTCATAGAGAATGGTAAAGAATTTATACATATCATGGTGCTAAAGGAAGGTGAGTCACAAGAGTAGACCTTAGATCAAATTTCGGTGGCGAGTGAGTATCCCGAGGTTTTTCAGGACATTCTTGGATTACTACCTCAACGGGACGTTGATTTCAGTATCGATCTCTTACCAGGTACTGTACCAATCTCTATTCAGCCATACTTAAAGGAGTTAAAAGATCAGCTGGGCGAATTAACAAAACTAAATTTTATAAGACCTAGCACAACCCCGTGGGGTGAGCCGGTAATTTTTGTAAAGAAGAAGGATGCTAGTATGCGGTTATTTATCGACTACCGTCGGCTGAATGGGGTGACCATTAAGAACAAATACCCATTACCTCGTATCGACGATTTATTCGATTAGTTGAAGGGTGCTTGCTATTTCTCTAAAATCGACTTAAAGTCTGGATATCATCAGCTACGAATCAAGGAAGCAGATATATACAAGACGGTGTTCCGAACACGATATGGGCATTATAAATTTTTAGTTATGCCTTTTGGGTTGACCAGTGCCCCAGCCGTGTTTATGGATTTGATGAATAGAATATTCCAGCCATATCTGGATCAGTTCATTATCGTATTCATCAACGACATATTAATTTACTCTAAGACTAGTAGGGAGCATGAGACACATTTGAGGACAGCGTTGCAGGTTTTGAAGGATAACCAACTTTATGCAAAATTTTCAAAGTGTGAATCTTGGGCAGAAAAAGTTCAATTACTCGACCTTGTTATTTCCAGAGAATGAGTAGCAGAGGTGTAATATACTGAACAAATTTTAGGTATATAATTTTTTTTAAATTAAGACCATTAAGTGGATCATATAACACTTGAACATAAATATAGATTAATATATTTTATGAAATACCGATCTAAACCATGGATCATACATCCATGTCATATAAAACGTAAACCTACAGTCGGATCGTCAATTCGAGTGCTATAAATGGTCTGATCAATGGACGAATGACTTAAATCCTCTAAATTGACTATCTTATAGAATGATCCATCCAATGTGTGTTGATCATCTTGTAAATCATATTATAACATTCAAAATGGTATAAGTATGATAATTTTTCCTAAGTAGAACTTGAGATGTGAGGCCGGATATATGGATGGCCACAATTTATCGAAGATATTAACCAATCTAGTAATCTGATTTGTGTA
Source organism: Liriodendron chinense (assembly GCA_003013855.2). NCBI lineage: Eukaryota > Viridiplantae > Streptophyta > Magnoliopsida > Magnoliales > Magnoliaceae > Liriodendron > Liriodendron chinense. The sequence goes on from PVNU02000896.1 coordinate 106,106, forward strand.
AAACTACTTTCATATGATTCATCTTAAGTAGACCCATCATGCTATCTAATTTGATCATATCATATATATACGTAGATCTTTCTAATCATGTACATGTGTATATTGCATCATCATGACCATCCATTATCTCATCTATCATACATAGTTGAACATTGCCACTATTTTTCCATGTAAATGTACATCATGGTCTATGATTCTATGTGGTCAGAATTTAATATTTCGTAACCATGTGTAACAGATAAGGTTAGCACACACACAAACATATATATACTCCCACCCATGATATTGAGAGAGTACCTTTGATAGGTGTGCCCTCATGGCTATGAACGGTAATACATCATATCTTGTTATCCCAGTATCTTTTGAGAGTGAAATAAATTTTAATAGGATGTGCTTACTTTCAAGGAACAGATAAATGTTTTAGATGATGATGACCACCTATGTGGGATCCACTTTGAGAGTGGCACGTGTACGTACTCTAAGCTAAACTCTTAAATAAGATTTTCTCTTAAATCCCTCTCTCGTAACCTTTTTCTTAAATTTCACTTTTCATAACCTTACTTTAATACCTCACACGTTACATAAAATAAACCCTTTAAAAAGAGGTGTGCACCACTTCTTACCGTCATTGCACACATACACACAAAGTGAGAAAGATGTCTTGATAAGTGGGCCCCGTTTCAACCCTACTTGATCTGAGCCTCTCAATCTTATCCAAAGTGCGCCTTAGAGGTATTTATCCAATTTGATCTACATCTAATGGTTTAGAATACATTAAATCCCTTTTATCAAAAGACACGCCAATTTAGATTAAATCGTGAAAGAATATAGATTTTGTTATTTATATGTTGGAATTCTCATCATTTGTTAAGATCTACCATGACCAAATGGTAGATTTTCCATAACCAAACATTGTATTATTTAGAGCATCACTTGATCATGATAGATGACTTGGTAGGGATTTAGGTCAACGGTGTACATCATACTTCGATCAAGTGTAGTGGGCCCCACATTGAATGAATGATCAATAAACACACTAAAAAAAATAGATCCGTTCTAATACACGTGATCTTGCACATGGGGCGGACCACATATCATTACTTGTGCCGTTAGATGGTGGCCCGCCACGAGATCAAGATTGTGTGGATGATAAATGATGAGAAATCTTAAATTTAGATTTAATGTTGTACTTGAATGAGATGCACGATGATCATCTCATATGGTGGACCTTACAGTGAGTGGTCACGATCACTCAAGGTGGGCCCCACTATATGATCTTGATCTATTTAATTAGATCGAGAACGAGATATGAAATCCATGTTAAAGGAAGAATTGATGTATAACTTAATCCAATCATACAATTCAGTAAGGCCCCATGTATTAGATATTGGATCTTAAGTGGGCCCCACCTTAAGATCTTGTCATTAGAAACATGATAAATGAGTTTTAGATGAAAGATCCATCGTTGACAAGTAATATAGCGGTGGGCCCCACTAACATTAAAGGCATCCTTAAGTGGGTCCCATTGCATTTATTCGAATGAACGATGGATCTTATTCAACAAAGTATAGATCTTTATCGAAAGTCTTATGAATCTTTATCTTCGTTTGTTAATCAAGATCCCTAATCTAATCTTAGATTTAAATCACTAAAGTTTAAATAAAAGATAAAAATGATAATATGGATTGTTAAATCAATAATCAGGTCCAATGCAACCGTTGATCAAGGGTCTAATAAACCAATTAAGGAATTGAATTTGGGGATAATAACATCCACCCGACCCAGATCTAGATCGGATCATCTGATCAAGGATCAACCAGGGTCGTTGGACCAAAATTGTGAAAAATAAGAAAATGAACCGTCGGATCGGATGGATATTAACATCTAATTGTTATAAAGGTTGATCTTGACCTTAGACCCACTTGAATTATGATCTAAACCCATGATCCTTGAGATATGAGTAAGATTTGACTAGTGAATGGACTCGATTATTCACTTAAGGTCGCAAGTAGGCCATCTTGAAACCAATGTGATCTGATGTTGACCTTGATCATCAGATCATGAATTAGTTCCATCCAAACGATAGAAAATGTGTCTAAACCTTTGGATTAGCAATTCAACTAGTCATAACCGTCCATCAAGGGGCGAATTGATCAAAATGGAAGATTAAGTATATAGGAACCTAGATCCAACTGATCATATCTTAAATGAACGGTTCTAATTAAAGTTTAATGGTCGAATCGAAAGGATCTCAGGCCTATATGAAAATAAAAGCCAAAATGAACGGCTAAGATTGGTAGATCATGAACTAAATATGAAATATGACTAAACCAAAGGTATGGATCGTTAGCTTGATGATCTAATTGTCAAATCAACGGTCATAATTGTGCATTAACGGATAATAATTGATTATATCATGAAATTAAGTATGAAAGTAACCCTATTCGCATAACATTTAAAAGCAAACCCAACGAGAACGAAAACCGAGAACCCGTCAACTAGTCATAGAGGATTGTATCCAAGGAGCTCAAGCAGAATAAAACTTTTCAGTAAGTAACACTACACCAGGATGGTATTTCCAGCATGCATTCATTATGTATTCATGAATCTTATGATATAAATTGCTAATTTGATATATGTCATAATCTGAAATGTGATGTTGAAGTTGAACACTAGACAACTCGGGGATAAAAATCCCTTAAATTCTCGGGCAGAGTTCCCAACTGGAACCCGAGTTGGTACCAATAGGGCCTCCTCCCAAGGCTGCGGCTCAGGGCTGGAGAAGGAGTATAGTCAGCTCTAGAATAGACTACTCATTGTTGAATGGGTGTTGGCAGGTCGGAAGCTGTGCGCAATCATGACCCTGGTGATTCTTGAGTATGGTGTTGTTTATATGATAGATGGCATATTTTATTGTTATTTTGGTAAACATGATATGTATTGAATCATGCAAATTATTATTACTTATTGGGCTTCTAGCTCACGATGTTGTATATGGAAACCATACAGGAAAAGAAATAGTGGAGGCGTCTCTATGAAGATGACTTCGACAGAATAACTGGTGGAGAAGCCAGAAGGAAAGAAGAGAATTTAGTCTTTATATTTATGACGTTATTTATGTTTTGAGTGATTTAGTTTGGACATAAGCCTTAGGGCCATTTGATACTTTGAGACAATTAATAATTAGCAATATGTTATGATGATGATTAAACTTTTTATTTTAGTGGGTGAATGTGTTACGGTTTAATTTTAGCATAATATGATAGCTAATACCTCGAACTCGATACCCAAATTGATGGAATTCGGATATTCAAGTTGGGGTGTTACAAGAGGAGCCGACAAAGATTGAAGCAGTAGTCAAGTGGGAGCAGCCCACTAATGTGTCAGAAATCCGAAGTTTCCTTGGTCTGGCTGGATATTATCGGAGATTCATCAAAGACTTCTCCAAAATTTCTAGCTCGTTAACCAGCTTGACTCAGAAGGGCATACCTTTTATATGGAACAAAAGATGTGAGGAAGTATTTTATGAGTTGAAAAGACTTCTAACTACTGCCCCTGTTCTTACCCTTCCGCAGGAGGGTGTGAAGTTTACACTCTATACCGATGCATCTATCATAAGCCTAGGTTGCATATTGATGCAAGAAGGCAAGGTGATAGCATATGTGTCAAGGCAGTTAAAGAATCATGAACATAATTATCTTACACATGATTTGGAACTAGCCGCTATTGTGTTTGCCTTGAAGATTTGGAGGCATTATTTATATGGCGAGCTATTTGATTTATTCACCGATCATAAAAGCCTACGATATTTGTTCTTTCAGAAGGAGCTAAATATGAGACAGTGAAAGTGGGTGAAATTTCTAAAAGATTACGATTTTGAGTTATTATATCACCCTGGGAAGGCTAATTTAGTTGCAGATGCTCTCAGCAGGAAGTAATATAAGCAACAAATCATGACAAATCTCATGGTTTATGAATGGAAAATGCTTGATGTTGCAAAGGAATTCGATGTAGAATTATTATTTCGTGATCATGAGCGTGTTCGGTTGGAAAATCTCAAGATAAGACCAACCTTAACTGACAGGATCATAGAAGCCTAAGGAAGTAGTGAATGGTTACAGTAGGTGATAGCTAAATATCAAGGGAAAGAAGCTTCAAAATTGAAGTATTGGGAAGACAAAGGTATTCAGTATCATAATCGTCTATGCATACCGAATGTATCTGAATTAAAGGAAGAAATTCTAAAGACAGCTCACCAAACAAAGTTCATGATTCACCTTGGGAATACAAAGATGTACCAAAACGTGAAGCAGTTGTATTGGTGACCAAATATGAAGAAGGATATTGCCGAATACGTATCACGGTGTTTTGTCTGTCAGCAGGTGAAGGCTGATCATCAAATCCGTCCGGACTTCCTCAGCCGTTGAAGATACCCGAATGGAAGTGGGATTGTATATCCATGGACTTATAGTTGGGCTACTCGTGACTCAGAAGAAGCACGATTCGATTTGGGTAATTGTGGACCAGTTGATGAAATCGGCTCATTTCATTCCCATTTAAATAAATTATTCGATGGATGTCTTAGCCAGACTATACATTAAAGAAGTAGTGCGGTTACATGGTGTACTGAGTTCCATCGTCTCAGATCGTGACCCTCGATTCACATCACGATTTTGGAAAAGTTTACAAGAAGCCATGGATACGACTTTGGACTTTAGTACGGCTTATCATCCACAATCAAATGGGCAGACAGAAAGGGTGAACCAGATACTCGAAGACTTATTAACTGTATGCGCTCTCGATTTCAAAGGCAGTTGGGATGATAATCTGCATTTTGCTGAGTTGGCCTACAACAACAACTATCAAGTTAGTATTTGTATGGCATTGTATGAAGCATTGTATGGGCGACCTTGTCGAGCACCTAATTGCTGGACAAAAGTGGGTGAGAAGAGTTTGATAGGTCCCGATATTGTTCAGGAAGCTTCAGTGAAGGTTGAACTTATTCGGAAGCGTCTATTAGCAGCTCAAAGTCGTCAAAATAGTTATGCGGACAACAGAAGATGAGACTTACATTTTCAGGAAGGAGATCACGTTTTCCTTAAAGTTTCACTGATGAATGGATTAATGCGATTAAAAAAGAAAGGAAAACTAGCTCCGCCTTTTATCGAACCATTCCAAATTATAGAGCGAATAGGAGCTGTAGCTTACAAACTTGCGTTACTACCTCAACTTGCAAGTGTTCACAATGTATTTCATGTTTCTATGCTACGAAAGTACGAAAGAGATGCTTCACATACTATAGATTGGCAAGACCTGGAACTTCAAGAAGATGTCTCTTATGTAGAAAAGCCGACTCATATCTTAGATCGGAAGGAGCATGTATTACGAAACAAGACTGTGCTGTTAGTTAAAGTACTGTGAAACCATCATGGAACCGAAGAAGCATCGTGGGAGCAAGAGTCGAAAATTCGCAAAAAATATCCTCTTCTATTCGAATAAGAACCCAAGTAAATTTCGAACACGAAATTTTTTATTGGATGGTAGAATGTAACGACCCCAAAATTTTGATAGGAAAATTTTCTTTTAGGAACAATAATAGGTTTAAGTAAATAAATTTAAAATAATAAACAAAAGAAGCACGGACTAAGTGGTTAAAGCTCTCTTAAGCGAAAGAGATCTCTCGTAGATTCCACATATAACTCTTAATAAAATAATAATAATAATTATAATGATAATAATAATAATAATAATAAGAAAGAAAATTTGTTGCTGGACGTCCAGTGTAAGAGTCGTTGGAACGTCCAGCGTTAGAAGCTAGAAAGTTAACGTGGGGGGCCCCACTCATGGGACCCACCTTGATGGATTTAGTATATTTACTCTATCCATTTATTTCTCCAATTCATTTTAGGACTGGTGTCCAAATTTGGACCCAAACTGAGGTCCGAGTGGGCCACACCACCTTGAACAAATTAATGATAAAAAATTATAAAATAAAAATAAAAAAAAGTTAGAAATTTGGAGCGTGACACGTACCGAAATTCCTTCTTCCACTCTACTTCTTTCATTGATACCGATTACTTTCCATGTTTTTCTTTCACATAATTCTTCCCCACAACGAATCTTATGCTAGAAGACGCCATTGATGCTTGGCCTGATCAGATTCTCTCTACCTCCTTTCCAACTTTTATCTCTGATACCACTTGTTGGGGTTAGAAGCCTCACAGCAGAAGCAATCAAAGCAGGCGAGGAACACACCTCAATGGCAATCAATAAGCAAATCATCACACACAAGAAGGCAATCCGATTTTTATGTGGAAAAACCCCTCACGGGTAAAAACCCACGGCACAAAGCGACACCAATCCACTATGAATAAGAAGTTACAAGAGATTACAGAAGAAAACCCTAGATCAGAGCCCACAAGAGAAATCCCAAGTTACCCAAAGCTAATTCTCACATTAGAAGGACAAACACAACCCTTTCCCTCAACCTAGAGAACTCCAAGCTTCCTCCTAGCCTTTTCACTTGCTCTAGAACCCTATCAATCTCTTGGCCCATTGCCGGCAACTCTAATCTCGGATTACATCCCCTTAAATAGGGAAAAATCGAAATTAGATACTCCTTGCGCAACAAACCGCGCAAGAAACCAAGTCCAAAAAGGAAACTGCCGACCGGTCGGCCGGATGGCCCAAAAAGGTTCCAAAAAACCTGCTGTCTTGATCCAACGTGACCGACCGGCCGGTCGGTGGTCTTCATGCTTGAAGGTTTGAGGCGTCCAAGCCCAACACAACCTTGTACTAATTATATCAGGACCGTTCTTCTACAAGTCCCTTATAGAATAAGCTTATTCGTAATCTTATTCTGTAGATGATGCAGGGAGGGCGTGGTAAGGACAAACACCCTCTTCTTCACCGGATAAATACCTTGAATCCACAAGGCTTCCGGGAATATATTCTCAACCGGACTTCCTTAAATCCACGAGGGAAAGATAAGAAAAACATGAATTAATTCATAAAACATTGGTAATAATTGATTGAACTCCTAAAAAATGTGACTTACTATAAATAATTAACTTACTATTTATAGATGTCTCCTATTCCTACTAGACCTCATGATTTTCGGCCAAAAATAAAAAATTTCCAATCCAGCCTAACCACGTTGTTATCCTAAGTTTTCTAAGCCCTTTTCATGTTGGGCACAACTCCTAAATCTCAACGAAATAAAAGTTATAAGCAAACTAAAACTAACCATTTATAGTAAAAATAAAACAAAACTAGGCTAATGACTGTCGATCTGTTCAAATTTTGCAAATCCTTCATGGGCAACTTAGGGGCCAGTTGGTTGGCTTTACTAGCTTGAGCTACCCCAAAATCATATATTATATATCTCAAAACTCACCCCGGATTGCGAGATACGACTGTTTTATGGTCCTGATGGCCCAGATCACTTCCGTCTCCGATCGGGCTATTGCTTTCTCTGAGATGACCCTTACGTACTAGTTCCTCTACTTATTCCAGAAGTATTTCACACTCTTTCGGACTCATTCAATAGTGTGGTCGGTTGGGCAAGCTAACCTCGGGGACAAGGTCGATATGTTGGATGTCTCACATGGGAGGCAATCCATCAGATAACTCCTTAGACAAAAAATTTCTAAATTCATTCAACAATGGTTTAAGGATAGGAGGGATATTAGAGGGCTTCAACTCCTCACCTTTCACCACCACGGCGTACACCTCGTCGATTTCCTTAGATTCCCCAACGAACTCTCGAATGGTTAGGAGAGACTTTCCTTCAAATTTAGAAGCTTCAAGGAGTTTCTCCGGGGCCATAGGGGCCAACATCATCTTGCGACCATCCTTGATGAATATATATATGTTGTCTCATCCACGGTAGGTCACATCTCGATCTGATTACCATGGCTGCCTAAGCAACATACGACAGGCCTCCATGTCAACCACATCACAAAGGACCTCATCCTTGTAGTTTTTACCAATAGAAAATGAGACAATGCATTATTCAGTTACCTTGATCTTGTATCCATCCGATCGAGTAAGGATTGTTCACCATCACTTTCGAGATAATGTTCTCATTGCTGTCACTGTCTATGATAACATCACAGATTTTGCCATTCACGGTGCACTGTGTGCGAAAGATATTTTGCCGTTGCGGGTGCACTTCCTTCCTTGGAGCGTATAGGAGTCGCCTCACGACTAAGGACTCGTCATGAATTCCACACCTTCTGCGCCCCCCTCATTAATTTTCTCCAACCTATCAAATTCACGGTCTTCTTCTTCTACTTCTCCTTTAGCCCCCTCCCCCCCTCGTTGATAGCCAGGTGGGCTACGGGGCGCTGAGGGCAAGAGTTCGACAAGTGGCCTGGTTGGCTACAACAAAAATAATTATTCAGCCTTGGGTGCACATATATGGATTAGGAGTTTGATTCGGACCCATTGTTGTCGGCGTTGCTTGTTGGGTCCTAAAAGGACCGCTCCTCGTGCCTCGGTTTATGATCGTTGGAGGCTGAGAATGCCCCGAACTAGCTCATTTCCCTTGGATGACGCTCGATCCGTCCTGTGTAGGACCCGTTATGGGGGCCCGAGTTGAAGGAAAAGTATGGGCTAGGGCCCTTGCAAGTTGTCTCTATCTTTGTTGCTAGCTCCACTACATCATTCATAGTTCAGACCACATGTAACTGAATTCGGTCTTTAATTGTGGGTCATAGACCGCTGATGAACTGCATTATTTTTTATGGGTCAATCTTTGTCAAATCATTTCGTGTTGCTAACCTATTAAATTTTGCCACGTATTCAACAATGGTTCGGCTCCCCTGCCTACAATTTCGGTATTGTTGGAACAATACCTGCTCATAATCTCTGGGAAGGAATCGAGATCGGATAAGTTGTCTCATCCATGGCCATGATCAGATAGGCAGCTTATTCTGACATGTACGGGTGAGCTGCAACTTCTCCCACCATGCAGAAGCACTCGAGTTTAACTTGTACGCAACTAGTTTAACTCGCTTATCTTTTGGTACATCCATATAATCAAAATAACACTTAACTTCCACAAGACAATAAAAGAAATCCTCTATACACAGTAAGCCACTAGTTCGGCCTTACTTCGAAAATCTCTTTCAACACGATTCCCATGATCGTTCCCATGCGCAGGCCGTCATACAATAATATCTTCGACCTCCTCATCACTTGATTCTGAATCGTCTGGGTTAGCCCTGCAATTGGCCACTGGTGGTGCCCTATGAAATATAAGATTGTTCCGTACAATGAGCATAGGTGGTTGTTGATCGTCGCCTTAGGCTTGGGGTAGAATTAATGCTACCGCGATATGGTCGAGAGTTATCTGCAGTCTTTGCATGGAAAACTGAAGACCATTTAGTTTATTCGCAAGATAGAGAATTCCTTGATCACTGTCCATGGGGATGTTTCTCATACCTTCGTTAGAAGCTATCGTCCCAAGGGATTCCTCGCTCTGATAGCATTGACACAGGGAGGGCGTGGTAAGGTCAAGCATCATCTTCCTCACCAAAAAAATACCTGAATCCACAAGGCTTTTGGGAATCCTCAACCGGACTTCCTCGATTCCATGAGGGAAATATAAGAAAACAGAAATTAATTCTTTAAAAAATCATAATAATTGATTGAATAATTAAAAACATAATTACAATGCCTTAAATAGAAAAATAAACCCTAGGATGAAGTATCAAATTCATACTCCAATTAGAACTCCTAAAAAATGTGACTTACTATAAATAGTAAACTTACTATTTATAAACGTCTCTTATTCTTACTAGACTTCATGGCTTTTGGCCAAAAATAGAAAGTTTCCAATCCGGCCTAACCATGTTGTTTTCTTAAGTTTTCTAAGTCCTTTTGATGTTGGGCACAACTCCTAAATCTCAACGGAACAAAAGTTAAGCAAACTAAAATTTACTATTTATAGTAAAAACAAAACAAAACAAGGCTAATGATCATCGATCTGATCGAATCTCGCAAATCCGGCATGGGTAACCCAAGGGTTAGTTGACTTTACTAGCTCGAGCTACTCCAAAATTATATATTATACATCTCAAAATTCATCCTGGATTGTGAGATACGACTGTTTTATGGTCCTAACAGCCCGTATCACTTCCATCCGCAATTGAACTTCCTCTAGTCCATCTTGGCCATGAAATTATCTGCGGCCTACTCTACATTAGTAAAGGCTATGCATGCCAGCCATTTTGGCTTGTTAGTGTGGCCTCCAACATGTCCAACCGGGTCTTCCCACATTCAAAGTTGAACACCCTAAAAATTTGGCTGATCCAACCATTGAGTAGGCCACGAAGTGAATTTGGGGTTTTTGGGTGGTTGTTCATTGGTTTGTATTTTTTGTGCGGCCCATATAAACATGGGATAGGCCTGATTGTTGGTGCATCTTAGTATTCTGTTGGGGTCCACTTAATGCATCCATTGGATGTGATACATCACACCACTATGGGCCCCCAGACAGGCAGTAGCAGCGTGTAAGTAGCTGAATAATGACTCATTATACATAGGAAAATGACCTCGTAATAAAGCTCATTTTAGAAGCATTTGCATCAACAAATGTGTTGATCGTTTTATAAATTTTTATACATGGTTGTTCAATGATTTTATGTGTATTTGTTAATAATGATTTGATGGGCGGTATATAGTCTAACAGGACTGTCCAATCAAAGTTAGTTTTTGATCTTTTCGGCATCCAAACCGAGCTAAACTAGTTGAATGGTCTCGATCCATACATCATCATTCAGTGCATTTCATGGACGGATATATGCCTGTGGTATACTTAGGTTCCTTAGTGTACATATACAACGTAATATAATATAATTTAATTTGTTTATGATACTCATTTAAAATTTTTTTGTTTGCAATGACATCAAATTTTTACCATACACACACATCGAGTTTGTGTGTGTGTATACCTGTACGTAATATGATAGAATGAAATGTCTGTAATGTCAATCTGTCGATGTTGATGATCTCTTACACGAAAGAGTTTCTCCCTGCAATCCTCACTTTCCATACTTTTGGTGTAGCCCACTTGAATCATATATGGGCTTGATATTTGGGCCATTAGTGTAAAGTTTGGTGTATTATCTAATGGTTGGAGTAGATTTCATGTAATCATTATGGTGGGCCCCCCTAAAAAAAATCTAGTGTGGACGTCTCCCTCTTATCTTTTGTCTTTTGTGTCAATTGTGTGACCCCATGGAATTTATATAGCGTACGGGTAACGTTCGGTTCTTTGTGGGGGAGCAAATTAGGTGTTACCTAAGGAGCAGCTTAGTGGTTGTTATCCCTATAGTGCGGCCCACATGGATAGTATTTTGTATATCCACACCGTCCATCCGTTTCTCCAGCCCATTTTTGCAAAAATCATGCAAATCCAAATGTCAAGTCAACTATACCACTTGAAACAGTGCTGATTGAGTGCCACAATTAAAAATTCCAAAGAGCCCATCGTAAGGTTTTGTTAATGTTTATTTGCAATCCAAGCTCTTCATAATGTTAAGAAGGTCTGGATGAAGGGAAATTTTAAAGATCAGATTGGTCCAAAACTTTTGTTGCCCGCAAAATGCTTTTAATGATTATTCATCATTCTTTCAATTGGTATGTTCCACCTGAGATTTGGATCTTCTTATAATTTTGGATTGCGTCCTAAAATTAGGTGTTACAACATATGGACGGCATGGATATAAAAAAAATACATCAAGGTAGGCCCCACATGGATATAAAAAAAACTACCAATCGACTATATCGCAAGTCATTTCATAAATAGCCAAAATATCTTGTCGTTTTTCTAACCATCTAGGAAAAGATCTAAGATCTAGATCATTCGAAGAAATGTTGATAGCCACGGACGGTCTGGATTAGCTAAAGATGGGTCCAACTTGTCATAGTTGCAGTCCCACACATACTTGGCCAAGCATACGGTTGCTTATTATCTCTTTATAAATTCCTCTCTTGATATGATTTAGCAAAATGGGGATTGACGGCGTGTATTAAACCCATACATCACGGTGGGCCCTACGTAGGCCCTGCCTGGACTGAGTCCGTCCAGGTGTGGTTCAACTGTTTTTCTATATCATTTGCAGTCATGGACTGAAAATCGAGGCAGATCCAAAGCTTAAAGTGGGCCCATGATGGCCCCAAGATGCTTCAACGGTGGATGTTCAATTCTACTATTTCCTGTTGTGTGGCGCACCTGAGCTTAATTCGGATCTGCCTTTTTCTTGTGTCCTGCCCTAAAAGGAGCTAAAAAATTGATAGACGGGTGGATCTATCATAAACAATGTGGCACCATGAGTGTTTTCACGGTGAGAGTTCAATCCCCACTCTTTTCATTCGTTTGGCAGATTTGACCTGTATATGGGCCTTATTTTGGAACCATACACTAAAATTAGATTTCAAATCTGATAAACGGAATGGATTTATCACAAACATCATGGTGGGCCGTGTAACCCTCTCTGTAATTAAATGTCTGAGAATTCTCTAAACCCTTTTTATCGATTGATTGTCGTGGAAGCGTGGGAACCTAAACTGGACTGTACGGACCCACCTTGATATTTGTGAAAAATCCACCGAATCCATCTTTTTTTCTCGACTCAATTTAGAACATGAGCCCAGAAATGGAGGAGTTCCAAAGCTCAAAGTGAGCCCCACAATGGCCTAAGATGTTTCAACCATGGGTGTTCAATCCCACTGTTTCCTTTTGTGTGGTCCACTTGAGCTTGGTATCAGCCTCATTTTTTGGGTCCATGTCATAAAATGATCTGAAAAAATAGATGGACGGGAAGGATTTCTCACAAACATCCTGTGGCCCACGAATGTTTCAACGGTGGGGGTTCAATTCACACTATTTCCCATCAAGTGGCCACTCGAGCTTTGGTTCTCCCTCATTTTTGGGCATCGACGGTACATGGTGGCACCCATCAGATCAGCAATCTTGAGAATTGAACAAAATGGGTCCTACTTGTAAGGATGGCAGGAGTGATGGACCTGTACGTGTCCTGATTAGTTGGGCTCTCAGCTCTCAATCTTGGAATTGTAGAAACAGCAGACACACGGTCTAGCGAACTAAAGTTTCTGTTATGATCCATCCATTGCTGAATCAACGATTTGAACGGGTTGGATTATCCAAGAACCATAAAACATATACAGTTTCATAAGTGCATGTGTATAGACCACTACACTCCACCAATCACCTAAATCTGCTTCCCTCGTTCTTTATAGACGTTCTGACGGTGCCTGGTGTGCCATGTCGAACTGCGTACTGAGTAACTCAGTGGGGCCCACCGTAATGTATGTGTCTTATCCATACCATCCTTCCGTTTTAAAAACTAATTTTTGAGCATGAACGCAAAATTGAAGCATATTAAAAGCTCGAGTAGGCCACACCAAAGGAAACAATGGGAGTTGAATGTGAACCGTTGGAAACTTCTCGGGGCGCATAATTTTTAGATCAAGCTAATATTTTTCTTTTTAGCTTCATCGGACGTCTGTTTGATCTTATGAACAGTTTGAAGGTTTCAATGATGTCATCATTATCCCCACTGTTTCATATGGTGTGGCCCACTTGAGCTTTGTAAACACCGAAATTTTGGGCTCATGACCTAAAATGGGCTGGTAAAACAGATGGATGGCATGGATAAGACACATCATCACTGTGGACCCCACCTATCCCCACGTTCTGAATGCAGTGAAGTTAATGCAATTAATGAACCGGCTCGCCTGACAAAGGTACCGTCACATACTGCAGAGAGGGCTGTACATCTGCGGGATTAACTGGGCTGACTCGCCTGACCCGGCAAAAACTTGATCCGCCCCGTCGTTGGTGGATGTGCATTGATCATTTTTAATTTAGATATGGTTTAGGATTATGACAAAATCGACTAAACCCATACCCCGACCGGTGTATACCCAACCTGTTACGCTCCACCTGAATCTCCCCGACTTCTGTCAAAGCATTCTAAAACAAAAACTTTTAAGTACAAGTATGTCCTCCTTCGACTAGTTTGGAAATTAAAACTTTGATGTAATGTGATAAACACACCTAATTATTTCCACCCTTATTGTGGGGGCATTTTTTCATAAGGCTAGGTAACTCCAATTCATTTCTGTGAGACTAGACCCAGTTCAGCATATAAGGTTCGGTAGGGTTAGGGTCCCTTTTGCAAGTAGGGTAAGAGTTGGGTTGGGTCACCTCAACTCAATCACAATCCTACCTGAAACCTGAAACTTTAAAATATGTTTAGGCTCAGTTAAAGATTAGGGCAGCCCGACCCTAGCTAGACCTGTGTGCAGGCCTAAGTGCAGTTGAGAAATAATTTAAAAACAAGAGATTTTTAGTCGCAGCAGAAAGGCAAAATCAGTAAAAAAAACATTAAAAAAAAAAGAAAATAATCGGATAGAAAACTAGGACCCACAAAAATCATCCCATCATTTCTTATTAGTAGACTCTTCAACTCATCAATGGCAATATTCCACTCCACACTTTCCTCCTCACTTTGGCTGTCCTGCCTTCACAAACTCCGATAATGGAGCTCTCTCCTATGAGCCTATGGGCATTTTGGTCATGTCTCCTTGTCTTTTCCATTCACGTTCCCTGCTTCTTCGGATCTGCCCCTCGCTTCTCCAACAAAACTGATCACCTGGCGTTGCTCCACTTTAAAGATCTGATAACCGACGATCCTCTCAATTCCTTGAGCTCATGGAACCATACTCTCCATTTCTGCCACTGGCAAGGAGTCACGTGCGGTGGTCGCCGCCATCCTCAGAGGGTCGTCGCTTTGAACCTGACTAGCCAGAACTTGGTGGGTCCATTATCTCCCTACATAGCAAACCTGACCTTCCTCAGCACAATCGACCTCTCAAACAACAACTTCAACGGCCCGATTCCTGAAGAGATGGGCCGGTTATTCCGCTTGCAGTTTCTCAGACTGACCAACAACACATTCACTGGAGAAATTCCAGCAAATCTTACCCACTGTTCGGAACTCGAATTCCTTTATCTTTCCCGGAATCAGTTGGAAGGGAGGATTCCAACTGAGCTTGGCTCTCTATTGAAGCTCACCAGATTGGCACTCGCTACGAACAGTTTTACAGGAAGCATTCCACCTTCATTTGGAAACCTTTCGTCCCTCACTTACCTTTATCTCTCAACAAACAGTCTGGAGGGTAGTATGCCAGACGACCTTGGTCGGTTGGTGAGGTTAAGCCTTCTTGCCATAAGTGAAAATGATCTGTCAGGTAGGATTCCACCCGGGCTATACAATCTTTCCTCTATTAACATTTTGGACGTGGGATTGAACAGATTGCATGGAAATCTTCCACCTAACTTAGGCCTCACTCTTCCGAATCTCCAAAAGCTTTATCTCGGAGTAAATCATTTCACAGGACCCATACCGGTTTCATTATCCAATGCTTCGGGACTTGAACGTATTGAGCTTGCAAAAAATAGCTTTACTGGATCCGTGCCAATGAATTTTGGAAGTCTGACGAGTCTCTCCAGGTCATATTTGTGGGGCAATAAACTTGGAATTGGAAAATCTCATGACTTAAGAGTTTTCTCGATTCTTTGACCAAATGCAGTAGCTTACAGCACCTTGAGGTAAATGAAAATCATCTCAGCGGCATGTTGCCCGACTCTACAGCGAATCTTTCTAGACAGGTGACAAGACTATTGTTGGGAAATAACAGTATATTTGGAAGCGGCCCATCTGAGATTCAGAATCTTGTCAGCTTAACAGTGTTGGGTTTGGAGTATAACTTTTTAATAGGTACTATTCCCATTGCCGTTGGGAAGCTTAACAACTTGGGGGAACTTCACTTGCGTGGAAATGAATTAACAGGGCAAATTCCATCGTCTTTGGGCAACATCTCCCGATTATACATAGTCAATTTAGCTAAAAACAATCTATCGGGGAGCATACCTTCAAGTATTGGTAATTGCAAAAACCTGCAATTCGTATACCTCTTCAGTAATAAGTTTACCAGCAGATTACCCAAACAGCTTTTCAACATTCCCTCGATAGTTTAACTTTAGGTTGACAATAACTTTTTTCCTAGTTATTTGCCATACGAAGTTGGTAACTTGAAAGCTCTTGGAATATTCAGTGTTTCTAATGACAAATTCTCAGGTGAAATTCCAAGCTCGCTAGGCAATTGTCTCAGCCTAGAGTATCTCTGGTTGGATGGGAACTTCTTTCAAGGTTCAATTCCTTCAACATTAAGTACTCTAAGAGGCCTTCAAATCCTGGATCTTTCACGCAACAACTTGTCTGGAAAGATTCCACGATCTGGAGAACTTTTCTGCGTTGCGGTATCTAAATCTTTCTTTCAATAATTTTGAGGGTGAATTACCAAAACAAGGGGTCTTGGAAAATGCCAGCCAAGTTTCAGTGCTCGGAAACAGTAAGCTTTGTGGGGGTATTCAAGAATTAAAATTGCCTCCATGCACTACTAGCCAAGCTTCAAAGAAACGGGGGATGCCTCTTCCTTCAAAAGTAAAATTCTCAATAGTCGGTGTTGTCCTGTGTCTTATTTCATTATCATGTTTCTTCGCCACTCTTTATTGGGTAAGAAAGTCGAGAAAGAAACCTTCTGCTTTGCCTTCTGCCCGAGGATCCTTTTGTGAACGTGTCTTATGCGGAGCTCCATAAAGCAACAGATGGGTTCTCTTCTGCAAATTTGGTTGGCACAGGAAGTTATGGCTCTGTATATAAAGGGTTTCTAGATTGTGTTGGAAGTATGGTGGCAATGAAAGTCTTCAACCTTCAACGACAAGGAGCTCTGAGGAGCTTCTACGCTGAATGCGAAGCCTTGAGAAACATTAGGCACCGGAATCTTGTTAAGATCTTAACTTGCTGCTCAAGCATTGATTTTAAGGGCAATGATTTTAAAGCCCTAGTATATGAGTACATGTCCAATGGAAGTCTAGAAAAGTGGTTGCACAGAGATGGTCATGATCAGCTTGGAAGGAACTTGAAGTTTACTCAAAGGCTAAACATAGCGATAGATGTGGCTTTTGCTGGATTATCTACATAATCATTGCCAAACGTCAATCATTCATCGAGATTTAAAACCGAGCAACATTCTTCTTAATGATGACATGACTGCTCATGTGGGTGATTTTGGGCTAGCCAGGTTCTTGTCTGAGGTTGCTCAAACTAGCTCAGTTGGAATGAAGGGATCTACTGGGTACATCGCTCCAGGTAACAATCTTATCTATTTCCACACACACGCACCCATTCCCCATAGTACTCCCAGTCTATTTGCTTGTTGGAGGCTAGAAGAGCAACCAAAGTAGGGCCCAGCTCGAGTGAGCCTCACCATGATGTGTATATAAATCCACTCTGACCAATAGATGTGTCCATCCATGTTATGCCCAAGGCACAAAAATCAGACTGGTCAGTGATTCAGGCGGGCCATACCAAAAGGAAATAGTTGGGGAGAGGGGATGCCCACCATTGATTTTTACATGCATAGGCCACTGTGAAACCTGCTTTGACCCATTAGATGGATCATCCTGAGTTGGGTCTAGGGCCAAAAAAAAAGGCTGACCTGTGATATAAGTTGGGCACATCAAAAGAAGAAGTTAGGAGAGAGACTCCACCATTGATATTTATAAAACCCACCGTGATGATAATATGAAATCCAATCCAACCATTAGATGGAAACTAAAATTAGGTCTGGGTCCCAAAAATAGGCCCATTCGTAATTCAGTTGGGCCATGCGAAGGCAAATAATTTGAAGGGCCCACCCAAGCCGACGACTCCTTTGCTTGCAATGATGGCTTTGTGGGACCATCGCCCTCTCTCGCTCAACCACAACTTAAAATCCACACATACCTTTACACGTGCCTACTTGGGTGTGTGGGACAAGTTAGCCCCAGTGTGAAGACAATCATGCACAAAAGTAAGGTTAGTCCATTCATTAGGGAAGTTGTAAGAGGCATTTTAGCATTATTTTGTATGTGGAGTAAACTTCTTATTTTTAATAGTTAGGAAATTATAATAAGGATTCAATGAGCATAGATACCAATTAACATAGTGAATATATATTCATTTAGATGAGCAATTTTCAGATAGGATAATGTTGCATGTCCACTTTCACATGCTTCACATGCAATATTGCTTTCTTTTCCAACGATTAATACTCACACCTTCTCATTACTTCATCACTTGTGTGGAAAATATGAGCCATATAAAAGGTGGCTATGTTATGAAGTGAACATTAGACCAATGGAGATGTTAGGTGAGCCATAGTCATATATTGTGAGTCAGATCATCGGTTCTCTTCCTTAATTAATTTTGATGGTTCGAGTTGTCTGATGAGTGGACCATCCTGTTTTTTTTTATCCAAGATTTTCTATGTAAAGTTGCCTTGGTTATTAGATGGATGGATTCTCTTGGTGGAGCATGTACCACAATGGTACACGTGGTATTGTGGCACACACTCATAAAATCATAGCCATCCATGAACTCAAGACATGTCAAGCATGCACTGGGATAACACTATGCTTCCCTGCTAATTAAATGAAACACTAGTCATGTTTTTCTTATCTTCCACAATTTTCCATACATTTGGCTGAGAAATGGAACTTACTGTATTGGTCTGGTATTTTTATAGGGTCCCACCTGTTGAATGGCTTAGGTTTTTATTTGCCCCACATATGAGCGCCTGCTCTTTTGGTGGGCTCTAGCAAGTGTATTGCCTTGGCCAGCTGATTGTTCTTGTGATCAACTAGGCCACTTTTTTTACGTTGAATGTGGAAGGCCTGATTGAAATGTTGTAATTACATAATACGGAATTAGGGGCCAAAACTTTGGGGGGACCACCATGAAGTATGTGTTTTATTCATGCCATCCATTCATTTGTAGAGATCATTTTAGGGTGGGGGCTCAAAAATGAGGCAGATTTAAAGCTCAAGTGGACCACACCAAAACAAAGTAGAAATTGAATGCTAACCATTTAAATGTTCTTCCAGTGATGTGGTCTACTTGAGTTTTGGATCCATATCATTTTTGGAGGCATACCCTAAAACGATATGGCCAAATGAAAGGACAGCATGGAAAAAACATGTACATCATGGTGGGACTCATAGAGTCCCATCTCCTTTTGTGTATCAAAAAGTTTCTATCGTACCATCCCTAATAACCTTTGGTAAATAATAAATGCAGAAAAAGGTAAAATACACTACAAATATGATGAAATGCATCATTTCAAACAGGCCTAAAATCTTTTAATTGTCCTTTTTTGGAGGCATCCAATTTTTAAGGTGGAACAACCTAAATGGTCAGATGAAATGTCATCCAAATTAACGCCATGAAAGTCCTACGGCCCAAAAGTCAGTTGGGCCACAACAAAGTGGGAGGGGATGCCCACCCTTAATTTTTACCAGGGCCCACCTAGGTTGCAAAACAATGTCATTTTTTTGCCCAATCCTTCATCTAAATCTAAATGAAAGGTTTATATGACCTGGGTTAGAATGAGGTTTGCTAAGCTACAAGTGCATATGGAAGCCTATTACACACTATGCATGTGTAAAAGTGGTACATGAGTGTGATCTAATCCATGAATCAGGTGGGCCCAATCAAGTACTTGACCTAGACTAGATTCAGACTTGACTTGAGCCTAAATCAAAACAAAGGTACAAGGACTTGATGGATACCCAAACCCAATTTTATCTGGATCCATGATGCGGACATCAGTGGTGCACCCTTTAGAGTGTACCAGTGGAGGCGACGTCACAGATCGAGTGTTGGAGCAGATGAGTTGATGTGGATGGACGCCGGGCTCATTGGGCCCATTTTCTGACGCGTTACGAGTACGCGAGATGCAGGATCGCGCAGGAGCATCATGACCGCTGGACCATGGAGCGGATTTACATTTAGGCGCTTTTCTATTTATTTCCTTGTTTCTAGGCGCTTTAGTGTCGTTATTTACTTTAGACGTTTTTATGTTATTTCTTTGGTTTTCAAGCACTTTAGTGTACTTTTTTTATTTTCATAGCTTACATATACTGTGAGAACCCTATTTCGAATTTATTGAATGACTAGAAAATTCGTGAGTTTCTTCCTCTTTGTTGAGAGATTAGGGTTTCAGGATTGGCCCTCGGGTGTTGAGGATTCCACCCCGGAGTTTCCGTTTTCTCTTCTCTCTTTCTTCAAGGTGCGAGGAAAGGTAAGCTTCTTTTGGTTCCTAATTCGTACTTCATGATAACCCATTGTTTTTCGACATCCCTCGTCCTTTTCTGAACCCCCCCCCCCCCCTTTTGGTACGATCGAAAAGAGGGATGCCTAGCCACGATAACCTGATCCAAACTTGACTGTGGACTGGTCTATGCTAGATCTGGGATATCCTCATATCCCTAGATCCTCCCTGTTTTACGATTTTACATGGTTTTATGCAAAGGGGCATGATCCGGACATACGGATTTCATCTTCGTGTTGAGATTTGTTAGTTTCCTCTGATTGAAAGTAGTTAGTTTCGTAATTTTATTATTTGAATATCTTCTAACTTGATATACATGCATCTAGGGTTAGATCATCACATGCCCCTGCATCAATTTTGGTATCAGAGCAAAGGTTCCTAGCGTAGGTCAGTTTACCCAAAATTTTCCTTTTCGGTGATTTTTTTTCAAAGGAACCGGATATCCCAAATAGAAAAAATCGTAGGCCTTTTTTTTCTATTTGGGATATCCCAAAACCCGCGTCCAACTCTGCGTAGGGGTCATAGTTCGTTGAGTTTAGTTAGCCTTTTTTTTCTAGATTTTGTTGAGTCCTCATATAGATCTAGGCCACATAGGATAGCTTGCATTGCAGTGAACTAGGATAGTCAAAACTGCATTTAGATTTTACCTTTTTTACACCTTTGCGCACCTAGATCTAGGGTCTTTCACATAGCACTCCTAGTGTATGCCTACGCGCACTGGTCGTAGGTTTGGTCTTCATAATACTATGGAATCTAATCAAATTACCAAAGCTCTGGAGGGTCTAATTAAGAGAATGGATCAGCAATTTCAGACCTTGAGAGGTGAGATCGCGCAGCAGTTTGCGCATCAGGATGATAGGTTCACACGTTTAGAGGAGAGGGTCACGCGCTTAGAGGATGGCATCCAGACCACCACTTTAGATGGTCCCCAAGAAACCCCCGACACTGGGGCAGTCGATCAGTCCCAAGTTGTGGGCCCTGATCCGCCTAGGGATGATTTGGGCGCAGGTCAGGCCCGTGGGCCTGGCAATGGACACGATGGGGTTCATCATCAGCCACCCCCACAGATTCGTGATCCTGTTTTTCCCGCCCAGCAGGAGGGCCATGGTGGGGTGCGATATCCGTAACCTCAGAGATACCATGAGCATGACCCTGTTATTAGGGTCATGAAGGGCATCAAGGTTGACGCTCCTAGTTTTGATGGGAGACTGGACCCCAAAGTTTTTTCTGATTGGCTAGCAGACATGGATCACTTCTTTCAGTGGCACGATCTGCCAGACCCACAGCGGGTTGGATTCGCCAAGATGAAGTTGGTGGGCTAGGCAAAACTACATTGGGGAAATGTGGAGCGTCGCCGTGAGCGATCTAGAGAGGGGCCAGTTCTCTTTTGGATTGAAATGAAAGAACTGTTGCGAGAGAAGTATGTTCGCCTTTCTTATAAGCAGAGGCTGTTGGATCAATGGCACACTTTGCGCCAAGGATCCATGACGGTAACGGAATACATTGCCAAGTTCGATGAATACATGATGAGGTGCGATGTAAATGAGGACCCTGCTGTGGTTCTCTCCCGTTTTCGTATGGGCCTCAAGTTTGACCTCCAGAGTGAGCTCATGCCTCATATGGTCACCAGCTTAGAGCACGCTTACCAGATGGTGCAGGAACTGGAGCACTATGTTGCCAATCTCCTGCTAGAGGGTTTGAGATTCGACCTACTGTGCCTAGAGTAGCTCCATAGGGAGCGAGACCTCAGGTCGGAAATCAACCCAGAGCTCAACCTGGTACGCAACCAGTCAATAGAAGTCGAGGTAACAATGTGGCTGGACTAAGTATTAGGACTGCGATGCCAGGGCAGTGCTACAGCTGTGGTGGCATGGGTCACATTGCCGCAGAGTGTTCAAATAGGGGTGGGCGTATTGCCTTTGTTTTTTAACACTCTACAGAAGAAGAAGTGGCATATGAAGTTGAAGGTAACCAGAATGATGAGGAAATCATCGTCCAATCCCTTAAGCCGGCCAGTGATGCCGAGGATGATGCTGTGGAGACTACCCCACTTGCTGTGGTGAGATGCGCTTTGGCCCAGGTGAAGGAAAGTGAGGATTGGCGCAGAACCACTATCTTCCACACTTACGCCAAGTGTGGAGATAAGAGCTGTAAAGTGATCATAGATAGCGGGAGCTGTGAGAATGTAGTTTCTCCAAGTACTTTGAGTCGCCTGGGGTTGAAGCCAGTCCCTTACCCCAACCCATACCGAGTTTCTTGGGTTGATGCGACATCCCTTCCTGTGACTCAGCGATGCCTTGTGCCAATTGAATTCGGGCTATACAAGGATAAGTTGTGGTGTGATGTGGTCACGATGGACGTTGGCCATATCATTTTGGGAAGGCCATGGCTCTTTGACAAAGATGTCACAATATTCGGGCGTACGAATAATTGTGTGTTTAAGCATGAAGGAAAGAAGCTTGTCTTGAGCCCGCTCCCTCCCAAATCGTCCACAGGAGCGAAAGATGTTGCGTCTCGAGGCAATTCTAAGAGTCAAAGGGCACCTCAGTCGAAGTCTCTCCACATCATAGATGCTAAGGAGTTTGAGAGAGAGGCCAAAACTGGGACTATGGTGTACGTTTTACTGGCTAGAGAGAGCACACCCGAGGTTGCTATAGGGTTACCCCAGGAGGTTCGTTTAGTCCTAGAGGAGTTTCGGGATGTCTTCCCTGAGGACCTTCCAGACGAGCTCCCACCAATGCGGGACATTCAGCATGCGATAAATCTTGTCCCAGGGGCGACCCTACCAAACCTCCCTCACTACAGAATGAATCCCACCGAACATGCCGAGTTGAAGAGGCAAGTGGATGAATTGCTTAAAAAGGGATTTATTCGTGAGAGTATGAGCTCGTGCGCCGTGCCTGCGCTTCTTACGCCAAAGAAAGATGGCACGTGGCGCATGTGTGTCGATAGTAGAGCCATAAACAAGATTACTGTCAAGTATCGGTTTCCCATCCCGAGGCTTGATGACATGCTTGACATGATGGCCACCTCTACTATCTTTTCGAAAATTGACATCAAGAGTGGTTATCACCAAATTCGTGTTCGCCCAGGAGATGAGTGGAAGACTGCCTTCAACACGAAGGATGGACTGTATGAGTGGTTGGTTATGCCCTTCGGGTTAACCAATGCTCCAAGTACATTTATGAGGGTGATGACCCAGGTGCTGCGACCCTTTATGGGTAAGTTCTTAGTTGTGTACTTCGATGATATCCTCATCTATAGTAAGTCTCCTACCCAGCACCTTGAACACTTGAGGCAGGTCTGCAACGCCTTGCGAGCAGAAAAGCTTTATGCGAACCTCAAGAAGTGTTCCTTCTTGACTTCAAGAGTTATCTTCCTGGGGTTCGTTGTTTCGTCAGAGGGTATGTCTGCAGACCCTGAGAAAGTCAAGGCCATTGTCAATTGGCCCGAGCCGCGTAATATACATGACGTGCGAAGCTTTCACGGCCTAGCTACGTTCTATCGGTGGTTCATCAGTGGATTTAGCTCTATTATGGCTCCCATCACAGATTGTATAAGAAAAGGGAAGTTCCAATGGACTAAAGCCGCGACACGGGCTTTCTCTGAAATTAAGAATAAGATGACGGAAGCGCCCGTCATGCGTCTACCTGACTTCTCTAAAGTCTTTGAGGTGGCGTGTGACGCGTCAGGACTTGCCATAGGGGGAGTATTAAGCCAAGAGGGACATCCTGTGGCCTTTTTCAGTGAGAAACTGAATGAGGCTAAACAACGCTACTCCACCTATGACAAAGAGTTCTATGCGGTTGTGCAATCATTGCGCCATTGGCGGCATTATTTATTACCGCAAGAATTTGTCCTGTTCTCTGATCATGAGGCCTTGAAATATTTGAGCTCTCAAAAGAAGTTGAGCCCTAGGCATGCCAAGTGGGCTCAATTTCTTCAGGAGTATAAGTTTCTACTTAAGCACAAGGCCGGTAAAGAGAATAAGGTTGCTGACGTGCTTAGCCGTCGTGTCATGACGTTGCGGTCCATGGGCGTTGAAGTTACAGGCTTTGAGCAACTCAAGGGTGAGTACTCAACTTGTCCTGACTTTGGGACCATCTATGCGTCGTTGTCTAGTGACCCACCCTCGAGGAGTGCTGAGTTTGTCCTTATAGACGGATATCTTTTTAGAGGGGACAAGCTCTGCATCCCACGCACATCCCTCCGTGATTTTCTAGTATGGGAGCTTCATACTGGAGGGATGACAGGTCACTTTGGTAGAGATAAAACAGTTGCCCTGGTTTCTGATCGTTTCCATTGGCCTAATCTTCAGCGAGATGTGGCCAAGATTGTAGGGCAGTGTCGGACATGTCAACTGGCAAAGCAGAGGAAACAAAATACAGGCTTATACACTCCTTTGCCAGTTCCACATGCCCCGTGGCAAGATGTCAGTATGGATTTCGTGCTTGGGCTTCCCAAGACTATTCGTAAGCATGATTCCATACTCGTGATCGTTGATCGGTTTTCTAAGATGGCCCATTTCCTACCCTGTTATAAGACCTCAGATGCCTCCCACATTGCTAAGATATTCTTTCAGGAGGTTGTGCGACTTCATGGGGTACCTAGATCCATCGTGTCTGACAGAGATACTAGGTTCACTAGTTATTTTTGGAAGACTCTCTGGCATCTTTTGGGTACGAGGCTTCAATTTTCTTCAGCATATCATCCTCAGTTGGATGGTCAAAAAGAGGTAGTGAACCGTAGCCTAGGAAATTTGTTGAGATGTCTAGTTGGAGACCACCACAGGACCTGGGACACTGTTATTTCCACAGCAGAGTTCGCTTATAACTCTTCAGTGAACAGGTTCACAAGAATGAGCCCATTTGAAATTGTTTCAGGTCTTAGACCCCGAGCCCCCATAGATTTGATCCCCATGGCTACCCCACAGCGTCCTTCAGAGTTAGGAGAGTCATTTGCCCATCATATACATGCATTGCATAGTGAGATCAGAAGGAAGATTGATTCAAGTAATGAACATTATAAACTTTCTGCTAACACTCACAGGAGATTTAGGGAATTTCAACCTGGAGATGACGTCATGGTTCGTATTAGGTCTGATCGGTTTCCACCTGGATCCGTGAAGAAGCTTCATGCCCATAGCATAAGCCCACATAAAATTGTGAAAAGGTCGGGGTCTAACGCTTATGTTGTCGATATCCCTCCTACCATGGGCATCAGTTCCACATTTAATGTGGAAGATCTAGTTCCCTATCACGAGCCATTACCTCTATCCAGTGATTCCCCTGTTTCTTCCCAGACCTCCCCTATATATGGACCTTGGCCACAGCCTGACCTCCCTATACCCATCTTACCTTCTCTTCCTTCTGCACCAAGAAGAGACGAGATAGAGGGAATTTTAGACTCCGAGTTGGTTTCTACTCGCTCAGGAGGTTACCAGAAATTCCTAGTCAAGTGGAGGAACAGGCCTATTGCAGATAACTCCTGGATTACCGAGACAGAGCTACAGCATATCGATCCAGACATGCTTGAGAGGTACAGGAGTTCACTTTCGCCAGTGGCGAATTCTTCCCACCCGGGGAGAATTGATGCGGACATCAGTGGTGCACCCTTTAGAGTGTACCAGACGAGGCGACGTCGCAGATCGAGTGTTGGAGCAGACGAGTTGATGTGGATGGACGCCGGGCCCATTGGGCCCATTTTCTGACGCGTTACGAGTACGCGAGATGCAGGATCGCGCGGAGCATCATGACCGCTGGACCATGGAGCGGATTTACATTTAGGTGCTTTTCTATTTATTTCCTTGTTTCTAGGCGCTTTAGTGTCGTTATTTACTTTAGACGTTTTTATGTTATTTCTTTGGTTTTCAAGCACTTTAGTGCACTTTTTTTTATTTTCGTAGCTTATATATACTGTGAGAACCCTATTTCGAATTTATTGAATGACTAGAAAATTCGTGAGTTTCTTCCTCTTTGTTGAGAGATTAGGGTTTCAGGATTGGCCCTCGGGTGTTAAGGATTCCACCCCGGAATTTCCGTTTTCTCTTCTCTCTTTCTTCAAGGTGCGAGGAAAGGTAAGCTTCTTTTGGTTCCTAATTCGTACTTCATGATAACCCATTATTTTTCGACATCCCTCGTCCTTTTCTGAACCCACCCCCCCCCCCCCTTTTTGGTACAATCGAAAAGAGGGATTCCTAGCCACAATAACCGGATCCAAACTTGACTGTGGACTGGTCTATGCTAGATCTGGGATATCCTCATATCCCTAGATCCTCCCTGTTTTACAATTTTACATGGTTTTATGCAAAGGGGCATGATCCGGACGGACGGATTTCATCTTCGTGTTGAGATTTGTTAGTTTCCTCTGATTGAAAGTAGTTAGTTTCGTGATTTTATTATTTGAATATCTTCCAACTTGATATACATGCATCTAGGGTTAGATCATCACATGCCCCTGCATCAATCCAAGTCCTAAAAAAATGACCTTATATTTGAAGGACTCACATGTAGCAAGATTCAAACTTTGTGGCATCAAAATCTAATTAATTTTAAAGATCTACATGTACCAAGCAGTAGTCACTTCCACCCTACATGAATCACACCATAATTAGGTATAAAGAATTCTTTTATGACAATGTCCTTAGTTAAGATATGTGTTACATAAAAATCACAACAATAACTCATATGTTCACTTGATGATAGAGGTGTTGAGTTCTTTGACTTCTTTCATTTGAGTAGTAGAGTATTGTTAAATGTAGAACATGTTTGCAAGAACTTACAACTTCCTAGCACACTAGTGATGTTAGAAATTTGAATACTTAAAATAGTAAAAATGCCAATTTCTTGTTCAAATAGAATATTCTCTCTCTCTCTCTCTCTCTCTCTCTCTCTCTCTCTCTCTCTCTAAATTCAACCTTTGATATTATTTGTATCTAAATGGTCACTTACATTCCAATATGAGATGTATAAATTACAAAGTATGCGATGGTAAAGCATCTACACAAGGAGATGTTTACAGCTATGGAATCCTTCTATTGGAGATGATCATTGGAAAGGAGCCAACTAACGATATGTTTAAGGACAATCTAAGCCTTCATCATTTTGCTGAGTTGGCTTTGCCTGAACGAGTAATGAAGATTGTTGATCCACAACTGCTCATAGAAGAAGACAAAGTTACTCAACGCAATGAAAATCATGTCAATAGAAGAAATAGAATGCATGACTGCTTGATTTCAATGGTCAAAATCGGTGTTGTGCTCTGCAGAATCACCAAAGAGAGCGAATGTTGATGAGAGATGTTGTTGCCGAAATGCATGCAATCAAGGACTTTTATCTTAGGGTCGGGATTCACTTAGACAGACAGGTAGGTCGCAAATATTAGATGAAGGTTCATCTTACCTTAATCATTACGAAGTTATTCCTGATAGTTATGGTGAGAAAGATTTCAAAATAAAATTAGTTTGCTGAATACTTTTCTAAGTTCAGATATATTTAGCCTTGGCATAAGAATGTGCTTGTATTGATAGTGATTTTATGAGAAAATATGTTTCTTTTTCTTTGTTTTATCTTGTGTTGGGCGAAGGGAGACTGTATCATAAATTTAATAAGAAAAGACATCATCTTATTATAATAAGAATACTATTGGGTTACAAAGATCTTTAATCACTAATATACTTTATGCAAAAGTTTTAAAATGCTATATCAATCTAAAGGAACTAGTTTAGCTGTTGAACTACCAACTTCCAACTTAATATTAGTCTGACGAAGCATTCATCCAATGAGTCCCATGATGGATTTGGTGAAAAGAAAAAAAAAAAAAAAAGGAAAAAAAGAGAGAGAGGAGGAATTCCAATAAACATTCACTCACATTTAATCATATAGATAGACAGTGAATACCAATATGTGCAATTACAACTACCTCTCTCCCTTGAGAAATATGGATTGATAGGGCTTGAGAGGAGGAATTCATTTCTTCTGTTGGAAGAAATATCAACGGAGGTTTGTAGGGAAGATTAGTACAGCTTGGCATCAGAAAGCACAATCTGTTGGGCCCACATGCGAATAGAGCCCTGTCCATTGCATGCAATCACACATGCTTGAAGCCAAAGGCTATGAAAGCAATAAAACGTTGAGGACCCCACTTTGACCGGCCATGCACAAAAAAGATCCCGCATTGGAAGAGTCCTAGCTAACTGCTCAATAGGGTGGTCATCAATCAAGACAGTTAACATATTACGGTAACAAGGCCAAATGTTATCTTTTCAGGATCTACGAGTCTTAGTGATTTTTGGTGGTGCATAGTCAATGCATGATGAGGCCCATCATCTCGGTGGTTTGGATCATTTGAACCACCCACTCACACAAACCAAAAACCCATATTGTACAAGAACAGCACTCCACCATTCCCCCTGTTTATTTGGAATTGTAACGGGCATGTTTCAATGCTGAGGCCTTGGGTTCAAGATCACGGCCCACCATCAGGTACTTACCAACCAAACCCTTTCCAAATCAGCAAATGTCAAATTTTAGGGTGTGTTTGGATACATTATTTGGTTGAATTGCAAGTACTAATTTAAGAAAGTGGAAATGACCCATTAGAAATACGCCATAATCTAGCCATCCAATCTGAGACCAAAAAGAATTCTCAGGTCGGAGTAGTATTAATACACCCCTTGGACCTTTTTATTTATTTATTATAATATAGACAGTCTCCTTATCCATTGCTTCATGGGCCGTTTATAAAGATCTTTGAGGCAACCAAAGTCTGCTATGCACTGGGCAGCAAATGGGCCAGGTCACGTTGAAGGGGGTACTCGAACAAGAATTAGATTTGAATTCTAGACCTAGAAACAACTCATTAAAATTTGGTTCAGTCCAAGTCAAAAATAGCCGATGTGTTGTCAAAAGAGGTTGACCCTTTTGTTTAATGGGTAGGGTAGACCCAAGCTCCGTAGTTTCATAGAGCGGATGCCATCTAACACATGGAACAATATTGTCTTGATCTGATAGAATATAGTAGACCTTGCTCAGGTCATGCATGTGCATCGATCCAAACTAAGGAAACCTCCTGGCGAGATAAGTCTGGCGAGATGTGAACAAACATGTGAAAATGGTATTTTATTTGAAAGATTACAATAAACTTTGCCCAGATTATACAAGTGCATGAATCCAAAATACTTAAGATTTTATGATATAGAGAAGGTCGCTGACATATTTATGGCAATGATAGACCAAAAGGACCAAAAGGAGGAGCCCAAGCTCAAGAAAAATCACCAATCGACAGCATAGTTCGCCGAGCCGAACCAGACTAAACACCAGTCACCTTTGGCCAAAATTCAGTCCAGACTTTCTAGACAGATTTTACCATTTTTGGTCGACCGAATTTCCCTAGTCAACTGGCCGAAATCCTTCAAAATTGAACAAAGAATTGGCTGAACTCTCTGAACTGTTTTGGCCATTTTCAGCCGGCCGATCAATCTGGTCGATCAGCCGACTTCCAACTTCGGCCGGCAGATGAATCAGTCGACAGGCCGATTCTTCTCCTCAGATCCTACGTAGAAAATCTATTTAGTTTTCATTTTTTATTATGATTCTTTTCTTTACACAACTAGGATTTTTGGGTTTGATTATTAGTATTTAAACATGCTTAAGAATTTGTTTAATTCATCTTTTCATCTTATTAACAAAGTTTCGACTTTCGTCGTTCTTCTTCTAGTGGATTTGAGATTTTCCTCATAAATTCAAGGAAGCCATGTTGAGGAGTTCGAGGAGCTTTGTGGATTCAGAGATCCACTGAGGAAGATGGTGATCGACCTCACCACGCCCCTTACGTCAATTGACGGTACATGAGAAAAAGCTTCACAATCAAACAGATGCAGACTTGAGGAATTAATGACGGACATAATTCGTCGTTAAATGGACAACGGATCTTATCCGTCTTAAAAGCCGAACAGTGTTCCCTTAACGCTAAAAACAAGGGATTTGGTCCGTCGTTAAATGAACGATGGACCTTACCGTCCAAAAAGCCAACAATTAAAACATAAAAAGACGGATTTGGTTCGTCGTTAATTTTCTATTATTTCAAAAAACAATCGAATTGCATTTGGTTGCATTTTGAATTCTTATACCTGATATCATCAAAATGCATTCACATTGAAATGCTGAAATAAGAAACTAATTCAATTCATCAACTCAAACTAAACCAATAAAATAGAAATGTTTCCAACTCGCACATTCAACATTTAACAATAGAAAAGAACCAATCAAGTTAATTTCAACCAATCTCAACTGTAATTCAATCAATGCTAATGATCTGAAATCTTTATCCTAATCAAACAACCTATAGCTGAGAAAGAAGAAGAGAACCCTATCAGATGAGGAGGATTAGTCACCACTCTGATATTTAGTCCAGGATAAGGAGGATCATCGTTATCCTAATCAATCTCTGCTTACAATTCCTTCGGTGGTAGGAAGTTAGCGAGTTCAAGACCCAGAATTCCAGTGATATTTAGTCCAGGAATATCTGTTGAGGATAAGTTGCCACTGTTCTGAAAGTGGTGGTGAGCTACTTGATGGAATTTGCTGTATGCTATTCTGGGCAATGCACACAAATGATCGGAGCAGCCCAAGAGGCAGGTCTCACCATGAACAGGCCATGAGAAAGTATCGGTTGCCACAAACAATCCTACTCATTCAGCCACTGAAGTGGGTCTTACCACAAATCCACATGGCCCAGCCAACAGACTACGAGTTCATTTCAGGAATCTAAAGACTTGCCTTACCTTGCACAATTACATTTAATCTGTGCACTGAAAAGATCTGCCAATATTTCCACAAGAAAATGTGAATAATAAAGATAAAAAAGGTAAGCGTAAATCAAATTACCCTTGTAACGATTTGTCATTGCTTCTGTTGTAGAAGACATTGCCATGCAGAAGATAAATGCAAAGATAAAAACATCACGTGTTGTGTGGCCATTGATTCAAGGATTGTATCTACGTTAGCCTGAAAACAGAAACAGAAAGTCATAAGAAGACTTACAAATTGAGTGAGATTGTGCAAACGTGACATCACTGCCGGAGATTATTCAAACAAACATTCCATGGAAAATTTTAAAAATAAAAGAACAAGAAATGTAGGAAACGATTTTGAAAGAAAAGCATAACTTAGCAGCAACTATTATACCAAAAAACCTGTATAGAGAATCTGTGAAAGGTTTCTGAAGATCTTTATTTTATAAAATAAAAAATATTATTAAAGAAACTAATTTTGGCAAATATAAAATCAAGAAAAATGAAAAAGCATAGAATCTTGGAATGGTTTCTGAAATTCTGTTTTCAAGAAGCGTAATCAAAGAACATTCAGATTCTCTAGAATTCGGCTCTAGAGAATCTGTCCTGACCACAATTGAAGTGTCTTCATATTTACATTATCCAGCAATTTCTGCCCTGCAAAGCAGTGACCCAAAATTCAGTACAATACCATTAATTTCCAAAAATAGCTTCTCTATGATTAGATCAAGGTTTCTGTAGTGAATCCTCCAGTAGTGAGCTTGGTGCTAGTTGGTGCTGGGAAAAAAAAAAGATCAATGTCTTTTGCCACGACAGTGCTTTCCTGAAAATAGCTTATCTATGATGAGATCAAGGTCTTTAGAATCATAGAACCTTTCTATCAGAGCCACGACAATGCTTTTACCTGACCTGCTACCTCCTACTAGAGGTGGGCAACGAGCCGGGCCGAGCCGAGTTAGCCCTAGTTTGGTTTGGTTTTTTTTTTCTGCCACCTTAGTTTGTGGATCGGCTTGGTTTGGGCTTCGGGCCGACCCATGCGGCCCGAGTTTGGTTTGCTCCTGAAAAATCTGGTTCGAGCCGGGATCGGTTTGGTCGAAAATTTCGAACCGGGCCAAGCCGAGTTCAAACCAGTGGCGGCTCTTTTTTTGCTTGTTTATTTAAATAGAAAAGAATTTAAAAAGTTCGAAAAAAAAAAAGCGCAAAAGTATATTACTATATGATGTTTAACATCCTCCAAAGGAGTGCAGCATCAAAATAGACATATAAGAGTATTTTCCAAACAAAAGTACACAAGCTTAATTTTACAAGTGCAAGGAAACAGTGTGCATTCATGTATATGTATAATGTATTATCCATGTCATCATGTATATGTATTATCCATGCTGTCAATCTATTTTACATATCATTTTATGATATGATCCCAAAATGGAATCATATCCAAAGCTCAAGCGGATCACACCACAGGAAACAATGTGCTTACAATCTATGAGCCAAATCAAACCAAGATGAATCAAATCGAGCTTCGAGCCGAGCCAGTATTGCCCTAGTTTGAGCTTGGTTTGTTTTTTCAAACGAGCTTGACTTCAAGGCTTGGTTTGGTTTGAACTTCCATTCGAACAAATCCAAGCCGAGCTTTTTCAAACCAATCCGGCCGAGCTTTTGAGCTGGCTTGGTTTGTGCCCAGCTCTACCTCCAACAACTACAACCGTCTTCCCTGCCAGGAAGAATGAAAAATCTCTAAAGATTAGGACATCTGTGGAAGGTTTTTTTTTTCACAACTAAAAATTTATTGAAAAAAAATTGGAACTAATAATACAACAAAGCTACGCCCTAAGCAAGTAATCAATCAACTAGATTGTATTGAGAGAAATTACATAAGAATCATTTACGGCAGCAAAAGCGTGCAAGATTCAACACACCTCCAAAAGGTGTTCCAGTGTACAGTCTGGATATCGCATCAACATATACATCAGATTCCATTTACTGGTTCACCAAAACTTCTAATTAAGATTACCAAAACTAAGAAAAAAGAGCCATCAAAATTACCAAAAAAAAAAAAAATCCTAAAATATTGCAAATTATATACACTAGTCAGAGAGAGAGAAAGACCCCCCAAAAAAATCAATGCACCCATTAGATTCTTCAAACGAAAGAACCAATCTTACAACTGGACCCAAACTACAAAGAACAATAAATTTGAGAGACAGAGAGAGAGAAACATATAAAATCAGATGATTATTTCTGCAAACATCCCTTTTGACTGTCGTCCAATCCAATGCAGAAAGATAACTATTGCTTGGACTAAAGTGGTCATGAAGAGACCAACAATCCACATATAATAATAGAAAAAGAGCAAAATGTCGATATTTGTTGAATTTTGAATCTGCTGCACCTGATTGAAAAAAATATATGCATAATTAAATAGCCTAACATCACGAGTTCTCTCATAAAATCAGCAAGTACTTCATAAATGTGATAGGATCAAACTCGGAAAGACCCATTTCTGATTCAAGTTCACGTATCTACATGTCATATTAGGTTTACAATTTCAGCTTGAGCATTGTTAAAGAGAACAAAACATTAAAGAGAAATAGAAATTGTGTATTTGACCTTGATCTGCTCTCTAAAGTGCACCATACCTTAAGAAACAGTGTTTATTGACCGTTAATGGGACACAAAAGTTTTGGATCAAGCTAATATTTGTTTTTCCCCTTCATATAGGCTTATGTAACCTTATCAACAGATTAGATGGTAAATAAACACTATAGAAACATTAATGGACACCTGAGAGGGTTTTAATGGTAGGATGATCAACCTCCGCTGTTTCTTATGGTAAGGTCCATATGATAATTATATCGGATTCATTTTCGGGATAATGCACTAAAATGATATGGAAAAATGTATGAACGGTATGGATAGATAATGCATACATCAAGGTGGGCCCCACTATAAGCCCAAGGTAAGGGCCGCACCCTCAACTAAACAACTCTCTTGGAACCAAAATCTTATGGTGAATTAAAGTTTTAATTCAAATCCTATGAGTCTTCCACTAATTAAAGCCTATGCATGTCTACCACTGTTTCCTGTGGTGTGGTCCACCTTAGATTTGGATATTCATAATTTTTTGAACCCGGCCTAAAATGGGCTGGAGAAACAGATGGACGGCGTGGATAATTTGAATTCTTTTAAATCTCAATTTTTCGAAATATCAATTCTTTTCAAACCTCTCAATTTCATTTTCAAAATGTCAGCTTTTCCAAAATCTCTCTTTCTTTGACCGAAGTCAATTTCTTTTCGTCAAAATTCTCAATTTTTTTAAAAAAATATAAATTCTCCATTTCTTTTAAAAGTTGGACTTCTTTTTTCTTTCAAAATCTAAATTTTTTCAAACTTGTTGATTTATTCAAACTTCTCAATTTTTTCAAAATGTCCAATTTTTTTTTACTAATGCCAATTTCTTTCAAAATCTCAATTTTTTTAACTTCTTAATTATTTTCAAAATCATTATTTTTTTAAACTTTCCAACTTTCATTTTCAAAATGTCAAATTTTTTTTCCAAAAACTTATTTTTTATCATCAAACTTATCAAATTTTTTTCAAAATACAAAATCTTAATTTCATTTTAAAACTTGTAATTTTTTTCAAAGTACTTTTTCCTCAAAATTATAAATCTCATTCAAACTTCCCAACTTTTTTTCAAAATGAATCTTCTTTTTTAAGAATGTAAATTTCATTCAGGCCGTTTGATTGGAAGTAAATGAAATGAAATGATTTTACCGGCATATTGATGATTTTTAGACTTGTTTGAAATGTTAATAGTGATATATCCACACTGCTAATTCATCCTTCAAATCATTTTGGAACATGAGCCCAAAAATGAAATCGATCCAAAGATCAAGTGGACCACACCACAGAATAGTAGGTTCAATGGTAGATGTAATTATTCTTATTGTGGGATACTTGAGCTTTGGATCTATCTCATTTTTGGGCTCATGCCATAAAACAATATGGAAAAATGAATGGACAGTGTGGATCTTACACTTTTTTTTAAGAATGTCAATTTCTTTCAAAATTTTGATTTGCTTTAAATCCCAACTATTTTAAAATCTCTATCTATTTTAAATATTAACTTTATCAAACATTGTTAATTATTTTCTAAACCTCTTAACATTTTTTTCAAAATTACAATTTTTTTAAACTTCACAATTTTCATTTTCAAAATCTCATTTTTTATTAAACTTCTCAATTTTTTCCAAAATGCAAAATCTCAATTTCTTTTCAAAAATTGCAATTATTTTTCAAACTTATCAACTTTATTCAAACTTCTCAATTTTATTCAAAATACCAATTTTTTTTTTTCCAAAATGTCAATTTCTTTCAAAATCTCAGTTTTTTTTTAAATCACAATTTTTTTTTTTTCAAAATCTCATTTTTCTTTAAATCTCAAAATTGGTAAAACATTGTCAAATTATTTTCAAAATCTTCATTTCTTTTTTATCAAACTTCTCATCTTAATTTTTTTCAAAAAAAAAAATCCTAATTTCTTTGTTAAAATCATAATTTTTTCAAACTTATTAATTTCATTCAAACTTTTCAATTTTTTTTAAAATGCTATTTTTTTCACAATGTCAATTTCTTTCAAATCACATTTTATTTAAAATCATTTTTCTTAAGCATTGTTTTTATTTTTCAAACTTTTCAATTTTATTTTTCAAAATCACATTTTTTAATAAACTTCTCAATTTTCAGAATTCAAAATGTCAATTTTTTTTTTTTTTGAAAATCTCAAAAAAAAAATTTTATCAAACTTCTCAAATTTTTTCAAAATACAAAATCCCAATTTCTTTTTAAAAATCACGATTTTTTCAAACTTGTAAATTTTTTTCAACTTTCTCAAATTTTTTTTTCAAAACGTTAATTTTTTTGAGAATGGCAATTTCTTTAAAAAAATTTGGTTCTTTTTTAAATCACGATTTTCTTTTCAAAATCTCAGTTTTTTTAAATATCAATTTTCCTTAAACATTATTAATTTTTATTACAATTTTTTTTCAAACTTATAAATTATATTCAAACTTCTTAATTTCTTTTTCAAAATCTCAATTCTTTTCACCTTCATTTTCAAAATATCAATTTTTTTTTTCAAAATCTCATTTTCTATCAAATTTCTCGTTTTTTTTTCAAAATAGAAAATCTAAATTACTTTTTAAAAATCACAATTCTTTTTTTTTCAAACTGATAAATTTTATTCAAATTTCTCAATTTATTTCAAACTGTCGATCTTTTTTAAGGATGTTAACTTCTTTAAAATTTCGGTTCTTTTTTAAATCCTAATTATTTTCAAATTTTCGATTTTTCTACATTTAATTTTCATAAACATTGTTAGCTTTTATTGCAATTTTGTCCTAACATATAAATTTTATTCAAGTACCCTCAATTTTTTTCAATCACTTTTTTTTTTACACTTCTCCCATTTTTGTTTCAAATGTCATTTTTTTTCAAAAACTCTTCTTTTTTTTTCTTTTTTTTTATCAAATTTGTCAATTATTTTTTCGAAATATGAAATCTTAAATCTTTTTTCAACGTCTATATTATTTCAAACTTCTCAATTTATTTTAAAATGACATTTTTTTTTAAGAATGCCAATTTCTTTCAAAATTTTGGTTTTTTTTTAATTTCTAAATATTATTTTCAAAATCTCAACTTTTTCTAAATCTCAATTTCTTAAACATTGTTAATTTTTATTAAACTTCTCAACTTTTTCCTCAAAATCCAATATTTTTTTAAACTTATCAATTTTGGTTTTAAAAATACTAATTTATCTAAACTAAAATTCAATAATATTTTTAGATTTTCGACTCACTATATTTGTCGTGCAATCCAAGAAAGTCTATCGATAATACCGAAAGTCTCTTACGTAGTTGAATGCAGAATTTTGTGACGGACCAAATCCGTCGTTAAACCAAGCATTTTTGTGTCTTTTTTTGCTGTTTTGGCGTAGTGACACCTCCTCTGGAATTTTACAATCTATAGCTGTAGAAGGGAATTGATTAATTAGGTAACAAGCCGTGTTAACGGCTTCAGTCCATAGCTCTTTGCCTAACCCTGCATTACTGAGCATACACCACGCTCTTTCCAAAATAGTACGGTTCATCTGCTCAGACACACCATTCTGTTCCGGTGTGTGGCGCACTATGTTGTGCCTCACGATCCCTTCCTCTTTGCAATCCCGATTAAATTCCCTAAAAGTGAACTCTCCACGGTTATCGGTTCTCGGTAATTTCAATTTCTGCCTTGTTTGATTTTCCACCATCACTTTTCAATGCTTAAAAGTGGTGAAAACATCAGATTTATTTTTTCAAAAAAAACTCACACCTTCCTACTGTAGTCATCAATAAAAGACACAAACCATAATAACCCTCCAATAGAAACAATGGGCGACGGTTCCTATACATCTGAGTAGACATACTCAAGCACCCCTTTATAAACATGTTTTCCAATTTTAAAAGATAGTTTAAACTATTTACCATACATGCAATGCTTACATATATTTAAGTCCATGCTTTTGAAATTTGGAATCAAAGAACGATCAGAAAGTACTTTCATACCCCGCTCGCTCATGTGGCCCAAGCGTGCATGCCACATACGTGCAAACGTGGAATCAGCTACAATAGTTGCGGCTCCACCTGATGAAACACTCCCTTCATAATGACTAGGGCCCCCTTTGAGACCTTGCAACACTGATTAAATCTAGTGAATTTGCACCCCATCGCCTTGAGTGCACCAAGAGAGATAAGACACTTCTTCAACTTAAGAACATGACGCACTTCCGTCAAAATACGTTCGATACTATCGAACATCTTGATACACACCGTACCAATCCCTATAGCTTTACAGGCGTAGTCATTGCCTAAGAACACCGAGCCGCCCTCATGCTCCCTATAGGAATCAAAGGCATTCCGGTCAGGGCACATGTGATATGAAGCTCCGGAGTCCATGAGACACTCATCACAAAGAAAACCCAACTTCGACACTGTCAAAACTTCACAAACATCACTATCGTTGCCCTCAGACACTTGTGTAGTATTGGCCTCCCTAGAAGAATCTTCCGTCTTCTCTTTTTTAATTTTAGGACTCTTACAGTCTTTCATGTGCCCTGACTGGCCACAGCCCCAGCACTTCAACTTTCCTTTGCCCTTTCCTTTGATTTGGATCTAGAACGCGATGATCCATCGCCCCACTCCAAATTTCTTCCTCTCATAACCAGTGCATCGGAGGAAGACCCAGTGTTACCGTTCTTTTGTCTCATTGCCTTTAACTGGAGGGTTGAGACGACGGTCTTAACGTTTATAGTTTCCCTGCCTACACACAAAGAGTCCCTAATGGTCTCGTATGAACTAGGAAGCGAGTTCAACAAGATGAAAGCTTGATACTCGTCATTTATTTCTTCACCAATATCCAGCAACTTGCAAATTAACTGATTGAATGTGCTGATGTGGTCATTCAGATCGGCCCCTTTTGACATCTTTAAAGTAAAAAGTTGCATCATCAGATACATCCTGTTTCTAGAGATTTTTCTTCGCATAAACGCTCTCCAACTTGGTCCATGCATCCATTGCAAACTTCTCCCTCATGACATGATAGAGAACATCATCCGTCAAGCACAATTGTATAGAGGTTCTGGCCTTCTTGTCCATCTGGGTCCGCTCATCTTTCTTCATAGCCTCAATCCACTTTCCATGAGCACCCTAGACGCTTTATTGAATTAAGATGACTTGCATCTTCACCTTCCATAACTCGAAGCATTATTTTTTTCGGAGAACTTTTCAACGTCGAACTTCATGCTCGATGCTATGTGTCGTCTCAGATTCGAATCCTGCTACACCCAACAATAGCTCTGATACCACTGGTTGGGAAAACCTTGCAGAAGCACAAAGTTGAATCAAACGATCACCACATGCACGCACATAATCAATTGTAGAGAGCAATCCGAATTTTATGTGAAAAACCCTTGCGGGAAAAAAACTACGGCACAAAGCGACAATATCCACTATGAAACTCAGAAGATTATAGAAGAATAACAACCTAGAAGCAATAAATCCAAGAGAAAACCCTTTTTCTCTCACCCAAAACTCTCATTCTCTCCCCAATAGTGTAGAACAGGTATTAGCTATTTACCCTAATTCCATTTACACCTTTTTTATAAGAAAAATCCGAAATTAAAAACAATTAGCTCAAAACCCGCACGAACTATCGGGTTATAGGGTCAGTAGCTGAGCCATCGTCGGTCGCCCAAAACCCTCCAAAAGTCCAGAGACTTTGGGCAATAAATATGGAAATACATGGGTGAGGTCAGGGGCCCGACCTTCTGGTCGGTTGCCCGAACCCCCTCAGCTACAGCCAATTTGAAGGCTCCACCAACATAACATCTATCTTTCTTGTAGTGGATTAACTCTCAGACCTTCTCATTACTTTATCACTTGTGCTGAAAACATAAGCTATATAAAAGGTGGCTCTGCTATAAAGTGAACATTAAACTAATGGAGATGTTAGGTGAGCTATAGTTATATATAGTGTGAGTCAGACCATCGGCTTCTCTTCCTAATTTTGATGGTTCGAGTTGCCTGATGAGTGGACCATCCTGTTTTTTATCCAAGGTTATTTTTATGGTGCATCCCACCCTCTGCATGGTTTGGATTTTTTACATAAATGGGCACGGTAAAGAGAGATTGTCGTACTTAAAAGTATGCTTAAAATGTCAAATTTCTTAATGTAAAGTATCTTGGGTTATTAGATGGATGGATCTATTGGTGGAGCATGTGCCACAATGGCACATGTGCCATTTTGGCACACACTCATACCTTGGATAACCTTGTGGCTTAGCAAACCTCAATTTTGCCCAAATTCCTTCATCTAATCTAAATTAAAGGTCTATATGTGTTGCACGTGAATCACCATAATAAGGTATAAAGAATTTCTTTTAACAATGTCCCTAGTTAAAGATATATGTCACATAAAAATCACAACAACAACTCATAGTTCACATGATAGAGGTGTTGAGTCTTTCATTGAGTAGTAGAGTATTGTTTATGTAAAACATCTTTGCAAGAACTTACAAGTTCATAGCGCATTATTGATATTAGAAATTTGAATACTTAGAATAAAAAAAATGCCAATTTCTGGGTTCAAATATAATATTCCCTCTCTCTCTCTCTCTCTCTCAAAATTCAACATTGATATTATTTGTATCTAAATGGTCACTTACATTCCAATATGAGATGTATAAATTACATTTATGTGATGGGAAATGAAGCATCTACACAAGGAGATGTTTACAGCTATGGAATCCTGCTATTGGAGATGATCACTGGAAAGGGGCCAGCTGACAATATGTTAAGGACAATCTAAGCCTTCATCATTTTGCTGAGTTGGCTTTGTCTGAACGAGTAATGGAGATTGTTGATCCACAACTGCTCATAGAATAAGCTGAAGTTACTAACTATATGGAAATTATGTCGATAGAAGAAGTATAATGCGTGACTACTTTATTTCAATGGTCAAAATTTGTGTGTTGTGCCCTTTGCAGAATCTCCAAGAGAATGAATGTGGATGAGAGACATTGTTGCCGAAATGCATGCAATCGAGGACTTTATCTTGGGTCGAGATTCACCGAGACACAGACATGTAGATTGCAAATATTAGATGATGTTTTTTTTTTTTTTTTTTTTTTTGGGGGCGGGGGGGGGGGGGGGGGGGGGGGGGGGGGGGGGGGGGGGGGGGGGGCACCTTGTTAGATGTGCA
>PVNU02000897.1:0-16948 GCA_003013855.2 Liriodendron chinense
CGGGCTACGAGGCGTGGGCGAACCGGATCTTAGAACAGCACAGGGCGACCTTACGGGCGGGTGGGCTTATACAAGGCGATCGAAGCGACCTCAAGTTACTTTGCCGAGAGCCCTGGGTTATACAAGGGTTTCCTTAACCATTGGTGCTCCATTACCATTCCTTCCATATGCCGTGCGGCGAGATGAGCATCTCACTCTAGGATCTCAACATGATCGCAGGCCTCCCAATTCGCGGGAGAATCTACGACGAATGGGTCCCCAAGCGACGATGAACTGTCTCGAAAGAAGAAATGCATCAATGAAGGCTTTCTTCTCCGAGGCCTGCTATAAGCTGTTTGCAGAATTACCCCAATTTTGGGGCCTCAAAGACAAGCTCCTATTCGAGGACTGGCTGGTCTATTTCAGTCATGGCTTGAAGTAAGTGTTCTGTAATGAATTGTGCCTTACTGCTTAATCACACTTCTTTTCTTTCTGCTAACGCCTCGTTTCTTTCCCCTTCAGCTTGGACTACGCGACCTTCGACGAAGGCTGTGGTGATAAGGCGCTTTTGGAGAAACGGATGAGGGAAAACTTCCCGCGTCCCAACAAGCTCTCCCCCTCCTGCGAGCTGGCCGGCTTCCTGGCATATTGGCTCAGCTGTGTGGCGCTTCCGAGCTCCAAGCAGGCAGATAATATCAGGGTGTCTTGTTTCGTCGTCGCAGGGGCCCTGGTAAACGGTCATCGGTACGTGCTGGCTCCGGTGGTCTTATGTTCTATATATCGAGCATTCGGCTACGTCATCAGCAACAAGGAGTGCGCTGCCTATGGGATGAACTCCGCTTACTGCGGATGGAACTTTTTCTCTGGTTGGCTCGGGGTGTACTTCCCCTGGGTCTACGGCGTGCGGCGCGGAGATTACATCAGAGAGGGGAAGCTCCCGCTACACTTCTTTCAGAAGAAGAGGATGATCAGCCATAACCTGAACACCATCAAGGATAGGATCGCGGGGCTCGACGACGTATATTTCTATCACTTCTCTGGTACCCGGAGTGAAGAGTCGGTCCTGTGCACGGATGACGATAGCATTGACTATTACGAGCGTTCCTTCCTGATCGCGATTCGTCCTTCGTGACTGCCGCTTCGTGAATGGCTGGAGTTCTGGAGGGAACCCTATTATCCGAATCGTTTCGCTCGCCAATTCGGGTATGATCAGGGAGTGCCAGCGACCTTAGAACCAGTGACGCGCGAGCAGCGGGCGTATGGTGTTGGGCCCATTCACTGGAAGTGGATGTGGCGGAAACTTCTGCTGACTGGAACCGGCTGTTCCTTCATGATCCCGGGGACGCAGTGTTTTGTCGAGGCCACCTTTGGGTGGATGAGGTGGTGGGCCCACCAATATGCGCTGGTTCGGAACAAAATGCTTGTCACAGAGCCCGTCTTCGTCACGCCTCCTATCGTTACTCCCACTCCTGTCAACGGGCTTGGCTATGTATCAGAAAATCTTCATCAACCTGTGGTGCCAGGCACGGAGAGGTTGCAGACCTCCTTGAATGTAGTAATCGACCACGAAAAGCCGGAACACACCCTGGAAGGTTGGATCGCCTATGGAGAGAGAAATGTGACAGCAACGAGGCCAGAATTCTCGTCTCTCGGGCCTATCGATGAGTTACCTGCCGAGGGTGATGTTCTGAGAGGGGGAAATGAAGGTGATGATGGTGAAGAGGGTGACGATGGTGATGATGCCATGGCCGAGGCAGGGGGTGAGGAAGATAATGCTGCCGCTGAGGGTGATGGTGGTAGGGACGGTGATGATGCTATGGGCGGAGCTGGTGGAGGTGATGAAGATGTGGGTGGCGGTGAGGGCGATGAAAATGTGGGTGGTGATGACGGTGATGACGATGGTGGTGATGGTGATGATGGTGATGAAGGGGTATGGGCTGAACGTCCTGGTCCTCGGGTGAAAACTGCCCCTCGTCTCCCTACCATTTGCGGTGGCAAGAAGATAAAGGACTTGTGGAAACTGCGCAGAGCCGAGCGTCTGCGAGAGCAGTTCTCAAAAGAGGCTGGCGACGCTCCAGCCGTCAACACAAGAGAGGCCAGGGAAGAGGGTGAGTTAAGCTCTCAAGCCAACTTGAGCGAAGGGTGCCGCACCCGGGGGAGCAATGAGAGTGAGCCTATTTATGATAGGTCTGTCCCTGAGGAAGACGTGGGGGCGATTGTATGGACCTGGATGATGAAGCACCTGCTGAGTCCGCCCTTCCCCCCAATCCTTCTATGGCAGACGCCGAAGCTCCAAGCGCAGTTTCGGAAGTGACCGTCGCCGCCGCGGAAGAGGTCGCGGTTCCTACTATTGAGTTAAGCGCGCCCGAACCTGTTATGGGGGCTCTTCCTTCCGCTGAGCTGTCGTTAACTGAACCTGCTGTTGAAGTTCCGCCCGTCGCCATGTTGTTATCAGCCGAGCCTGCCACTGCAATTCCTCCTGTCGCTGAGCCAGCGACTGATGCCAATATTCCCGAGGTCGTGGTGATATCCTCCCCAGAATTGCCCGAACCATTGACTGAGGGAACAACGGAACCAGCCCCAGTGTTACCTGTGCCTACCGCCTCATCCAGCGCCCTTGCCGCTGGCATTTCTGAAGTTGCTGGTATATCACTTGCTTCTATTATCTTGACTGCTTCCTTTCTAACGATGATTTTCATGTACTAACGTTTACCACTTTCTGTGCCAGCAACCATTTTCGTTGATGCCTCAGCTTCTACGGCGTTGCCAGAGTCATTCGTCTCATCCCTTCGGGGCCTATCAAGGACCAAGGCAAACCTTCTCAAGGGCCTTCTGTTTGACATCGCCGACTCTTTAAGAAATGAGGAGGAATGGCCTATCTTAGACGAGGCGTTGCAGGCATTAGGACTTAACGCTGCCTGGCTTGGGATTGACCTGTCTTCCGTAATCGGTCAAGTGACTCAGTTCAAGGAATGGGAGGCCCGAGAACGAGAGGCGAAAAGTCTCCAAGTTGACCCTTCCATTGAGGAAAAGCGTGGTCACTTGCGGTCCCTTTTCTCGAAACTGGAATTACACGAGGCAGGGGTGGTCCTAGTGAAGAAGGACTGGTAAATTGTTGATGATGGGTGCCGAGAAGTCACCGCGCGTTTGGCAGAGATAGACAATGAGGTGG
This sequence comes from Liriodendron chinense, assembly GCA_003013855.2. Taxonomy (NCBI): domain Eukaryota; kingdom Viridiplantae; phylum Streptophyta; class Magnoliopsida; order Magnoliales; family Magnoliaceae; genus Liriodendron; species Liriodendron chinense. Next base: position 3,152 of record PVNU02000897.1, read on the forward strand.
CTCGGCTGCAAGCCGAACGCTCAATCGTCCACCTTAAATTCTCCAAGCTTAGCGGTCAGAGGGCTCGTTTGCAGTCTTCCCTTAATCAGCAGGAAGCGGAGCGCGACGTCATGAAAGCCCAAGTTGCGGAGTTGGAGCAGTCTCTCAGGGACATTCCTGACCCTGCTCTAGTTCTAGCTGAAGCCGAGACGGCACGGAAGGCAGTCGAGGAGTCTGCAGCAAACTTGTTAGACCAATGTTTAAAAACTTTAAACAGTTGAGCTGTAATGACCTTCATTCGTAATTTTAGAACACATTGTAACAAATAATGTGTCAATATGTATACTACTGTAGTTTTGGGTTCATGTTGTATTGCTAATTTATTTACAAATTTTGAGCTTTGAATGCGAACCGATTGAGTCATTTGGGAAGAGCGTCCCCCTGTTAGGACCCAAACCTGTGCTTGTACGAGCAGGGATGTGATCAAGCCTCTATTAAGGGCTTACCCCCTTTCTTGATGGCCTTGAAGAGCGGGGTGTCATTCCTGACGTATCCTGAGCCTTGACGACTTTCTAATACCTGTGGAAGAAAAGGTAGATAATTAGTACTTCGCTCGAAACCCTATGCGGTATCATTTCTCTTGGTATTTCCTTCATTACATCATCCCTCTAATGGGGCGTTTACAAAATATAATGATAGGCTTACGTCAAGTATAATATCTTTTCAAGAATCGACCATTCACCAGCGTACTGATGCCCTGTCCTTTGCAATCTGTCACCCGGTAGGCTCCATTGGAGTACACTTCATCGATAATGCACACTGGATCCCATTTCAGATCGAATTTACTCTTTGGGCCTTGCGCCGGTGCCGGACGTTTCATCATTAGCACCAAGTCGACTCGTTTATCGTATGAAGCTGAGATTTGTTTTTGATACATTTCAAGCCTTTGCTGAGCAGCGAGTCTCTTTTCATCCAGATCGTCCAGCTTGACCATTCTGATTTTAGCATTGTACTCGGTCGACAAGGAGTGTCGGAGAGCGACCCGTAGTGACTCCACCTGTATTTCCATCGGGATCACAGCTTCCGTGCCGTACACCAATGAGTAGGGTGTGGCTCGAGTGGCTGTGCGGTACGTGGTCCTATATGCCCATAGTGCTTCGGGTAATCGTCTGTCCCAGTCCTTCTTGTTTTCTTCCACCGTCTTCTTCAGGATTTTTACGATAGTCTTGTTGAAGGCCTCGGCCAACCCGTTCGCGGGAGGGTAGTAAGGTGACGAATAGCAATGCTTGATCTTGAACTTTGCGCATAGCCGATCAATAGTAACATTCTTGAAAGGCGTTTCCGTTGTCGGTGGTGATTCTTTCAGGGATACCGTGCCGGTGTAATATGGAATGACGGATGAAAATTTCGACGTGTCTGGCTTTCACGTTTCTTAAGGTAATGGCTTCAGCCCACTTAGAGAAATAATCGGTCAGCAGCAAGAATGTACTGGTGCCCCTGAGAGGATGGCGGATTGATCGGCCCTATCACGTCCATGCCCCAGGAGGTGAAAGGCCAAGATATTACTGACTGATGTAACTCTTCTGGTGGTGAGTGTATTATATCTGTATGTATCTGACATTGATGACACTTCCTGACGTAGTCTATCGCGTCTTTCGTCATTGTGGGCCAATAATACCCCATGTGTCGGACGCGGTGATGTAAGTTCCTGCCCCCTTGGTGAGCACCGCACTCTCCTCCGTGAGCTTCTTTTAGCGTGGCGTATGCCTCATTCTGGTCCAGGCAGCGTAGCAGCACTCCCTCATACGAGTGCTTGTAAAGATTGTCACTCTGTATTATAAATGAACCGGCGCGTCTCCTGACCTGAATGCGCATCTTGGGCTCTTCTGGTAAAAATCCGTATTTCAAATAGTCGACAAATGGCCTTCTCCAGTCATTTTCTTCTGTGATTTCGAAGCAACAGATGGGATTCGCGCTCGATTCGTCGCTCTGCGACAGGGTAGTTGGTAAGATCCTTCTTTCTTCGATTGTTACTTGAAGTGAGCTGCCTCCGGGATTAGCCAGAGCAGTCGGCCAGGCTGGCCAACGCGTTGGCCTATATATTCTCTCGCCTTGGTATATGTGAAATGCTACCATTGCAAAACTGGTCGAACAATGATTGCGCTTGGTGGCAGAAGGGCTACAACTCGGGTTTGCGAACCTCATCTTCTGTCGTTAGCTGTCTGATGACCAACCTGGAGTCACCGTAGATCTGTATTGCCTTGATACGCATCTCGAGGGCGAGCTATAGCCCGATAATGAGGGCTTGGTATTCTACTTCATTGTTGGTACAGGTTGGCACGATCGTAAATGAATAGGGCAGCAGATCTCCCTGCGGGCTAATAAATATAACTCCTGCTCCTGCCCCCGTGGACCTAGAGGCTCCGTCGAAGTACATTTGCCAGAGTCGTGATTCTTCAGTTATCATAACCTGGTCGTCTGGGAGATCGCATTCCATTTCTTCATTGCTTAGGACGGGGTGCGCAGCGAGAAAATCCGCAATCGCTTGTCCTTTAACGGCTCGGGCCGGGACATAAGTGATTTCGAATTCCGAGAGAAGGGCTCATTTCGCTAAGCGTCCAGACAGCATAGGCCGATTCATGAGGAATTTGATCGGGTCAGGCCTTGGATATCAACGTTATTTGGTGCGAGATGCAGTAATGTCTGAGTTTCTTCACGGCAAAGATGAGGGCCAGACATATCTTCTCGATCGCCGAGTAATTAAACTCGGCCCCTACTAACTGTGCGGCTCAAATAATACAGTGCGTTTTCCTTGTCTTCTTCATTTTTCTGTGCCAGGAGCGCCCCTAGCGAGTTATCACCCACTGCAATGTATAGGATCAGCGATTTGCCCTTGACTGGGGCGGCGAGGATTGGCGAATTTCCGAGCATCCCTTTTAATGAATCAAAAGCTTTCTGACAGGCAGCGTCCCATTCAAACTTGACATCTTTCTTGTTGAGACGGGAGAACGGCTGACAACGACCAGCTAGGTTCGAAATGAATCTTCTCAGATATGCTACGCGGCCCTGGAAGCTCTTCAGCTGCTTTAGGTTCTTCGGAGGCGGCATTTCTATGATGGCCTTAATTTTTGCGGGATCGATTTCTATGCCCTTGTGTTTGACCACGAAGCCCAAGAATTTGTCGGATGCAACTCCGAACGCGCATTTTAGTGGATTCATACGGAGACTCTTCATACGCAACTGTTGGAACACTTGCCTTAGGTGTTCCCTGTGCTGCTCATGATCGGTCGACCTTACGACTAAATCATCTACATAGCATTCAACGTGTTTATGCATCATGTCCTGGAATATGACGTGCATTGCGCGCTGGTATGTTGCCCCTGCGTTCTTTAATCCGAAGGGCATTACGCGATAGCAGAAGATGCCGAGGGTGGTGCGGAAACCCGTGGCTTCTTCATCTTCTGGGGCCATACGAATTTGATTGTATCCCGAATACCCGTCCATGAAAGACATCACTGCATACCCTGTCGTGCTATCAATCAACAGCTCAGGAATTGGGAGGGGAAAATCGTCTTTAGGGCAGGCTTCATTTAGGTTTCGAAAATCAACACATATTCGGATTTGTCCTCTCTTCTTCTTGACCGGCACGATGTTCGAGATCCACCGGGGGTATTTCACCTCTCGAACGAACCCGGCCTGAATTAGTCTCTTGACTTCTTCCTCAATCTTGGGTATAATGTCCGGATGAAATCGTCGTTGCGGTTGTTTCACTGGCTTCTTTTACTTCATGATACTTAGCTTGTGCATGGCGATTGTTGGGCTAAGCCCGGGCATTTCTGAATATGTCCAGGCAAAGATATCTTTATTCTCCTTTAATAGCTGCAGGTATCTCTCCTTCTCACCTTCTGGGACGTTTCTGCTCAAGTATGTACTCCTAGGTTCTTCGGGGGTGCCCAGGTTTATCTCCTCGAGTTCGTTGATCGTCGGCTGTCCACCATCTTCTAGTTGCACGGGTGCGACACTTGGCTGGACTATATCGATAGGCTCCTGCGACTGGGTTTCTTCTGCCGGGCCGATGGTTACCATGTTTACACTTGCCCTAGCCCCTAGGCCCTCTCCATTTCGGTAGACTCGCTTATGTTCTTCAAATGGAGCTAGTAACCTCTTCTTTGTGTCTATCCTTCGGCCGGAGAATCCCATATTCTTCATGATCTTTCGGCTGGCTCTGCTATATCTCTTCTCTTCTATCGGTCGAAGCCGGGCGAGTCCCCTTCTCTCCTCTCTTTCTTCTGATGGTGCTGGTCAGCTTGGCCCTGAGTGAAACTTGATGTCTTTCTGAGTGACGTCTCTTGACGGCACGATGAATTGGCTCGGAGCTTTTAGAAATGGTTTGGTTCTTCGTATCTTGGGTACCGGTACGTTGAAGCTGGACTTGAGCACACTCATGTCTTGATCTGAGATCAGTTTTAACACAGACTGCCCTGGCTGACGCAGATGTTGCGGTATCACATAGAACTTCTTCGTGATTGGCCGAGAGTGACTTTCTAGCGGATGTCGGGACCTCCCCTGGGTGGCAGTTTGAGGCTCACTTCTTTGCACGAACTTCTCTATTCGAGTTTTTTCCCCTTGCCCCTTCCTCGATACCTCGGTCCTTTCGCTGGTTTCACTGTCGTCAGCCGAGTTGTAGTACTTTGCATCGGCTAAAAATGACTCGGCTATTGTGTATGGTTTTGGATCCGCTGCTACCCTGTGTTGTATCCCATCTCTGCTATATTTAAAACACTGGTGATATGTCGAGGGGATTATGCGATTTTGATGGAGCCAAGGCCTTCCTAGAAGGAGGTTGTATGTTGTCACTGCATCGATTACCTGACATGTTACTTTCGTTGTCAGTTCTTCGATCTTTAACATTACCGTGATTGATCCGAGCGTACGCTGACTGTCTTGATTGAAACCTTGAATCATCATAAAACTCGGGCGTAACGCGGATTGCCTGTAACCTAGCCTCTGCAATGTTTTCAAGGGCATGATATTTACAACCGACCCATCGTCCAGCATGCATCTCTTGACCTCGGTATCCCTGATTATTCCTGTGACCATTAACGGGCGATTGTGGTCCATTGATTCTATCGTGTGGTCTTCTTCTGAGAAAGTGATGGTCGAAGGATGGTTGACAGGCATGACTTGTGACACCGGCATATACCCTTCCCAAAATTTATCTGAATTTTTCATTTCTTCTTCTATCTCTATTATCGTGACCTCCCTGACTTCATTGTCAAGTAAGGCGTTGATTAACATTTCCCTGTACACTTTTGAGAGGCATAGAGCATCGTATATGCTCAGGCGGGCGGGAACCTTTTGTAGGTGTGACACAATGTCGTATGCCACTGGCTTAGGGTTTGGCTGACTGGTCAGTAGCTTCGACGACCTTTTCTTTTGACTTTTGCATGCGAGGTCTTTCCTGTGATCTGTCAGGGGTACCGTCTTCTGGCATCGGGTTGTCTGGTCTTGGGAGAGTACGGTCAGGCATTTGCTTTCCTGACCGTAAGATGACTGCGTCAACTTCCCTCACCACTACTTGTGGGGTTTCTTCAGGTGATGCCTGTTCGGCGAACGACACCATTCCGCAGCGGGCCTATGCTTGTCATGAGTCGTTCCTGCCCCTGCGACCTCTCTCCTCTGCCTCTTCCTCTGTTCTTCTTTCGCTTCACGAGTATTTGTCTGTTCTCGAGTCTTTTCTTGCTACTGACTGGAGTCCATGGTTCCTTCGGTTTAGGGAACGAGGTTATCGGCTGGTTTCACCTTTTATCAGGACTGTTGAAATTGCCCCGGCTGCCTCCTTCACTGTCTCAGGTACCTTCATGCTGATGACCCCTTAATTGATCAATCGTTGTATTCTTCCCTTTAAGGAGAAGCAATCTTCTGTCTGATGGCTGATGCACCGGTGATATTTACAGTATTTAGGGTCGTTCGTTCGTCCGACCTCGTGCGGACGAATTGGCTCTGGTAGGCGTATCAAGCCCTCTTCGATCAACTGTTCCATAATCGGAACCAAATCGGCCATGTCGAATGTGTATGGGCCGTTCACCTTCTCTCTTTCGGCTATAGATACACGTTTGGGTACATAGGGCTTTTTACTCTTATCTTGTATATCCGCCGCCTTCATCTCTGTCCCATGATTGGTAGCGGGACACTTTCGGTCTTTCTGGTCCCTGCTTCTGTCGACCTGGTGAGTCTCCACCACTCTTCCTGTCTCTCTTTTCTGTCTCTCGAGCCTGAAGCTTACTCGAGATGCTGCTTCCTCTACCAAGTGTGCTTTCGTTGCCAGTTCGCAAAAGGAGTTGAAGGTATTGCCTGACAAGCCATATGAGATCATCGGGTCTAGGGCCCTTAGACACATCTTCATCTGCTCGCCTTCGCTGGGTAATTCTCGACATTGAGCTGCTGTGGTTCCCCATCGGTCGATGAACTTCTCAACTGGCTCACCATTTCTCTGTCTGACCATTGCAAGATCCATTAACGAGATCTCTCTCTCTGTTGCGAAGAATTTTGAGATGAAGGCATCTTGCATCTACTCCCATGTTCTCACAGAGCCGGCTGGTAGTGACATGTATCATTGGAAGGCTTTCCCTGTTAGGGTGGATCCAAACAGCCGCATGCAATACTGCGGGACTGCAGACCAGTTTCCCATTGTGGTCAAGAAGTGGGTGATGTGCTCCTCTGGCGACCCTCTGCCGTCGAACTTTCCGAAGTCCGGGCATCTAAAGTTGGCCGGAAATGGTACCTCCTCTACTTCTGGCGGGTATGGGACCCGATATTTGTAGCTACCTTTCCTCTCTTTCTCCTTTCCTGCTGCATCATATGGGCTATTGTTTGGGATAACTCTTCTCCTGATACGTGAGATGTGGAAAGCAGCGCGCATCCTACTGGCATGACTCTGGGTTGGATGGGTGGCCCGGACCTTCTGCTGCACCTTGAGATTCCTCCGCCGACTGACGGGTGGGTGGCGCGGCACTTCTGGTGGCATTCTGCGCTATCAGAGTGGTCAAGGCCTCCTGAATAACCTTCATTCGCTCATTTGTCTCGCGGTTAGCCTCCACCAACCTGTCGATCTGATCTTGTAACGGAGGTAACTCTTCTGTCTCATAAGGTTCTTCTTCTGCCTCCGCGGCCACTTGGACCATTACTACTTGCGCCAACTGGATTTTTCGAACCTTGCTTTGTCTTTGTACGAGGGTCGTCGCGGGCTTGGGCTTTTTGTTCACGAGCCCAGTGGTCCTTTGCGGGGTATGAGAGGTTTTGGGCAACGGCGGGAACTGCTCAACCGTCATTGTGGGCATTGGGGGCTCAGCCGGCGCAACCCTCCTGCCAATAAGGGTCTTCTGCCCCTGCTTTGGCTGCCATTGTTTCCGGATCACAGGGCGAGGTCTTGTAATGTTTGCCTCCCTGTATGCTGCTAAGATGGCAGCTTTCTTCTGTTCCTTCTTCTGCCTTCGAGTCTCAATCGTCTGCCACTTTGATTTCGGATTTACAGCTGTGGTAAAACGGGGGAAGCTGAAGCCTTCGGTGACAAGGAAGGTGCATGAGCTGGTCATCGGGCCTGCCATTTCTTTTGTCTGTCCTGTTATCTTGCTAATTCTGTAGTGGCAAAAATCATTAGAACAGTTCATAAACGCGGTTGGGAACGTGAATCCGTCGATCGCGGTACATAACTTATTATGAATAAGCAAGGAGAAGACAAACATGCGTGGTTGTGGAAGACAAACCTTTGATTTACCGTCTACTGCCTTAAAGCTGAAGGGAGGAACGTTCCCGTTGAGAGTCACCAGTTTAGCGCCTAAGGGCGCCGAAACATTATGCCTCGCGATAGCTTTCCTATGCATACATTCATGTCTGCAAATGATTAGTCTTAGAATGTTTCCACACTGGTCTGCGAAACCAGAGATTCTGGGTTCGATCCCCAGCAGAGTCGCCAGTTTGTTGGAACTAGAAAAATGCTCAAACGCAGTTTTCTGAGGTGTGGTTTTGTTGTGTATTGTTGCTCTGGGGTTCTGAGTAATAGAAACATTCGTAGACAATCACAAGCATTCACAAAAGTACACAAGAGAAGAGATATCGCAAGGCGAATTTTATTCCAGAGATTCTGAGATCTTTTACATTCCAGGCCGTGATCTGGCACGAGCCCTTAATTATATCGAATGATCGATGACCCTTTATTAGAAGGTAAAAGACTAGTCAGCAGGGACTATGGTCTTAGAGCTTGTAGTCGTATAGACCTGTATTTGTTTTGCTAAGTACTGAACCACCTTTGTATTAGTCAGATGCCTATGTCCCATATTTTGGCCGGAGACCCGGGCTGAGACTGTCAGGGTTTGTTACTGAGATGGACGACTCTGGGCCCGCGCCTGTCAATGTAGGTACAGGTGACCTCGGGAAGTCCATTCTGCAGTTGTGTACCTGCGCAGCCCAACCGGCGGATACCGTTTAGATGGGTAGGGCATCGACCGTCGTGTTGTGGCAGTCGAGAGCAATTGATTTGTAGAGAATCGAAACTCTTTGGCATGGTTTATCGTGGTAACCATGGCCCTGCTTGTCTAGCTTTTGACACAAATCGGATCATGCCTTTACAGTAAACATAAATGACCGCGTATTCACATGTCTTTGGATGTTGGCAGCTCCTTTTCGGGAAGTCACTTCGTTCATTATGTCGAATCGGGTCAAGCCCTGAAGACGCTCGGCTCTACTCATTTTTAAAGTCCTCGAAACATTTGTTCGACTATTCCATTGCATCTGGAATGCTTGAAATACCCAAGATAGACTCAAACGGACCTTGAAAACACTTAAAATTGAGCCCGGTGCACCTGCAAACACATTCTGCAATTTGTTGATTTTTTGGGTGCGTGAGAATTAATTTACGGGTGCGTGGGGCTCCACGCACCTATCAATTCAATGTCGATTTCATGATGAATTTAGGGGTGCGTAGGTCTATATTCAGGATGCGTGGGTCCAGTTTTACAAAATTTGATTCTTGCTGAATTTACGGACGCGTGGGACTGAATTGATGGACGCGTGGGGTACTTTTGGATGCGTGGGGTCCTTTTACAGGTGTGTTACCAAATATATGAGATTCAGACCTGTAGTGGTGTATCAGTGATCGGAAAGGGGATTTCGATGATCGGAAAGGTGTTCCGACGAGGATTCCAGCGAGGATTTTTGGGTTTCCGGCAACGGCAGCTCTCTCTTTTTCTTGAATCTCTCTAATGAGCGGGATGAGGGGGTATTTATAGGTGAAGTCAGCCAATAGGAGACCGCCACGTGTCACGCACCTGTCAAATGTCCCCAACGCACCTGTTTATTGATGTGCGAATGCCCGAAGACATATTGGATCTTTCGGGTGCGTAGGGCTTAATCGCAGGGTGCGTGAGGCTCCACGCACCTGGAACCCGATTTTTTACCATCCATGGATTGTAAGGGCGCGTTGACTAATTTTCAAGGTGCGTTGGGTGTCTGCAAGCCTACATAAATGACAGATCTACGTGCTGCTTTTTAAGGGTGCGTTGGGTGCGTGGGGTGTCCTAATTTTTCGGGTGCGTTGGACACGTAAATGTGGGCTCCACTGATTGGGTTTTGACTTTCGGAGGGTTTGTGGGGCCCGTTTCGTCGCGCAAACACTGGCACTGTTCACCATAAGTAGTAATGAAGTTGCGGGTTCACTTCCGAGCAGTTTCGAACGCGATGATCGGTGGGGCCCACTAGAGAACTTAGCTAAGTCAGGAAATCCTACATATTTCTGTTTTGCGTGCACCGGAAGGTGTTTCTGCGTGATTTCTTCAGAGGTATGCGGTTATTTTGCCCTTTTGAAGAGTCCCCCACTATTTGGGACCCCAACAGTGTCCTACACACCCATAAATTCGGACACCCCACGCACCCAAAAAATCAGCCAAAACAAGAATCCGTTCAAAGGTGTTCTGGAGTCCCACGCACCCTGAAAATGGTGCCACGCACCCTTAAATTCGACATTTTATTATTTTCATTTTAAAGGTGTCCTAGAGTCCCACGCACCCTGATAATAGTCCCACGAATCCAGTAATTCGACTACTCTTCAGACACTCAATTATAGGTGCGTGGACCCCCACGCACCCGTAAATTAAGTCCCACGCACCCAAAAAATCCAGTATTTTCAGAAATGTTTCTGGGTGCGTCGGACCTCCGCACATCAATAAGCAGGTGCGTGGAGGGTATTTTAAAGATGCGTGACACGTGGCAGCCCCTCATTGGCCGATCTCCGGATTCTTCGGCTATAAATAGCCCTCCCGACGATTCATTTTCACGATTCCAGCGAGAGAGAGAGCTGCCGCCCTCTAGGAATCCTAAATCCCCACCGGAAACCCTCGCCGAAATACTTTCCCTACCGCCGGAAACCCCTCCCGATCGCCGGAATACCCTTTCGATCGCCGATATTCCACCGTAGGTCTGAATCCTAAAAAATCATAAGTGTGGTCACGCATCCATAAAAGGACCCCACGCACCCGAATAACGGCCCACGCGTCCATAAATTCAGTCCCACGCGTTCATTAATTCAACAAATCAAACAGGTGCATCGGACTCCCACCCATCTGAAAAAAAGCCCCCACGCACCCCCTAAATTCATCAGAAATTCAGTACTTCAATTTTTAGGTGCGTTGGAGTCTACGCACCCGTAAAATAAGTCCCACGCACCCAAAAAGTCAGCCAATTGCAGAACATGTTTGCAGGTGCACCGGACTCAATTTTAAGTGTTTTCAAGGTCCACTTGAGCCTATTTTAGGTATTCCGAGCATTCCGGACACAATGTAATGGTCAAATGGTCATTCCAGGAACTCTAAATGAGCAAAATCATGCATCTTCGAGGTTTCGACCCGATTCGACGCGATGAACGAAGTGACTTCTCGGAAAGGAGCCGCCAGCATCCAGAACTATGCACATATGTCAATCATTCATATCTACTGTAAAGATGTGACCCGATTTGGGTAGAAAGCTAGACAAGTAGGGCTATGGTTATCACGATAAACCATATCAGGGAGTTTTAATCCTCCACAAACCAATTCCCATGAACTGCCACAACACAACAGTCGATGCCCTACCCATTCAAACGGTATCCGTCGGTTGGGCTACGCAGGTACACACAACTGTAGAATGGACTTCCTGAGGTCACTTGTCCCTACATCGACAGGCGCGGGCCCAGAGTCGTCCTTCTCAACCATAAACCCTGATAGCCTCAGCCCGGATCTCCGGTCAAAACATGGGATATAAACATCGAACTAATGTAAATATGGTTCAGTCCATAACAAAACAAATACAGGTCTCTACGACCACCAACTCTAAGACCATAGTCCCTGCCGACTAGTCTTTTGCCTTTTAATCAAGGGTCATCGATCATTCGATGTAATTAAGGGCTCGTGCCAGATCACGACCTGGAATGTACAAGATCTCAGGATCTCTAGAATAAAATTCGCCTTGCGATATCTCTTCTTGTGTACCTTTTTGTGAATGCTTGTGATTGTCTATGAATGTTTCTATTACTCAGAACCCTGGAGTAAAAATACACTACATTTTCAAGGAAATGTCCGTGATTCCATTTCCTAGTCCCAACAAACTGGCGACTCTGCTGGGGACTTTGACCATACCAGAATCTCTGGTTAGCTCTGAGTATAGAAACGCTCTAAGATCAATCATTCGCAGACACGAATGTGTACGCAGGAGATATATCGCGAGGCATAATGTTTCGGCGCCCTCGGGCGCCAAACTGGCGACTCTCAACAGGAATATTCTTCCCTTCATCTCCAAGGCAATAGACGATAAATCAAAGGTTTTTAAACCACAAACTTCCACAACCACACGTACTTCTCTCCTTCTTGCTTATTTCTGTTAGTTTATGTACCGCGATCGATGGGTTCACGCTCCTGGCCGCATTTATGAACTGTTCTAATGATTTTCTGACACCGCAGAATTAGCAAGATACTAGAACAAACAGAAGAAATGGCATGCTCAATGACCAGTTCGTGCACCTTCCTTACCACCGGAGGCTTCAGCTTCCCCCGTTCCACCACAACTACAGACCTAAGCCCAGAATGGTAGTTGGTCGAGACCCGAAGGCAGAAGAGGGAACAGAAGAAAGCTGCCATTATAGCAGCATATAGGAAGGCGAACGTTGCAAGACCTCGCCCCGTGATCAAGAAACAGTGGCAGCCGAAGAAGGGGCAGAAGATCCTTGTCAACAGGCAGGTCACATCGGCCAAGCCTGCAACGCCCTCGATGACAGTCAAGCAGTTCCCGCCATTATCCAGAGCCGTTCATACCTCGCAAAAGACTACTAAGCCCGCGCATGCAAAATCCGAACCCGTGACGACCCCTGAGCAGAAACAGAGGCCGACTCGAAGAATCCTGTTGGCGCAAGTAGTGATGGTCCAAGTGGCCGCAGAAGAAGAAGAAGAACCTTACGAGGCAGAAGAATTACCTCCATTATAAGATCAGATCAATAGATTAGTTGAGGCTAACCGCGAGACAAACGATCGAATGAAGGCTATCCAGGAAGCCTTGACCACTCTGATAGCGCAGAATGCCGCCAGAAGTATCGCGCTGCCACCCGTCAGTCGGCGGAGGAATCCCAAGGGGCAGCGGAGGGTCCGGCTGAGCCTGAACCGCCCGTCCAGCTTAGGGTCGCGCCAATGGGACTCGCGCCGCCTTCCGCATCCCATATATCACGAGAAGAGTTATCCCAAACAATAGCCCACATGATGCAGCAAGAAAAAGAGAAAGAGAGGAGAGGCAGCTACAAATATCGGGTCCCATACCCGCCAGAGGTAGAGGAGGGTACCATTCCCGGACAATTTCAGATGCCCCGACTTCGAAAAGTTCGACGGCAGAGGATTGCCAAAAGAGCACATCACCCACTTCTTGACCACGTTAAGAAACTGGTTTGTAGTCCCACAATATTGCATGCGGACTGTTCGGATCTACCCTGACAGGGAAGGCCTTTCAGTGGTACATGTCACTACCGTCCGGCTCTGTAAGGACGTGGGAGCAAATGCAGGACACCTTCATCTCAAAGTTCTTCGCGACAGAGAGAGAGATCTCGTTAACAGACCTGGCAATGGTCAGACAGAGGAATGGTGAACCAGTCGAGAAGTTCATCGACCGATGGGGAACCACAGCGGCTCAATGTCGCGAATTACCCAGCGAAAGCGAGCAGATGAAGATGTGTCTAAGGGCCCTAGACCCGATGATCTTGTATAGCTTGTCAGGCAATACTTTCAACTCCTTCCGCGAGCTGGCGACGAAAGCGCATCTGGTAGAGGAAGCAGCATCCCGGGTAAACTTCAGACCGGAGAGACAGAAGAGAGAGATAGGAAGAGTAGTAGAGACTCACCAGGTCGACAAGAGCAGGGACCAGAAAGACTGCAAACGTCCTGCTGCCGATCATGGGCCAGAGATAAAGACAGCAGTGGTATAAGACAAGAGTAAAAAGCCCTATGTACCCAAATGCGTATCAATAGCCGAGAGAGAAAGGGCGAACGGCCCATATACATTTGACATGGCCGATCTGGTTCCGATCATGGAGCAATTGATCGAAGAAGGCATAATAAGCTACCAGAACCTGTCCGCCCCCATGAAGTCGGACGAACGAACGACCCCAAATACTGCAAATATCATCGATGCATCAGCCACCAGACAGAAGATTGTTTCTCCCTGAAAGGAAGGATACAGCGGTTGATCAATCAAGGGGTCATCAGCATGAAGGTAACAGAGATAGCAAAGGAAAACAGGCCAGGGCAATTT
>PVNU02000898.1:0-158558 GCA_003013855.2 Liriodendron chinense
ATGGACTGACAATGGTCCAACTAAACCACCTTCAGATTGGAGACGATTTGAATGGTTACGTTCCCAACGGGACAAAAACCACTCAACCAAAAACTAAAGTAGTCCTAAATCCGAGAAATCTAAAATTAATCTGAAAATAGAAAATCTAAGTTAGAAAGGTATTACCAAATGTGCTTGAACTAGAGAAGAAATCCTACAAAACAAAACAATTTGTTAGTTCTAAAAAAATCAGAAAACTATCTACTTCTACTTCTACAGCCACTAAAACAATTTGAAAACCGTTATCTAAATTCCCCGGCAACGGTGCTAAAAACTTGTTGGCTCGCCTCAAGTGTAAGGCTGCGATGTAGTAATAAATCTCGGTAAGACCGAGGTCGATCTATAGGGAATTGGAAAATAGATTCCAAACTATTGCAGCAACTCAATTTTCAATAGATAAAAGATTCAATTGGAATATTTATGCTAAAACAGTAACTTAATGAAAATCAGTAGTTTAAGGTACTAAGGCATTCAAGGATCCACTTGTAGCAATCCCATGTCAATCCAATCAATCCAAGCAAGATACACAACTAGATTTGAAGTCCTATCTCTCATCTAGTTGGAAAATAAAGCATTAAACACATTCAATCCCATTCAAGTTGAACTTCCAAGATCTAGTCCCATTCAACACTTGTAGATTTCAAAATCATAGCCTTCGGAGTAACAGCCATGCCTATGGACTATGGCTTGCTCAAGGGTTACCATAATTCGAATCTAAACAAACACCATATGATAATCTCAGAGAATTGCAAGGAATTCATGTCCGGAGCACATGAACTCTCATAAAACATCTCAAACTATCAACTTAAGGGACTAAAAGATTAAAAACCCAAACTTGAATTGAAATTACTTGAATTAAACTGAATCAAACATGGAAATTGGCTACAAGCTTCACCTCTCAGCCTTAGCTGAGAGATTCTAGCCGAGCATTGTCATACTACAACTAGAACTCATGAAAAAAGTATAAAAACTAGAAAAACCGGAGTTTGGAGGGTTGCAGACACTCCACGACGGCTTCCTCTCTCTAGCACCACATCCCTTAGCTTCTATCATGCCCTAGGAAGAGCCCCTAGGTGTCCTTTTATAGTGGGAAAACCCCCTTGCGTCAGAAACATCCAGAAATTACGTAAGGTTATGCACTGTGCAGAAATTTCCAGAATCCCGTTTTAGAAACTGCCTGATTTTTAGCATGGCCGACCGGTCGGACCTGTCTGTTTTTAGTCCAGAGGGTTTCCCAGCAGCCACGACCTGTTGGCCGACCGGTCGGACCAAACTGGTCATGCGTCCAGCGAGCTCAGCATCAGCAACGACCGGTTGGCCGACTGGTCAAGACCGGTCGGACCAACTGGTCCTTTTTCCAGTGGTGTCCAGAGTCGTGGCCGACCGGTCGGACTAGCTTTTTCTCTTCTTTTTCTTCTTTTCTTTATTCTCTTTTCTCCATCTTTCTTCTTCCTTCTTTGGTCCACCTTGGACCTTCATTTACAGGTACTAAATGGACCCTTTTTGGTCTCTAATTGAGTGAAGTCTACTCTCATCCCTACAATCAGAAAACATGCATTAGATGGGCCTTTTAATCATGAAAACCATGCATATAATGTGATGTAGTGGGCTATGCAATGTTTAAATTGGAGGTTCAACACACCCCCAACCAGCTTTTTGCTCGTCCCGAGCCTCCAAACCCAACTCTCTTTCAGAAATCATGTTTCTATCCATTTTAAGACATACAAGTATAAAATTTGGAGAAACTAGGTGATAGAAATTGCAAACTTAAACTCTCAAAGCATAAGAACCCATGGAGTGCCTTCCATTAAGTCACCCGTCCAAACACGACACGGTCACTGGCCCTGGTTGCACAAAGAACCCTTCGAGTACCTTCTAGTAAGTTACCGTCCAAACACGAGATGGTCACAGGCCCTGGTTGCACTAAGAACCCATGGAGTGCCTTCCAACAAGTCACCCATCCTAACACGAGACGATCACTGGTCGTGGTTGTACTAAGAACCCATGGAATGCCTTCCAGCAAGTCACCCGTCCAACCACGAGATGGTCACTGGCTCTGGTTGCACTAGGAACCCATGGAGTGCCTTCCAACAAGTCACCCGTCCAAACATGAGACGATCACTGGCCCTGGTTGCACTAAGAACCCATGGAGTGCCTTCCAGCAAGTCACCCGTCCAAACATGAGACGGTCATTGGCCCTGGTTGCACTAAGAACCCATGAAGTGCCTTCCAACAAGTCACCCGTCCAAACATGAGACGGTCACTGGCCCTCGTTAAACTAAGAACCCACGGAATGCCATCCAGCCAGTCACCCATCCAAACACAAGACGCTCACTGGTCCTGGTTGTATTAAGAACCCATGGAGTGCCTTCCAGCAAGTCACCCGTCCGAAGACGAGACGGTCACTGGCACTGGTTGCACTAAGAACTCATGGGGTGCCTTCCAGCAGGTCGCCCGTCCAAACACGAGACGGTCACTGGCCCTGGTAGTACTAAGAACCCATGGAGTGCCTTCCATCAAGTCACCCGTCCAAACACGAGACGGTCACTGGCCCTGGTTGCACTAAGAACCCATCGAGTACCTTCCAGCAAGTCACTCGTCCAAACACTAGACGGTCACTGGCCCGGGCAACACTAACAACCTATGGAGTGCCTTCCATCAAGTCACCCATCCAAACACGAGACGGTCACTGGACCTGGTTGCACTAAGAACCCATGGAGTGCCTTCCAGCAAGTCACCAGTCCAAACACGAGACGGTCACTTGCCCTGGTTGCACTAAGAGCCCATGGAGTGCCTTCCCGCAAGTAAATCGTCCAAACTCGAGACGGTCACTGGTCGTGGTTGTACTAAGAACCCATGGAGTGCCTTCCAGCAAGTCACCCATCCAAACACGAGACGGTCACTGGCCCTGGTTGCACTAAGAACCCATGGAGTGCCTTCCAGCAAGTCACCCGTCAAAACACGAACGATCACTGGCCCTGGTTGCACTAAGAACCCATGGAGTGTTGTCCAGCAAGTCACCCATCCAAACACGAGACGGTCACTGTCCCTGGTTGCACTTAGAACCCTTGGAGTGCCTTCTAGCTAGTCACCCATCCAAACACGAGACAGTCACTCATCCTGGTTGTTCTAAGAACCAATGCAGTACCTTCCAACAAGTCACCCGTCCAAACACGAGACGGTCCCTGGCCCTGGTTGCACTAAGAACACATGGAGTGCCTTCAAATAAGTCACCCGTCCAAACACGAGACAGTCACCGGCCCAGGCTGCACTAAGAACCCATGGAGTGTCTTCCAGCAAGTCACCCGTCCAAACACGAGATGGTCACTGGCCCTGGTTGCACTAAGAACCCACGGAGTGCCTTCCAGCTAGTCACCCATCCAAACACGAGACGGTCACTGGCCCTGGTTGCACTAAGAACCCATGGAGTGCCTTCCAGCAAGTCACCCGTACAAACGCGAGACGGTAAGTCGCCCTGGTTGCACTAAGAACCCATGGAGTGCCTTCCAACAAGTCACCCATCCAAACACGAGACGATCACTGGCCCTAGATGCAATAAGAACCCCTCGAGTACCTTCCAGCAAGTCATCCGTCCAAACACGAGACGGTCACTGGCCCTGGTTGCAATAAGAACCTATGGAGTGCCTTCCAACAAGTCACTCGTCCAAACACGAGACGGTCACTGGTTGTGGTTGTACTAAGAACCCATTTAACGCCTTCTAGCAAGTCACCCATCCAAACACGAGACGATCACTAGCCCTGGTTGCACTAAGAACCCATGGAGTGCTTTTCAACAAGTCACCCGTCCAAAAAGGAGATGGCCACTGTCCCTGGTTGCACTAAGAACCCATAGAGTGCCTTCCAGCAAGTCACCCGTCCAAACACGAAATGGTCACAGGCCCTGGTTACACTAAGAACCCATGGAGTGCCTTCCAGCAAGTCACAAGTCCAAACACGAGACGGTCACTTGCCCTGGTTGCACTAAGAGCCCATGGAGTGCCTTCCCGCATGTAACTCGTCCAAACTCGAGACGGTCACTGGTCGTGGTTGTACTAAGAACCCATGGAGTGCCTTCCAGCAAGTCACCCATCCAAACACGAGACGGTCACTGGCCCTGGTTGCACTAAGAACCCATGGAGTGCCTTCCAGCAAGTCACCCGTCAAAACACGAACGATCACTGGCCCTGGTTGCACTAAGAACCCATGGAGTGCTGTCCAGCAAGTCACCCATCCAAACACGAGACGATCACTGTCCCTGGTTGCACTTCGAACCCTTGGAGTGCCTTCTAGCTAGTCACCCATCCAAACACGAGACAGTCACTCATCCTGGTTATTCTAAGAACCAATGGAGTACCTTCCAACAAGTCACCCGTCCAAACACGAGACGGTCCCTGGCCCTGGTTGCACTAAGAACACATGGAGTGCCTTCAAATAACTCACCCGTCCAAACACGAGACAGTCACCGGCCCAGGCTACACTAAGAACCCATGAAGTGTCTTCCGGCAAGTCACCCGTCCAAACACGAGATGGTCACTGGCCCTGGTAGCACTAAGAACCCACGGAGTGCCTTCCAGCGAGTCACCCATACAAACACGAGACGGTCACTGGCCCTGGTTGCACTAAGAACCCATGGAGTGCCTTCCAGCAAGTCACCCGTACAAACGCGAGACGGTAAGTCGCCCTAGTTGCACTAAGAACCCATGGAGTGCCTTCCAACAAGTCACCCATCCAAACACGAGACGATCACTGGCCCTAGATGCACTAAGAACCCCTCGAGTACCTTCCAGCAAGTCATCCGTCCAAACACGAGACGGTCACTGGCCCTGGTTGCAATAAGAACCCATGGAGTGCCTTCCAACAAGTCACTCGTCCAAACACGAGACGGTCACTGGTCGTGGTTGTACTAAGAACCCATTTAATGCCTTCTAGCAAGTCACCCGTCCAAACACGAGACGATCACTAGCCTTGGTTGCACTAAGAACCCATGGAGTGCTTTTCAACAAGTCACCCGTCCAAAAAGGAGACGGCCACTCTCCCTGGTTGCACTAAGAACCCATAGAGTGCCTTCCTGCAAGTCACCCGACCAAACACAAAACGGTCACAGGCCCTGGTTACACTAAGAACCCATGGAGTGCCTTCCAACAAGTCACTCGTCCAAAGACGAGACGGTCACTGGCCCTGGTTGCACTAAGTACCCATGGAGTACCTTCTAACAAGTCACCCATCCAAACACGAGACGCTCACTAGCCCTGGTCGCACTAAGAACCCATGAAGTGCCTTCCAGCAAGTCACCTGTCCAAACACGAGATGGTCACTGGCCGTGGTTGCACTAAGAACCCATGGAGTGCTTTCCAACAAGTCACCCGTCCAAACACGAGACGGTCACTGGCCCTGGTTGCACTAAGAACCCATTGAGTTCCTTCTAGCAAGTCACTCGTCCAAATAAGAGACGGTCACTGGCCCAGGTTGCACTCAGAACCCATGGAGTGCCTCCCAGCAAGTCACCCGCCCAAACACTAGACGGCCACTGGCCCTGGTAGCACAAAGAACCCATGGAGTGCCTTCCAACAAGTCACCCATCCAAACACGAGACAGTCACTGGCCAGGCTTGCACTAAGAACCCATGGAGTGCCCTCCATCAAGTCACCCGTCCAAACACGACACGGTCACTGGCCCTGGTTGCACTAAGAACCCATCGAGGACCTTCTAGTAAGTAACCGTCCAAACTCGAGACGGTCACTGGCCCTGGTTGAACTAAGAACCCATGGAGTGCCTACCAGCAAGTCACTCGTCCAAACACGAGACGGTCACTGGTCGTTCTTGTACTAAGAACCCATGGAATGCCTTCCAACAAGTCACCCGTTCAACCCCGAGACGGTCACTGGCTCTGGTTGCACTAGGAACCCGTGGAGTGCCTTTCAACAAGTCACCCGGACAAACATGAGGCGATCACTGGCCCTGGTTGCACTAAGAACCCGTGGAGTGCCTTCCAGCAAGTCACCCGTCCAAACACGAGACGGTCACTGGCCCTGCTTACACTAAGAACACATGTAATGCCTTCCAACAAGTCACCCGTCTAATCATGAGACGGCCACTGGCCCTCGTTAAACTTAGAACCCATGGAATGCCTTCAACCCATTCACCCATCCAAACGCAAGACGCTCACTAGTCCTGCTTGTACTAAGAACCCATGGAGTGCCTTCCAGCAAGTCACCCATCCGAACATGCGACGGTCACTCGCGCGGGTTGCACTAAGAACCCATGGAGTGCATTCCAGCAGGTCGCCCATCTAAACACGAGACGGTCACTGGCCCTGGTTGCACTAAGAACCCATGGAGTGCCTTCCATCAAGTCACCCCTCCAAAAACGAGACGGTCACTGGCCCTGGTTGCACTAAGAACCCATGGAGTGCCTTCCACCAAGTCACCCGTCCAAACACGAGACGGTCACTGGCCCTGGTTGCACTTAGAACCCATGGAGTGCCTTCCAGCAAGTCACTCGTCGAAACACGAGACGGTCACTGGTTGTGGTTATACTATGAACCCTTGGTGTGCCTTCCAGCAAGTGACCCGTACAAACACAACACGGTCACTGGCCCTAGTTGCACTAAGAACCCATGGAGTGCATTCCATCAAGTAACCCGCCCAAACACGAAACAGTCACTGTCCCTGGTTACACAAAGAACCCTTCGAGTACCTTCCAGCAAGTCACTCGTCCAAATAAGAGACGGTCGCCGGTCCTGGTTGCACTAAGAACCAATGGAGTGCCTTCCAGCAAATCACCCGTCCAAACACGAGACGGTAAATCGACCTGGTTGCACTAAGAACCCATGGAGTGCATTCCAACAAGACACCCGTCCAAACACGAGACGCTCACTGGCCCTGGTTGCACTAAGAACCCATGGAATGCCTTCCAGCAAGTCACCCGTCCAAACATGAGACGGTCACTGGCCTTGGTTGCACTAAGAACCCATGGAGTGCTTTCCAGCAAGTCACCCGTCCAAACACGAGATGGTCACTGGCCCTGGTTGCGCTAAGAACCCATTGAGTACCTGCCAGCAAGTCACTCGTCCAAATAAGAGACGATCACTGGCCGTGGTTGGACTAAGAACCCATGAAGTGCCTTCCAGCAAGTCACCTGCCCAAACCACGACACGGTCACTAGCTCTGGTTGCACTAGGAACCCGTGGAGTGCCTTTCAACAAGTCACCCGTCCAAACATGAGACGGTCACTGTCCCTGGTTGCACTAAGAACCCATGGAGTGCCTTCCAGCAAGTCACTCGTCTAAACACGAGACGGTCACAGGTCGTGGTTGTACTATGAACCCTTGGTGTGCCTTCCAGCAAGTGACCCGTACAAACACGACACGGTCACTGGCCCTAGTTACACTAAGAACCCATGGAGTGCCTTCCATCAAGTCTCCCGCCCAAACACGTAACGGTCACTGTCCCTGGTTGCAATAAGAACCCTACGAATACCTTCCAGCAAGTCACTCGTCCAAATAAGAGACCGTCGCTGGTCCTGGTTGTACTAAGAACCCATGGAGTGCCTTCCAGCAAGTCACCTGTCCAAACACGAGATGGTAACTCGACCTAGTTACACTAATAAAACATGGTTTGCCTTCCAACAAGTCACCCGTCCAAACACGAGACGTTCATTGGCCCTGGTTGCACTCAGAACCCATGGAGTGCCTTCCAGCAAGTCACCCGTCCAAACACGAGACGGTCACTGGCCCTGGTTGCACTAAGAACCCATGGAGTCCTTTCCAGCAAGTCACCCGTCCAAACACGAGACAGTCACTGGCCCAGGTTGCACTAAGAACCCATGGAGTGCCTTCCAACAAGTCACCCGTCTAAACACGAGACGGTCACTGGCTCTGGTTGCACTAAGAACCCATGAAGTGCTTTCCACCAAGTCAACCGTTCAAACACGAGACGGTCACTGGCCCTGGTTGCACTTAAAACCCGTGGAGTTCCTTCCAGCAAGACACTCGTCCAAACACGAGACGGTCACTGGTCATGGTTGTACTATGAACCTTTGGTGCGCCTTCCAGCAAGTGACTCGTACAAACACAACACGGTCATTGGCCCTAGTTACACTAAGAACCCATGGAGTGCCTTCCATCAAGTCACCCGCCCAAACACGAAACGGTCACTGTACCTGGTTGCACTAAGAATCCTTCGAGTACCTTCCATCAAGACACTCGTCCAAATAAGAGACGGTCACTGGTCCTGGTTGCACTAAGAACCCATGGAGTGCCTTCCAGCAAGTCACTCGTCGAAACACGAGACGGTAACTCGCCCTGGTTGCACTAAGAACACATGGTGTGCCTTCCAACAAGTCACCCGTCCAAACACGAGACGGTCACTGGCCCTGGTTGCACTAAGAACCCATGGAGTGCCTTCCAGCAAGTCACCCGTCCAAACACGAGATGGTCACTGGCCCTAGTTGCACTAAGAACCCATGGAGTGCTTTCTAGCAAGTCACCCGTCCAAACACGAGACGGTCACTGGCCCTGGTTGCACTAAGAACCCATTGAGTACCTTCCAGCAAGTCACTCATCCAAATAAGAGATGGTCATTGGCCCTGATTGCACTAAGAACCTATGGAGTGCCTTCCAGCAAGTCACCCGCCCAAACACTAGATGGCCACTGGCCCTGGTAGCACTAAGAACCCATGGAGTGCCTTCCAACAAGTCACCCGTCCAAACACGAGACGGTCACTGGCCCGGGTTGCACTAAGAACCCATGGAGTGCCCTCCATCAAGTCACACGTCCAAACACGAGATGGTCACTGGCCCTGGTTGCACAAAGAACCCATGGAGTGCTGTTGAACCTCCAATTTATACAATGCATTGCCTATTACATGACATGGTTTGCAGGATTTTCATGATTTAAAGGCCCACCTAACACATGTTTTGTGATTATAGGAATGAGAGCGGACTTCATCCAATTGGGGACCAAAAGAACTCTTTTATTGCTTTTAGATGAAGGATGAAAGAAGACCAAAGAAAGAAGAAAGCAAGGAGAAGAGAGAGAAGAAGAAAAAGGAGAAAAAGAAGAGAAGAAGAATCAAGTTGAAGAAGGCCGACCGGTCTTGACCGGTCGGCCATGAAGGCTGTTCACATTGAAGACAGGCCGACCGGTCTTGACCGGTCGGCCATGCACACTGGATGGTTAGAAATTTGGTCCGATCGGTCATGACCGGTCGGCTAAACTTGCTGGATTGCTATAAGGTCTGTCTGACCGGTCTTGACCGGTCGGCTGTGCCCCCTGGAATGTGTAAAAGCCCAGTCCGACCGGTCATGACCGGTCGGCGTTGCGTAAACAGAGTCCTTTCTAAATCTGGACTCCGAAAACTGCTGCGCACTATGTAACCTTTTGCAGATTCTGACGCAAGGGAGGTTTCTTACTATAAAAGGACACCTAGGGGCTCTTCCTAGGGTATCAGGGAAGCTAAGGAACGTGGTTCTAAGGAGGGAAAGTTGTCGTGGAGCGTCTGCAACTCTTCTATTTCCGGTTTTGCTAGTTTTATGCTTTTATTTAGAGATTTTAGTTGTAGCATGAATATGCTCGGCTAGAACCTCTCAGCTAAGGCTGAGAGGTGAAGCTTGTAGCCAATTCGATGTTGGATTCAGTTTAATTCAAGTAATTTAAATTCAAGTTTGAATTTTTCTCATGTTCCAGTTCTTTAAGTGGTAGTTTGAGATGTTTTATGAGAGTTCATGTGCCCAGGACATGAATTCCTTGCAATTCTCTGAGATTATCACAGGTTGCTTGTTTAGATTCGAATTATAGTAATCCTTGAGCAGGCCATAGTCCATAGGCATGGCTGTTACTCCGCAGGCTATGGATTTGAATTCTACATTGATTGTATGGGCTAGAACTTGGAAGTTCAACTTGATTTGGATTGAATGTGTGTGAATGCTTTATTTCCCAACTAGATGAGAGATAGGACTTCAAATCTAGTTGTGTTCTCTACTTGGATTAACTGAATTGACATAGGATTGCTACAAGTGGATCCTTGAATGCCTTAGTACTTTATATCCCTGATTTTTCATTAAGTTGCTGTTTTAATTAAACACTCAATTGAATCTGATTTTCTTCCAAAAACTGAGTTGCTAGAGTGCTTTGGAAGTTGTTTCTATTTCCCTGTGGATTGACCTCGGTCTTACCAAGTTTTATTACTACATCGCAGCCTTACACTTGAGGCAAGCGAACAAGTTTTTGGCGCCGTTGCCGGGGACTTAGATAACAGTTTTCAAATAGTTCAGTGGCTGTAGAAGTAGATAGGTTTTTCTGATTTTTTTTTAGAACTAACAAAGTTTCCTGTTTTGTAGGAATTCTTCTCTAAGTTCAAGCGCATCAGGTGATACCTTTCTAACTTAGTTTTCTCAGATTAATTTCAGATTTCAGTTTTCTAGGTTAGGATTAGTTTTTATTTTCGGTTGAGTGGTTTATGTCCCGTTGGGAACGTAATCACTCAAATCGTCTCCAATCTGAAGTGGTCTAGTTGGACCATTGTCAGTCCATAGACGAGTCCGGAATTACCAAGAGCATTGTGAAAGTTTGGGGAGTATGGAACAAACACCTGTAAGGAATCCTCCCCCCCCCCCCCCTACTCCAACTACAAATGCAAATCAGGAAGGAGTAAGAGAGAATGAGGTACAGAATGTTCCTCCAATGAGATCACTACGGGACTACCTACAACCTGCCCGAGCAATTACACCTTCTTGCGTGGTTCTACCAGCAAACGGTGGAAACTTTGACATAAAACCGGGTGTAATTCAACTCTTACCAAAGTTCCATGGGCTAGACTCTGACCGCCCATATTTACACTTGCAAGAATTCGAAGAAGTGTTGGCCACCTTGCATTACCCAAATGTTTCCGAGGATACTATCAGACTTAAACTTTTTCCCTTCACTTTGAAAGAAAGAGCCAAAGATTGACTTCACTCTCTTAGACCACACTCGATTAGGTCATGGGTTGAGATGAACCGGGAATTCTTGAAAAAGTTCTTCCCGGCTCATAAAACGAACACCCTGCGAAGGGCCATAATGAATTTCTCGGCTAAAGAAGGTGAATCTTTTTTTCAATGTTGGGAAAGATTTAAGGAACTCCTGCTTGCTTGCCCACATCATGGCTATGAGAGTTGGCAAATTATAAACTATTTTAATGATGGATTAAGTTCCAATATGCGCCAATTTGTGGAGATGATGTGCAATGGCGAGTTTATGAGTAAAAATCCAGATGAGGCTTGGAATTACTTAGACATGTTAGCTGAAAATGCCCAATCTTGGGATACATCGGATAAACCCAATAACTCCAAGCCCACTCAAGAGAAAGGAGGGATCTATGTCCTTAAGGAGGAAGACGAAGTGAATGTAAGGATAGCCAACCTCACAAGGAAGGTTGAGGCCATGGAACTTAGTAAAAGTGGAGTTTCCAAGTCCAAAGAAGCTGTTGAAACCATATGTGGGATCTGCCTCATCGACTTACACGCTACGCAAGATTGTCCCACAATTCCTGCGTTTCAAGAAGTGCTACATGAGACAGCCAGTACCACATATGGTTATCAACGACCCTTCAATGGACCGGTAGGTAATACGTACAATGAGAGTTGGAAGAACCACCCAAATTTCAGTTGGAAGAATGCTCCTACGGGTAATCCCACCAACTCCCAAAGAGGGCCACCCATGCAAAATATGGCCCCACCTCAATTCTCATTGGAGGATACCTTGAAAGCGTTTATGCAAGGGCAAACGCAAATAAATCAATCGAATCAGCAAATGTTCCAAGAGCTTAAAGTCTCGGTTGATGAGATTAAGGGACGCTTGAATGCTAGGGAAGGGACCTTTCCGGCCCAACCTCAGCCCAATCCAAAGCAAGTACATGAAGTGAGCATCCCTAATCCTTCCAACCAAAACATGGAGCAAGCTAAATCCATCACCACCCTTAGAAGTGGTAAAAAAATTGACAAAACTATTCCGGTGAAGGCCGATGAGCCTAATGATCCGGTAAATTCTGAGGATGAAGATGGATCTAACTTAGCCCCACAACAACCGGAACGCATTTACAAGCCCGTAGCACCATTCCCTTCGAGATTGGTTGCCCCAAAATCTCTCCCAAATTCTCATGATATTCTAGAGATTTTCAGACAAGTCAAGATTAATATCCCTTTGCTGGATGCCATCAAACAAATTCCCTCTTATGCTAAGTTTCTAAAAGACCTATGCACAACAAAACGCAAATATAATGTGCAGCAAAAGGCCTTCTTAACTGAGCAAGTGAGTGCCATCCTCACTCAAATGACCACCCCAAAATTCAAAGATCCCGGTAGTCCCACCGTCTCATGTATCATTGGAGACTACCGGATTGAACGTGCCTTGTTAGATTTGGGGGCGAGTGTGAACTTGATCCCATACTCGGTATATGAGCAATTGGGTCTTGGTGAATTAAAACCCACCAAAACCACGTTGCCACTCGCTGATAGATCTATCCATGTACCGAGGGGGATAGTTGAGGATTTCTAGTCCAAGTTGACAAATTCTACTACCCAGTAGATTTTATAGTCTTGGACACACAACCGGTTTTGGATGCTAGCACCCAAATACCGATAATACTAGGCCGCCCATTCCTTGCCACATCAAATGCAATCATCAATTGCCGGAATGGGATGATGCAACTATCTTTTGGAAACATGACACTAGAGGTGAATGTGTTTCACTTGGGCAAAAGACATAGGGATGTCGATGATGATGAGTTCTTCGATGTAAACATGCTTAAAACTTTTGAAGAAGAAGAACTCCTCCAACTTGAACCACTAGAGAGCTTGGAGACATGCTTAGCACACTTCATGGATCCTGAAGACCCCATCATTAGTGAAATTGTGCAGGCAGAAAGACGGTAGTTGATACTAGCCGGTGGAGGCCCCATTTTGAAAAATTGCCACCAACCACATCAAGGCCTCTACCGTCTAACATCAAACCACCGAAGCTTGACCTCAAACCACCGCCATCCGAGCTTAAATACGTATATTTGGGTCAAGAGGAAACGTTCCCAGTTGTTATTGCCTCCCACCTTGAGAAAGACCAAGAGCTCAAGTTGATTGAGTTACTCAAAGAACATAGGGAAGCCATAGGTTGGACAATAGCGGATCTCAAAGGGATAGATCCTTCGGTTTGCACGCACCGAATACACCTTGAAGAAAATGCAAAAACGACTAGGCAACCTCAAAGACGACTAAATCCAAACATGATGGAGGTTGTCAAAGCCGAGGTGTTGAAGCTATTGGATGTGGGTATTATCTACCCAATCTTAGATAGCCAATGGGTGAGTCCTACCCAAGTTGTCCCCAAGAAATCCGGTATTACCATCATTGAAAACGCCAACAACGAGCTTATACCGACTAGGGTGACCACCGGTTGGCGTATGTGCATTGATTATAGGAAGCTCAACACGGTTACTAGGAAAGACCACTTCCCTCTCCCATTTATAGATCAAATTTTGGAGAGGTTGGCAGGCCATTCCTATTATTGCTTCCTAGATGGCTATTCCGGATACAATCAAATTGAGATAGCTCCGGAAGACCAAGAGAAAACCACATTTACATGCCCGTTTGGTACCTTCGCTTACCGAAGGATGCCATTCGGGTTATGCAATGCACCCGCTACATTCCAACGATGCATGTTAAGTATTTTCTCGGACATGGTGGGTGAGTTTCTTGAGGTATTCATGGATGACTTTTCTGTTTTTGGTTGTACATTTGATGAGTGTCTCAAGCACTTGAAGTTAGTCTTGATGAGGTGTGAGGAGAAGCAACTTGTATTAAACTGGAAAAAGTGCCATTTCATGGTACAAAGAGGAATCGTCCTTGGACATATCATCTCGTCCAATGGAATAGAGGTAGACCGGGCAAAAATTGACATAATTTCCAATCTACCACCACCCAAAAGCATACGCGATGTGCGGTCCTTCCTTGGACACGCCGGTTTCTATCGAAGGTTTATAAAGGATTTTAGTCATATCTCAAGGCCTTTATGCAACCTTCTACAAAAGGAGAACCAATTTGAGTGGAGTGCCGAATGTCAATTAGCTTTTTCAAAGCTAAAAGACATGTTGACAACCGCTCCTATCATGCAACCACCAGATTGGTCCATTCCTTTTGAGTTGATGTGCGATGCGAGCGATTTTGCTATTGGGGCGGTGTTAGGCCAAAAGAAGGATAAAAAGCCCCATGTTATCTACTACGCAAGTAGGACCTTGAATCCCGCCCAAGTTAATTATTCGACTACGGAGAAAGAGCTCCTAGCTGTCATTTTTGCCTTGGACAAATTCAGGCCATACTTAATAGGATCCAAAGTTATTGTTTATACGGATCATGCGGCGCTAAAGCACCTTCTTTCTAAGAAGGATGCTAAGCCCCATTTGCTTAGATGGATCCTACTCCTTCAAGAATTCGACTTGGAAATCAAAGACAAGAAGGGGGTAGAAAATGTGGTGGCGGATCATCTTCTCGCCTAGTCCTACTAAATTCCATTGACGAATCACCTATTGAGGACTCATTCTCTGATGAGCAACTCTTTGTTGCTGTGCATCCACCATGGTACGCTGATATAGCCAATTATCTTTCCACAGGTGCGATGCCGATTCATTGGACTGCGCAGGACAAACGTAAAATTCTAAGGGAAGTGCGCAGATTTTTCTGGGATGAACCTCTATTGTTTAAATATTGCCCAGACCAAATCATAAGGAGATGTGTCCCTGATGATGAACACAATTCAGTCATCTCCTTTTGTCATGATCAAGCATGTGGGGGTCATTTTTCAGCCAAGAAAACAACTGCAAAAATTCTGCAGTGTGGTTTTTATTGGCCCACGCTATTTAAGGACACCCACGAGTTTTGCAAAGCATGCGAGCACTGCCAGAAGTTAGGAGGATTATCCCGTCGAAATATGATGCCTCTCACCCCAATTCAACATCTTGAAGTCTTTGACTGTTGGGGCATCGATTTCATGGGACCATTCCTCTCATCTTTTGGACATGTCTATATTTTGCTTGCCATAGACTATGTGTCTAAATGGATAGAGGATATCCCATGTAGAACAACGATCATCGTACGGTTCTCAAGTTCCTCAAAGAAAACATATTTTCTAGATTTGGGACGCCTCGGGCCATCATTAGTGATGGTGGTTCTCACTTTTGCAATAGACCTTTCGAAACTTTAATGAAGAAATATGGTATTAGGCACAAAGTGAGTACCCCATACCACCCACAAACAAGTGGGCAAGCTGAAATCTCCAATAGGAAAATCAAGCAGATTTTGGAAAAGACGGTGAGATCAGATCGCAAGGATTGGTCCCTAAGATTAGATGATGCACTTTAGGCTCACCGTACCGCCTACAAGACACCCATTGGAATGTCCCCTTATAGACTTGTCTATGGGAAAGCTTGCCACTTGCCTGTGGAGATAGAACACAAAGCCTATTGGGCAATTCGGGCTTTAAATTTTGACATGGACAAGGCTAGCTCGCTTCGCAAACTCCAATTAAATGAGCTTGATAAAATTCGGAACGATGCATATGAGAACTCGAGAATTTACAAGAGTAAAATGAAGGCTTTCCATGACTAACACATCTTCAGGAAATCTTTTCATGAAGGCCAGAAAGTACTCTTGTATAATTTCCTACTTCATCTTTTTCTGAAAAAATTACGATCTCGATGGACCGGCCCATATATTATCAAAGAAATTTTTCCTCATGGGGCTGTTGAGATTGAAAATGTAGCAAATGGTAATTGTTTTAAAGTTAACGGACAACGCCTTAAACCATTTGTTGAGAAATTTGATTCAGAGGACATGTCCATCACTCTGAATGATCCTGTCTATCAGGATGATTGATCTCCTAGTCTGATGGAGGTATAGCATAGGTAAGTTTTCTTTAAGTTTTACTGTTTTAGTAGGTTTTAGTTGTTGAGTTGAAGACTTCCACAATCGCTCTCTCAGGTACTATTGATTCTCACTCTCTCATATTTTACCATTGCTCTCATGTTCATGCTAATTGAATATCTTCTTACATTGAGGACAATGCAAGATTTGGTTGGGGGGTGAGATGAGATTCCTTATCTAGCATATTGCAACATTTCGAGCTTCATATGTGCAAATTTTTTTCAAATTTTCTAACATCTCCAAATTCTTTTAGAAAATCTTGTTTCTATACATTTGAGATGCTATGAGTATAAGAAGAGGAGATACGAAGTGTGTGATGTTGTAGTCTTGAATTTCTCCCAACATATTGGTTTTATATGTTAATTCCCCTATTGTTGTGATTGATAGAAAATTTGAACACTTTTTACACCTAGTTCACATTACACGATTTTCATGTGTTGAAAGGTTTATATGATTTATGGATTAGCTAGACTGTGATTTAAAGGTGTTGAGTAGCCAAGCCGGGGTATTTTGTCCATCCTTGTCCATGGGAAAATAACAGAAGATATGGATTTCTAAAAATCCTATCTAATTTAAAAGAAAAAGGAAAGAAATGATGAAATCGGGAAGGAAAGAAAAAAATGGTGGAAAATTTCGAAAAGGGCTACCTATTACCAACCGGGGGATGGTCAAACCGTAACCAAAGCCGGAAATGGGACGTAGTGTGAAAGCCGTCGGAAGGACGGTAAGGCAAATTCCTGTCATAGGCTTGTTGTTGCTCTGTGCACCTTAAAATCCATGGTTTACTTAATCTATGAAGAAGATGATCCCAGGAACTCATGAGATGAACTTTCACTATGCACACTAGGTTGAATTTGTTTGAGTTCTTCTATTTATCAATCAGTCAGCGGGAATTTCATGTAGACACCTTTTATGTTTTGAGAGTCCAAGGTTTCAGCTTTTATCATTTAATTTTTTGAAATTTTATACTTATACACCTTCGAATTGATAGAATCATGGGTTCTGAAGGAGAGTTGGGTTTGGAGGTTTGAAATTGTTTCACTCATGTTTTGCTCGAGACTAGCAAAAAGCTGGTTGGGGGGTGTGTTGAACCTCCAATTTATACATTGCATTGCCTATTACATGACATGGTTTGCATGATTTTCATGATTTAAAGGCCCACCTAACACATGTTTTGTGATTATAGGAATGAGAGCGGACTTCATCCAATTGGGGACCAAAAGAACTCTTTTATAGCTTTTAGATGAAGGATGAAAGAAGACCAAAGAAAGAAGAAAGCAAGGAGAAGAGAGAGAAGAAGAAAAAGGAGAAAAAGAAGAGAAGAAGAATCAAGTTGAAGAAGGCCGACCGGTCTTAACCGGTCGGCCATGAAGGCTGTTCACATTAAAGACAGGCCAACCAGTCTTGACCGGTCGGCCATGCACACTGGATGGTTAGAAATTTGGTCCGACCAGTCATGACCAGTCGGCTACACTTGCTGGATTGCTAGGAGGTCTGTCCGATCGGTCTTGACCAGTCGGCTGTGCCCCCTGGAATGTGTAAAAGCCCAGTCCGACCGGTCATGACCAGTTGGCGTTGCGTAAACAGAGTCCTTTCTAAATCTGGACTCCGAAAACTGCTGCGCACTGCGTAACCTTTTGCAGATTCTGATGCAAGGGAGGTTTCTTATTATAAAAGGACACCTAGGGGCTCTTCCTAGGGTATCAGGGAAGCTAAGGAACGTGGTTCTAAGGAGGGAAAGCTGTCGTGGAGCGTCTGCAACTCTTCTATTTCCGGTTTTGCTAGTTTTATGCTTTTATTTAGAGATTTTAGTTGTAGCATGAATATGCTCGGCTAGAACCTCTCAGCTAAGGCTGAGAGGTGAAGCTTGTAGCCAATTCGATGTTGGATTCAGTTTAATTCAAGTAATTTAAATTCAAGTTTGAATTTTTCTCATGTTCCAGTTCTTTAAGTGGTAGTTTGAGATGTTTTATGAGAGTTCATGTGCCCAGGACATGAATTCCTTACAATTCTCTGAGATTATCATAGGTTGCTTGTTTAGATTCGAATTATAGTAATCCTAAGCAGGCCATAGTCCATAGGCATGGCTGTTACTCCGCAGGCTATGGATTTGAATTCTACATTGATTGTATGGGCTAGAACTTGGAAGTTCAACTTGATTTGGATTAAATGTGTGTGAATGCTTTATTTCCCAACTAGATGAGAGATAGGACTTCAAATCTAGTTGTGTTCTCTACTTGGAGTAACTGAATTGACATAGGATTGCTACAAGTGGATCCTTGAATGCCTTAGTACTTTATATCCCTGATTTTTCATTAAGTTGTTGTTTTAATTAAACACTCAATTGAATCTGATTTTCTTCCAAAAACTGAGTTGCTGGAGTGCTTTGGAAGTTGTTTCTATTTCCTTGTGGATCGACCTCGGTCTTACCGAGTTTTATTACTACATCGCAACCTTACACTTGAGGCAAGCGAACAAGTGTCTTCCACCACGTCACCCGTCCAAACACAACACAGTCACTGGCCCTGGTTGCACTAAGAACCCATCGACTACCTTCTAGTAAGTAACCGTCCAACCGCGAGACGGTCACTGGCCCTGGTTGCACCAAGAACCCATTGAGTGCCTTCTAGCAAGTCACTCGTCCAAACACGAGACGGTCATTGGTCGTTGTTGAACTAAGAACCCATGGAATGCCTTCCATCAAGTCACCCGTCCAACCACGAGACGGTCACTGGCTCTGGTTGCACTAGGAACCCGTGGATTGCCTTTCAACAAGTCACCCGTCCAAACATGAGATGTTCACTGGCCCTGGTTGCACTAAGAACCCATGGAGTGCCTTCCAGCAAGTCACCCGTCCAAACATGAGATGATCACTGGCCCTGTTTGCTCTAAGAACTCCTGGAGTGCCTTCCAACAAGTCACACGTTCAAACATGAGATGGCCACTGGCCCTCGTTAAACTTAGAACCCATGGAATGCCATCTAGCCAGTCACCCATCCAAACACAAGACGCTCACTGGTCCTGGTTGTACTAAGAACCCATAGAGTGCCTTTCAGTAAGTCACCCGTCCGAACATGAGACGGTCACTCACACTGGTTGCACTAAGGACCCATGGAGTGCCTTCCAGCAGGTCGCCCATCCAAACACGAGACGGTCACTGGCCCTGGTTGCACTAAGAACCCAAGAAATGGCCTCCATCAAGTCACCCGTCCAAACACGAGACGGTCACTAGCCCTGGTTGCACAAAGAACCCATGGAGTGCCTTCCATCACGTCACCCGTCCAAACATGACACGGTCACTGGCCCTGGTTGCACTAAGAACCCATCGAGTACCTTCTAGTAAGTAACCGTCCAAACGCGAGATGGTCACTGGCCCTGGTTGCACTAAGAACCCATGGAGTGCCTTCCAGCAAGTCACTCGTCCAAACACGAGACGGTCACTCTTCATTGTTGAACTAAGAACCCATAGAATGCCTTCCATCAAGTCACCCGTCCAACCACGAGACGGTCACTAGCTCTGGTTGCTCTAGGAACCCGTGAAGTGCCTTTTAACAAGTCACCCGTTGTTCGCTCGCCCCAAGTGTAAGGCTGCGATGTAGTAATAAATCTTGGTAAGACCGAGGTCGATCCACAGGGAAAGAGGTAAACAATTCCAAGTACTCTAATAACTAGAATCTAAGAAGTTTAAGAAAGTAGTTTTTCACATGAAATAAGAAAATCTGAAAATAAGAAGAACTAGAGCATCAAGGATCCACTTGTAGTAGTCTAATGCCAATCCATACATCCAAGTACAACACAATTAGAATCAAAGTCTTATCTCTCATCTAATTGGAATATATAACATTCAAGCACAAACAGTCCCACTTAAATCTGGAAATCAGATTTCTAGTTCTAATGGAGCACATAGAACTTGAACTTGTAGCCTTCGGAGTAACAGCGATGCCTATGGACTATGGCATGCTCAAGGGTTACTACAATTCGAATTCAAACAACCCAATCATGGTAATCTCAGAGAATTGCAAGGAACTCATGTCCGGAGCACACAAACTCTCACAAAACTTCTAAAAACCAAACTTTATTCAAACTAGAACTTCAAAATCCAAAATTAAGAAAAGGGTACTTGAAATAAAAGAATTAAAGCATTGGAACCAACTACAAATTTCACCTCTAGCTCTAGCTAAGAGGTTAGCTAAGGAAAAGCATATTAAAACTAGAACTAGAACTAAGAAAAGGAAGAAAAACTAGCTGGAGGAGGCTAGGAAGCCTCCTATGACTTGAACTCCTTGCTTCCCACGTCCTTGGTTGATTTGGAATAGAAGAGAGCACCTCCTTTTATAGTGCAGCAATAGTACAGCAACATAGCAGAATTTGTTCCGCTTGGTACGGCTTAACCAATGGTCGGATTGCCCTCAAATTTGATTTATACCTTCCTTGTAATGTGATCTTCCTCATAGATGATTTAGATTTCCAAGATTATCCTCTGAATGGGCCCACCAATCATATCACCGACCGCCTCTCAAAATCGCGCACTTCGGGTACCCTCAGAACCAGTCATCTTGCTTTCAACGCTCCGGAGTGTACAGATGTCGGATTGATCTCAAATTTTGAAAATTGGTAGAAAACTTCATCCTCTACATGATAGACGGATTATATTGTCCAAAACAATCCCAGAATGTGGTCCGAAAATTAGAACACTTAGGGCTTTTATAAACTCTGCGCAGTTGGATCTTTCTGGATGGTCCATCTTTCTTCAACCGGTACGATCAAACCACACATCCTTTTGATCTGAAACTTTTGTGGTTATTCACATATGGATGTGATATAAAAGATGATCAAAGTAGATTCTTCATATCATCAATGATGGGTCACCTGGACCGGCCCAGAGTGGAACAGTGAAATCTGAAACTTTCTGGACAGTTCGTATTGTTTTGGCCACCACGATCAATCCGTAGCTCCGATCGACACGAAACCACTTGGGTTATTTCGGCGTCGAGCTCCTCTTCGATGGATGTGTTGGATTTTTAAATATCATCAAGATGGCTTCAGAAAACTGTTCCGAAAATCCCAAAATAGGAATAACTTGCTGCCTGAAATCTGGAAGTGCAAAATTGCATGGCCGACCGGTCTTGACCGGTCTAGACCTGTCTGGCAGGTGTCTAGGGAGTGCAGCCGACCGGTCTTGACCTGTCTGACGCAGTTTTTTTGCAGTTTTTGCTCTTTCTTTTCTTCTCTCCTTCCTCTCTCTTTGCTTTCTTCTTTCTTTGGTCCACCTTGGACCTTCATCAAAGGCTCCTAAACATGGTCTTTTGGTCTCCAATTGGGTGAAGTTCACTCTCATTCTTACAATCACAAAACATGCATTATATAGGCCTTTTAAACATGAAAACCATGCATATAATGTCATGTAATGGGTTGGCAAATGTATAAATTGGAGGTTCAACACAGCCCCCAACCAGCTTTTTGCTAGTCCCGAGCAAAACATGCGTGAATAAGTTCAAACCTCCAAAACTAACTCTCCTTCAGAAACCATGTTTCTATCCACTCCAAGATATACAAGTATAAAATTTGGAAAAATTAGATGATAGACATTAAAACCTTAAACTCTTAGAACATAATAAGTGTCCATATGAAATTTCCATTGATTGATTGATAAATAGAAGAACTCGAACAAATTCAACCTAGTGTGCATAGTGAAAGTTCATCTCTTGAGTTTCTGGGATTATCTTCTTCATAAATCAACTAAACTATAAATCTCAAGGTGCACAAAGCAACAACAAGCCAATGACAGGAATTTGCCTTACCGTCCTTCCGACGGCTTTCACACTACGTCCCATTTCCGGCTTTGGTTACGGGTAGACCATCCCCCGGTTGGTAATAGGTAGCCCTTTTCAGAATTTTCCACCATTTTTCCATCATTCCCGATTTCATCATTTCTTTTCCTTTTTCTTTTAATTTAGATAGGATTTTTATAAATCCATATCTTTCGTTATTTTCCCATGGGCAAGGATGGACAAAGTACCCCGGCTTGGTTTCTCAACACCTTAAATCAAAGTCTAGCTAATCCATAAATCACATAATCCTTTCAACTCATGAAAGTTGTGTAATGTGAACTTGGTGTAAAGGTGTTCAAATTTTCTATCAATCACAACAATAGGGGAACTAACATATAAAACCATTATGTTGGGAGAAATTCAAGACTTACAACATCACACACTTCGTATCTCCTCTTCTTATACTCCTATCATCTCGAATGCATGGAAATAAGGTTTTCTAAAAGAGTTTTGAAATTTTAGAAAATTCGAAAAAATTTGCGCATATGAGGCTCGAAATGTTGCATCATGCTAGATAAAGGATCTCATCTCACCCCCCAACCAAAATCTTATATTGTCCTCAATGTAACAAGATATACAATAAGCATGACATGAGAGCAATGAAATAAAACAAAGGAGAGTGAGAACGAGAATACCTGAGGTAGCAAGTTGATCAATGCTAGCATCTTCCATTGTCTCGATGAGACTTATTCAATCCTAATTTCTGAAAAAATAAATCCTAACCTACCTACCTACCTTTGATTAGTCCGATCGACTACATGATCAAATTTGAGCAAGATCTTCATGAATTTCAATAAATTTCTCATGAGGACCATCCAAAGTCCTGCTCGACAGTAGACATGGGTGCTTGTCTCCATTGAGGTCCAATATTTATGTGCACCACATGCATGATAGGAGGAGATAAGAGCAGCAAAAAGATATCTCCTCAAATTCTGATTTGGGTTATGATTGATTAAAATTGGGTTATCCCAATCAGAATTTTCACTGGGCTGAAGGACCCATGATGGTGGAGAGACATTTATCAAGTTTTCATTAGTTAAAGATGTCTCCTCCACAAATTCAGAATTATATGGTGCTTCCACAAACAATGGTAAAGAGTGTAAAATAGTGGAATGGTGTTCTTCAGGCACCGACACTGTGTCTAACAAAATGTCCAACTCCTTAATCATCTCATCATCAAGATCATAAGATTGGGCCAAGCATTCCTCTAGGAAATCGAGATAGTCGGATGAAGGATCATGATCTTGCTTGAGTGAGTGTAAAAATTCAGTTTCGAAGGTGAGAGACTCTCCCTCCATGGAGTGGAATTCTTCCAAACTAGGTTCTCCATAACTAGTATGAGGCACCGAGTCGAAAGTATGCAAGGCTTTAACAATCTCTTGAATAATGGGGTTGTTTGAATTTTCAAAGTGAGCCAAGCATTCGTCCAAAGAATCTGAATTTTCACTCATGGGAGTCTCATTCTCCACATTAAAATTAAACATGGCAAGTTGGTGGAGTGACTCAAAAATATCAACTTCGGCCGTCTCTCTAGCATGCATATCCTCTAGAGACTCATAATCATTATGCCCTTGGGAAAAAGAAACCATAGGCTCATAACCATTCACCAAACCCTCATTGTAGGCAACCCCACTACCACTTTTAAATTTTATGGATTCCTCGGGTTCGTCAACCGTCATTGAAATCTCTTCATCATTATGTTCAAAGCATCCAAAAGAGATAGTGGACTCACCATAATTGATGATGACATTGGGATCATCGAAATCAATCTCCTTTAAAAGTCTATCCATTAAATTCGAAGAAGGTGGGACTTGGGTAGCCCCATCATCCTCATTAGAGGGGATTGATTCGATGCCCCCAATTTCGGGCTCAACGTCTTCATAAGATGGTGAGGAAGCTTGATTTAATTGTTCATCCACATACTCATTCCATATTTCCTCAAGCATTTGTGTATACGTATCATCAAAAGAGGAAGACGTTTTAGGGTGATTGTTAATAACCATGGTTGGTTCCTCCCTTGAACAAGGAGAATGATGGTTTTCCCAATTAAGACCGTACGCATTGTAGGATGAAAAGTTATATGATGGTTGATAGGCATATCCATACAAGTAATCACGCATTGTCTTAACCGGTTGGCTACTATTCACCTGTCCCTTTTGTTGTTGAACACCTCCTACCATAACCGGTGGAACACTCATGTTATTTTCAATCCGGTAATCACGTAATGTTTTTCCCGGATGGTTATCCAATTTTGCTTCGTTCCGGTATTCCCCCATCGTCTTACGTTGTGTCTCAATATGTGTATTGTTTTCATTAATGTAATCACGCATCGTCTTACGTGGGGAGGTAGTGGAGGTTGATTGAATCTCAGAAAAATACTTATGCTTATAATGGTTCC
The DNA here is from genome assembly GCA_003013855.2 of Liriodendron chinense. Taxonomy (NCBI): domain Eukaryota; kingdom Viridiplantae; phylum Streptophyta; class Magnoliopsida; order Magnoliales; family Magnoliaceae; genus Liriodendron; species Liriodendron chinense. The sequence goes on from PVNU02000898.1 coordinate 24,215, forward strand.
AATCATAAAGATTTTGGGTCTCCCAATCCGACGTCTCATCCTCCAAAAGGTACTTGTACGCACCATTCGTCCAATCATACATGATGAAATTTTAAGGAATTGGAAACTACCCTAATCTAGGAAAAAAACAAAAAGAAGAAAGATGGGGAGATGTTACCCAATAGAGTGAGATCTATGTTAGCAACAATGTCCTACAAAATAAATAAAAAAAAATTGTTAGTAATCTAAAAAAAAATAAGAAAATCTACTTCTATAAAAACTGAAAATCCTACCTAACTAAGATTACTCTATAGCTACTAGAACAATTAGAACCGTTTAATCTTTTTCCCGGCAACGGCGCCAAAAACTTGTTCGCTCGCCTCAAGTGTAAGGCTGCGATGTAGTAATAAATCTCGGTAAGACCGAGGTCGATCCACAGGGAAAGAGGTAAACAATTCCAAGTACTCTAATAACTAGAATCTAAGAAGTTTAAGAAAGTAGTTTTTCACATGAAATAGGAAAATCTGAAAATAAGAAGAACTAGAGCATCAAGGATCCACTTGTAGTAGTCTAATGCCAATCCATTCATCCAAGTACAACACAATTAGAATCAAAGTCCTATCTCTCATCTAATTAGAATATATAACATTCAAGCACAAACAGTCCCACTTAAATCTGAAAATCAGATTTCTAGTTCTAATGGAGCACATAGAACTTGAACTTGTAGCCTTCGGAGTAACAGCGATGCCTATGGACTATGGCATGCTCAAGGGTTACTACAATTCGAATTCAAACAACCCAATCATGGTAATCTCAGAGAATTGCAAGGAACTCATGTCCGGAGCACACAAACTCTCACAAAACTTCTAAAAACCAAACTTTATTCAAACTAGAACTTCAAAATCTAAAATTAAGAAAAGGGTACTTGAAATAAAAGAATTAAAGCATTGGAACCAACTAAAAATTTCACCTCTAGCTCTAGCTAAGAGGTTAGCTAAGGAAAAGCATATTAAAACTAGAACTAGAACTAAGAAAAGGAAGAAAAACTAGCTGGAGGAGGCTAGGAAGCCTCCTATGACTTGAACTCCTTGCTTCCCATGTCCTTGGTTGATTTGGAATAGAAGAGAGCACCTCCTTTTATAGTGCAGCAATAGTATAGCAACATAGCAGAATTTGTTTCGCTTGGTACGGCTTAACCAATGGTCGGATTGCCCTCAAATTTGATTTGTAGCTTCCTTGTAATGTGATCTTCCTCATAGATGATTTAGATTTCCAAGATTATCCTCTAAATGGGCCCACCAATCATATCACCGACCGCCTCTCAAAATCGCGTACTTCGGGTACCTTCAGAACCAGTCATCTTGCTTTCAATGCTCCGGAGTGTACAGATGTCGGATTGATCTCAAATTTTGAAAATTGGTAGAAAACTTCATCCTCTACATGATAGACGGATTAGATTGTCCAAAACAATCCCATAATGTGGTCCGAAAATTAGAACACTTAGGGCTTTTATAAACTCTGTGCAGTTGGATCTTTCTGGATGGTCCATCTTTCTTCAACCGGTACGATCAAACCACACATCCTTTTGATCTGAAACTTTTGTGGTTATTCACATATGGATGTGATCTAAAAGATAATCAAAGTAGATTCTTCATATCATCAATGATGGGTCACCTGGACCAGCCCAGAGTGGAACAGCGAAATCTGAAACTTTCTGGACAGTTCGTATTGTTTTGGCCACCACGGTCAATCCGTAGCTCCGATCGACACGAAACCACTTGGGCTATTTCGGCGTCGAGCTCCTCTTAGACATGGATGTGTTGGATTTCCAAATATCATCAAGATGGATTCAAAAAACTATTCCGAAAATTTCAAAACGGGAATAGCTTGCTGCCTGAAATCTGGAAGTGCAAAATTGCATGGCCGACCGGTCTTGACCGGTCTAGACCTGTCTGGCAGGTGTCCAGGGAGTGCAGCCGACCAGTCTTGACCGGTCGGACGCAGTTTTTTTACAGTTTTTGCTCTTTCTTTTCTTCTCTCCTTCCTCTCTCTTTGCTTTCTTCTTTCTTTGGTCCACCTTGGACCTTCATCAAAGGCTCCTACACATGGTCTTCTGGTCTCCAATTGGGTGAAGTTCACTCTCATTCCTACAATCACAAAACATGCATTAGATGGGCCTTTTAAACATGAAAACCATGCATATAATGTGATGTAATGGGTTGGCAAATGTATAAATTGGAGGTACAACACCCGTCCAAACATGAGACGGTCACTGGCCCTGGTTACACTAAGAACCCGTGGAGTGCCTTCCAGCAAGTCACCCGTCCAAACATGAGACGATTACTGGCCCTGGTTGCACTAAGAACTCATGGAGTGCCTTACAACAAGTCACACGTTCATACATGAGACGGCCACTGGCCCTCGTTAAACTTAGAACCCATGGAATGCCATCTACCCAGTCACCCATCCAAACACAAGACGCTCACTGGTCCTGGTTGTACTAAGAACCCATGGAGTGCCTTCCAGCAAGTCACCCGTCTGAACATGAGACGGTCACTCGCACTGGTTGCACTAAGAACCCATGGAGTGCCTTCCAATAGGTCGCCCATCCAAACACGAGACGGTCACTGGCCCTGGTTGCACTAAGAACCCATGAAGTGCCTTCCATCAAGTCACCCCTCCAACACCCAACGGTCACTGGCCCTGGTTGCACTAAGAACCCATCGAGGACCTTCAGCAAGTCACTCTTCCAAACACGAGAGGGTCACTGGCCCTGGTAGCAGTAAGAACCCATGGAGCGCCTTCCATCAAGTCACCCACCCAAACATGAGACGGTAACTGGCCCTGGTTGCACTAAGAACCCATGGAGTGCCTTCCAACAACTCACTCATCCAAACCCGAGACGGTCACTGGCCTTGGTTGCACTAAGAACCCATGGAGTGCCTTCCAGACAGTCACTTGTCGAAACACTAGACGGTCACTGGCCCTTGTAGCACTAAGAACCCATAGAGTGCCTTCCATCAAGTCACCCGTCCAAACATGAGAAGGTCACTGGTCCTGTTTGCACTAAGAACCCATCAAGTACCTTCCAGCAATTCACTCGTCCAAACACGAGACGGTTATGGTCATGGTTATACTAAGAACCCATGGAGTGCCTTCCAGCAAGTCACCCATCCAAACACGAGACGGTCAATGGCCCTGGTTGCACTAAGAACCCACGAAATGCCTTCCATCAAGTCACCCGTCCAAACACGTGACGGTCACTGGCCCTGGTTGCACTAAGAACCCATCGAGTACCTTCCAGCAAGTCATGCGTCCAAACATGATACTGTCACTAGCCCTGGTAGCAGTAAAAACCCATGGAGTGCTTTTCATCAGTCACCCGTCCAAACACAAGACGGTCATTGGCCCTGGTTGCACTAAGAACCCATGGAGTGCCTTCCATCAAGTCACCCGCCCAAACACGAAACGGTCACTGTCCCTGGTTGCACTAAGAACCCATCGAGTTCCTTCCAGCAAGTCAATTATCCAAATAAGAGACGGTCACTGGTCCTGGTTGCACTAAGAACCCATGGAGTGCCTTCCAGCTAGTCACCCGTCCAAACACGAGACGGTAACTCGCCCTGGTTGCACTAAGAACCCATGGAGTGCCTTCCAGCAAGTCACCCGTCCAAACACTAGACGGTCATTGTCCCTGGTAGCACTAAGAACCCAAGGAGTGCCTTCCATCAAGTCACCCGTTTAACACGAGACAGTCACTGGCCCTGGTTGAACTAAGAACCCATTAAGTACCTTCCAGCAAGTCACTCGTCCAAATAAGAGACGGTCACTGGCCCTGGTTGCACTAAGAACCCATGGAGTGCCTCCAGCAAGTCACCCGCCCAAACACTAGATGGTCACTGGCCCTGGTAGCACTAAGAACCCATGGAGTGCCTTCCAACAAGTCACCCGTCCAAACAAGAGACGGTCACTAGCCCGGGTTGCACTAAGAACCCATGGAGTGCCCTCCATCATTTCACCCATCCAAACACGAGACGGTCACTGGCCCTGGTTGCACAAAGAACACATGGAGTGCCTTCCATCACGTCACCCGTCAAAACACGACACGGTCAGTGGCCCTGGTTGCACTAAGAACCCATCGAGCACCTTCTATTAAGTAACCGTCCAAATGCGAGACGGTCACTGGCCGTGGTTGCACTAAGAACCTATGGAGTGCCTTCCAACAAGTCACTCGTCCAAACACGAGACGGTCACTGGTCGTTGGGGTACTAAGAACACATGGAATGCCTTCCATCAAGTCACCCGTCCAACCAAGAGACGGTCACTGGCTCGGGTTGCACTAGGAACCGATGGAGTGCATTTCAACAAGTCACCCGTCCAAACATGAGATGGTCACTGGCCCTGGTTGCACTAAGAACACGTGGAGTGCCTTCCAGCAAGTCACCCGTCTAAACAGGAGACGGTCAGTGGCCCTGGTTGCACTAAGAACCCATGGAGTGCCTTCCAACATGTCACCCGTCCAAACACGAGACGGTCACTGGCCCTGGTTGCACTAAGAACCCATTGAGTGCCTTCCCGCAAGTCACTAATCTAAACACGAGACGGACACTAGTCCTGGTTGTACTAAGAACCCATGGACTGCCTTCCAGCAAGTTGTTGAACCTCCAATTTATACATTGCATTGCCCATTACACTACATAATTTGCATGATTTTCATGGTTAAAAGGCCCACCTAACATGTGTTTTGTGATTGTAGAGATAAGAGGGGATTTCATCAAATTGGAGTCAAAAGATTACATTTGAAGACATTGGATGAAGTCCTAAGATGGACCAAGGAAAGAAGAAGAAAGAGAGAGAAAAGAGAATGAAGAAAAGAAGAAAAAGATGAAGGAATACAAGGCTGACCGGTCGTCCGACCGGTCAGCCACATCACATAAACAAGAAGAAGAGAGGCCGACCGGTCATGACCGGTCGGCCATGCACGCTGGATGAGAGGGAGATCAGCCCGACCGGTCATGACCGGTCGGGCACACACGCTGGATGAATGAAAATCAGTCCGACCGGTCATGACCGGTCGGCTGTACTCACTGGAATGTTTGGAAATCAGCCCGACCGGTCACGACCGGTCGGCTCTGCGTAATAGGAGTCCTTTCTAATTCGGGACTCCGAAATTTGCTGCGCAATGCGAAGTCTTTCGCAGGATCCGACGCAAGGGGGGTTTGTTGCTATAAAAGGACACCTAGGGGCTCTCCCTAAGGTATCAGAGAGGAGAAAGAACGTGAGTTTGGAGGCTGAAGGCGTCTGCAACATCTATCTTCTGGTTTTTCTAGTTTTATGCTTTATTTTTGAGTTTTTAGTTGAGCATGACTATGCTCGGCTAAAACCTCTCAGCTAAGGCTGAGAGGTGAAGCTTGTAGCCAATTCTATGTTAATTTCAGTTTGATTCAAGTATTATTCAATTCAAAGTTAGAATTTTCTTATGTTCAGTTCAAAAGATGGTAGTTTGAGATGTCTTATCTGAGTTCATGTGCTCCGGACATGAATTCCTTTTAATGCTCTGAGATTATCACAGGTTGCTTGTTTAGATTCGAATTATAGTAATCCTTGAGCAGGCCATAGTCCATAGGCATAGCTGTTACTCCGCAGGCTATGAATTTGAATTCTACATTGATTGAATGGACTTGAACTTGGAAGTTCAACTTGAATTGGATGAATGTGTGTGAATGCTTTATTTTCCAACTAGATGAGAGATAGGACTTCAAATCTAGTTGTGTTCTCTACTTGGATTGACTGAATTGACATAGAATTGCTACAAGTGGATCCTTGAAAGCCTTAGTACATTATATCTCTGATTTTTCATTAAGTTACTGTTTTAATTAAACATCCTATTGAAATTGAATTTGCTCTATTAAACTGAGTTGCTGAAGTAATTAGGAAGCTGTTACTTTTTCCCTGTGGATCGACCTCGGTCTTACCGAGTTTTATTACTACATCGCAGCCTTACACTTGAGGCGAGCGAACAAGTTTTTGGCGCCGCTGCCGGGGAAATTAGATAATAGTTTTCAAATAGTTTCAGTGGCTGTAGAAGTAGATAGGTTTTTCTGATTTTTCTTAGAACTAACAAAGTTTTCTGTTTTGTAGGAATTCTTCTTTCAGTTCAAGCGCATCAGGTGATACCTTTCTAACTTAGTTTTTAGAATTTTCAGATTGCAGTTTTCTAGGTTAAGATTAGTTTTGATTTCTGATTGAGTGGTTTATGTCCCGTTGGGAATGTAACCATTCAAATCGTCTCCAATCTGAAGGTGGTTTAGTTGGACCATTGTCAGTCCATAGACGAGTCCGGAATTATCAAGAGCATTGTGAAAGCTTGGGGAGTATGGAGCAAACACCCTTAAGGAATCCGCCACCCCCTACTCCAACCACAAACGCAAATCAGGAAGGAGTAGGAGAGAATGAGGTACATAATGTTCCTCCAATGAGATCACTACGGGATTACCTACAACCTGCTCGTACAATTACACCTTCTTGCATAGTTCTACCAGCTAACGGTGGGACCCTTGACATAAAACCAGGAGTAATCCAACTTTTACCTAAATTCCATGGGCTAGACTCTGACCGCCCATACTTACACTTGCAAGAATTCGAAGAAGTGTTGGCCACCTTGCATTATCCCAATGTTTCTGGGGATACAATCAGACTTAAACTTTTTCCCTTCACCTTGAAAGAAAGAGCCAAAGATTGGCTTCACTCTCTTAGACCATATTCGATTGGGTCATGGGTTGAGATGAACCGGGAATTCTTGAAAAAGTTCTTCCCCGCTCATAAGACAAACACTCTTCGAAGGGCCATAATGAATTTCTCAGCAAAAGAGGGTGAATCATTCTTTCAATGTTGGGAAAGATTTAAGGAACTCCTGCTTGCTTGCCCACATCATGGCTATGAGAGTTGGCGAATTATAAATTTTTTCAATGATGGATTAAGTCCTAATATGCGCCAATTTGTGGAAATGATGTGCAATGGCGAGTTTATGAGTAAAAATCCAGATGATGCTTGGAGTTACTTGGACATGTTGGCTGAAAATGCCCAATCTTGGGACACCTCGGATAAACCCAAGAACCCCAAGCCTACTCAAGAGAAAGGAGGGATATATGTCCTTAAAGAGGAAGACGACGTAAATGCAAGGATAGCCAACCTCACAAGGAAGGTTGAGGCCATGGAACTTAGCAAAAATGGAGTTTCCAAGTCCAAGGAAGCTGTTGAAACCACATGTGGGATTTGTCTCACCGACTTACACGCTACGCAAGATTGTCCCACAATTCCTGCATTTAAGGAAGTGTTGCAAGAGACAGCCAATGCCACATATGGTTATCAACGGCCCTTCAATGGACCGGTAGGTAATACATACAATGAGAGTTGGAAGAACCACCCGAATTTCAGTTGGAAGAATGCCCCAACAGGCAATCCTACCAACTCCCAAAGAGGGCCACCCATGCAAAATATGGCCCCACCTCAAGTCTCATGGGAGGATACTTTGAGAGCGTTTATGCAAGGGCAAGCGCAAATAAATGAATCAAATCAGCAATTGTTCCAAGAACTGAAAGTCTCGGTTGATGAGATTAAGGGACGCTTGAATGCTAGGGAAGGGACCTTTCCGGCCCAACCTCAGCCCAATCCTAAGCAAGTACATGAAGTAAGCATCCCTAATCCTTCCAACCAAAACATGGAGCAAGCTAAATCCATTACCACCCTTAGAAGTGGTAAACAAATTGACTAAAACTATTCCGGTGAAGGCCGATGAGCCTAATGATCCGGTAAATTCTGAGGATGAAAATGGATCTAACCTAGCCCCACAACAACCGGAACGCATTTACAAGCCCATAGCACCATTCCCATCGAGATTGGTTGCCCCAAAATCTCTCCCAAATTCTCAAGATATTCTAGAGATTTTCAGACAAGTCAAGATCAATATCCCTTTGCTTGATGCCATCAAACAAATTCCCTCTTATGCCAAGTTTCTAAAAGACCTATGCACAACAAAACGCAAATATAATGTGCAGCAAAAGGCCTTCCTAACTGAGCAAGTTAGTGCCATCCTCACTCAAAAGACTCCCCAAAATTCAAAGATCCCGGTAGTCCCACCGTCTCATGTATCATTGGAGACTACCGGATTGAACGTGCCTTGTTAGACTTGGGGGCAAGTGTGAACTTGATCCCATACTCGGTATATGAACAATTGGGTCTTGGTGAATTAAAACCCACCAAAACCACATTGCAACTCGCTGATAGATCTATCCGTGTACCGAGGGGGATAGTTGAGGATGTTCTAGTCCAAGTTGACAAATTCTACTACCCGGTAGATTTTATAGTCTTGGACACACAACCGGTTTTGGATGCTAGCACCCAAATACCGGTGATATTAGGCCGCCCATTCCTTGCCACATCAAACGCAATCATCAATTGCCGGAATGGGGTGATGCAATTATCTTTTGGAAACATGACACTAGAGGTGAATGTATTTCACCTGGGCAAAAGACATAGGGATGTCGATGATGATGAGTTCTTCGATGTAAACATGCTTGAAACCTTTGAAGAAGAAGAACTCCTCCAGCTTGAACCACTAGAAAGTTTGGAGACATGCTTAGCACACTTCATGGATTCTAAAGACCCTATCATTAGTGAGATTGTGCATGCATTAAATATAGAAAGACCGGTAGTTGATACTAGCCGGTGGAGGCCCCATTTCGAAAAATTGCCACCAACCACATCAAGGCCTCTACCGTCTAGCATCAAACCACCGAAGCTTGACCTCAAACCATTGCCATCCGAGCTTAAATATGTATATCTGGGTCAAGAGGAAACTTTCCCAGTTGTCATTGCCTCCCACCTAGAAAAAGACCAAGAGCTCAAGTTGATTGAGTTACTCAAACAACACCGGGAAGCCATAGGTTGGACAATAGCGGATCTCAAAGGGATAGATCCTTCGGTTTGCACTCACCGTATACACCTTGAAGAAAACGCAAAAACGACTAGACAACCTCAAAGACGGCTAAATCCAAACATGATGGAGGTTGTCAAAGCCGAAGTATTAAAGCTATTGGATGTGGGTATCATCTACCCCATCTCAGATAGCCAATGGGTGAGTCCTACCCAAGTTGTCCCCAAGAAATCCGGTATTACCATCATTGAAAACGCCAACAACGAGCTTATACCGACTAGGGTGACCACCGGTTGGCGTATGTGCATTGATTATAGGAAGCTCAATACGGTCACTAGGAAAGACCACTTCCCTCTCCCATTTATGGACCAAATTTTGGAGAGGTTGGCAGGCCATCCCTACTATTGCTTCCTAGATGGCTATTCCGGATACAACCAAATTGAGATAGCTCCGGAAGACCAAGAGAAAACCACATTTACATGCCCGTTTGGTACCTTCGCCTACCGAAGGATGCCATTCGGGTTATGCAATGCACCCGCCACATTCCAACGATGCATGTTGAGTATTTTCTCAGACATGGTGGGTGAGTTTCTTGAGGTGTTCATGGATGACTTCTCTGTTTTTGGTTGTACATTTGATGAGTGCCTCGAGCACTTGAAGTTGGTCTTAATGAGGTGTGAGGAAAAGCAACTTGTATTAAACTGGGAAAAGTGCCACTTTATGGTACAAAGAGGAATAGTCCTTGGACACATCATCTCGTCCAATGGAATAGAGGTAGACCGGGCAAAAATTGACATAATCTCCAATCTACCACCACCCAAAAGCATACGCGATGTGCGGTCCTTCCTGGGACACGCCGGTTTCTATCGAAGGTTTATAAAGGACTTTAGTCACATCTCAAGGCCTTTATGCAACCTTCTACAAAAGGAGAACCAATTTGAGTGGAGTACCGAATGTCAATTAGCTTTTTCAAAGCTAAAAGACATGTTGACAACCGCTCCTATCATGCAACCACCAGATTGGTCCATTCCTTTTGAGTTGATGTGCGATGCGAGCGATTTTGCTATTGGGGCGGTGTTAGGCCAAAAGAAGGATAAAAAGCCCCATGTCATCTACTACGCGAGTAGGACCTTGAATCCTGCCCAAGTTAATTATTCAACTACGGAGAAAGAGCTCCTAGCTGTCATCTTTGCCTTGGACAAATTCAGGCCATACTTAATAGGATCCAAAGTTATTGTTTATACGGATCATGCGGCGCTGAAATACCTTCTTTCTAAGAAGGATGCTAAGCCCCGTTTGCTAAGATGGATCCTACTCCTTCAAGAATTCGACTTGGAGATCAAAGATAAGAAGGGGGTAGAAAATGTGGTCGCGGATCATCTATCCCGCCTAGTCCTACCAAATTCCATTGACGAGTCACCTATTGAGGACTCATTCCCGGATGAGCAACTCTTTGTTGCTATGCATCCACCATGGTACGCTGATATAGCCAACTATCTTTCCACAGGTGCGATGCCGACTCATTGGACTGCGCAAGACAAACGTAAATTTCTAAGGGAAGTGCGCAGATTTTTCTGGGATGAACCTTTATTGTTTAAATATTGCCCAGACCAAATTATAAGGAGATGCGTCCCCGATGATGAACACAATTCAGTCATCTCCTTTTGTCATGATCAAGCATGTGGGGGTCATTTTTCAGCCAAGAAAACAACTAGCAAAAATTCTGCAGTGTGGTTTTTATTGGCCCACATTATTTAAAGATACCCACGAGTTTTGCAAAGCTTGCGAGCGCTGCCAGAAGTTAGGAGGATTATCCCGTCGAAATATGATGCCCCTCACCCCAATTCAACATCTTGAAGTCTTTGACTGTTGGGGCATCGATTTCATGGGACCATTCCCCTCATCTTTTGGACATGTCTATATTCTATTGGCCGTAGACTATGTGTCTAAATGGATAGAGGCTATCCCATGTAGAACCAACGATCATCGTACGGTTCTCAAGTTTCTCAAAGAAAATATACTTTCTAGATTTGGGATGCCTCGAGCCATTATTAGTTATGGTGGTGCTCACTTTTGCAATAGACCTTTTGAAACTTTGATGAAGAAATATGGTATTAGGCACAAAGTGAGTACCCCATACCACCCACAAACAAGTGGGCAAGCTGAAATCTCCAATAGGGAAATCAAACTAGATTTTAGAAAAGACGGTGAGACCGGATCGCAAGGATTGGTCCCTACGATTAGATGATGCACTTTGGGCTCACCGTACTGCCTACAAGACACCCATTGGAATGTCCCCTTATAGACTGGTCTATGGGAAAGCTTGCCACTTGCCTGTGGAGATAGAACACAAAGCCTATTGGGCAATTCGGGCCCTAAATTTTGACATAGACAAGGCTAGCTCGCTTCGCAAACTTCAATTAAATGAGCTTGATGAGATCCGGAACGATGCATATGAGAATTCGAGGATTTACAAGAGCAAGATGAAGGCCTTTCATGACAAGCACATCGTAAGGAAATCCTTCCATGAAGGACAGAAAGTGCTCTTGTATAATGCCCGACTTCATCTTTTTCCGGGAAAATTACGATCTCGATGGACCAGCCCATATATTGTTAAAGAAGTTTTTCCTCATGGGGCTGTTGAGATTGAGAATTCAGCAAATGGTGACTGTTTCAAAGTTAATGGACAACGCCTTAAACCATTTGTTGAGAAATTTGATTCAGAGGACATGTCCATCTCCCTGAATGATCCTCTTTATCAGGATTATTGATCTCCTAGTCTGATGGAGGTATAGCATAGGTAGGTTTATTTTGTTTTACTGTTTTAGTAGGATTTAGTTGTTGGAATTGCAGACCTCCATGATCGCTCTCTCCGGTACTATTGTTCTCACTCTCTCATTGTTTACCATTGCTCTCATGTTCATGCTAACTAATTATTTTTTTTACATTGAGGAAAATGCAACATTTGGTTGGGGGGTGAGATGAGATCCCTCATCTAGCATATTGCAACATTTCGAGCTTCATATGCACAAAATTTTTCGAATTTTCTAACATCTCAAAACTCTTTTAGAAAATTTTGTTTCTATACATTTGAGAGGCTATGAGTAGAAGAGGAGGAGAAACGAAGTGTGTGATGTTGTAGTTTGGAATTTCTTCCAACATAATGGCTTTATATGTTAATTCCCCTATTGTTGTGATTGATAGAAAATTTGAACACCTTTACACCAAGTTCACATTACACGATTTTCATGAGTAACAGGTTTATGTGATTTGTGGATTAGATAGGCTTTGGTTTAGAGGTGTTGAGCAGCCAAGCCGGGGTATTTTGTCCATCCTTGTCCATGGGAAAATAATGAAAGATATGGATTTCTAAAAATCCTATCTAAGTTAAAAGAAAAAGGAAAGAAAGGATGAAATCGGGAAGGAAAGAAAATTGGTGGAAAATTCCGAAGAGGGCTACCTATTACCAACCGGGGGATGGTCGAACCGTAACCAAAGCCGGAAATGGAACGTAGTGTGAAAGCCGTCGGAAGGACAGTAAGGCAAATTCCTGTCATAGGCTTGCTGTTGCTCTGTGCACCTTGAAATCCCTGGTCTACTTAATCTATAAAGAAGATGATCCCAGAAACTCATGAGATGAACTTTCACTATGCACACTAGGTTGAATTTGTTCGAGTTCTTCTATTTATCAATCAATCAGCGGGGATTTCATGTAAACACTTCTTATGTTTTGAGAGTCTAAGGTTCAGCTTCTAACACCTAATTTTTCCAAATTTTACACTTATACATCTTGGGATGGATAGAATCATAGGTTCTAAAGGGGAGTTGGATTTGGAGGGTTGAAATTATTTTCACGCATGTTTTGCTCGGGACTAGCAAAAAGCTGGTTGGGGGGTGTGTTGAACCTCCAATTTATACATTGCATTGCCCATTACACTACATAATTTGCATGATTTTCATGGTTAAAAGGCCCACCTAACATGTGTTTTGTGATTGTAGAGATAAGAGGGGATTTCATCAAATTGGAGTCAAAAGATTACATTTGAAGACATTGGATGAAGTCCTAAGATGGACCAAGGAAAGAAGAAGAAAGAGAGAGAAAAGAGAATGAAGAAAAGAAGAAAAAGATGAAGGAATACAAGGCTGACCGGTCGTCCGACCGGTCAGCCACATCACATAAACAAGAAGAAGAGAGGCCGACCGGTCATGACCGGTCGGCCATGCACGCTGGATGAGAGGGAGATCAGCCCGACCGGTCATGACCGGTCGGGCACACACGCTGGATGAATGAAAATCAGTCCGACCGGTCATGACCGGTCGGCTGTACTCACTGGAATGTTTGGAAATCAGCCCGACCGGTCACGACCGGTCGGCTCTGCGTAATAGGAGTCCTTTCTAATTCGGGACTCCGAAATTTGCTGCGCAATGCGAAGTCTTTCGTAGGATCCGACGCAAGGGGGGTTTGTTGCTATAAAAGGACACCTAGGGGCTCTCCCTAAGGTATCAGAGAGGAGAAAGAACGTGAGTTTGGAGGCTGAAGGCGACTGTGGGGCGTCTGCAACATCTATCTTCGGGTTTTTCTAGTTTTATGCTTTATTTTTGAGTTTTTAGTTGTAGCATGACTATGCTCGGCTAAAACCTCTCAGCTAAGGCTGAGAGGTGAAGCTTGTAGCCAATTCTATGTTAATTTCAGTTTGATTCAAGTATTATTCAATTCAAAGTTAGAATTTTCTTATGTTCAGTTCAAAAGATGGTAGTTTGAGATGTCTTATCTGAGTTCATGTGCTCCGGACATGAATTCCTTTTAATGCTCTGAGATTATCACAGGTTGCTTGTTTAGATTCGAATTATAGTAATCCTTGAGCAGGCCATAGTCCATAGGCATGGCTGTTACTCCGCAGGCTATGAATTTGAATTCTACATTGATTGAATGGACTTGAACTTGGAAGTTCAACTTGAATTGGATGAATGTGTGTGAATGCTTTATTTTCCAACTAGATGAGAGATAGGACTTCAAATCTAGTTGTGTTCTCTACTTGGATTGACTGAATTGACATAGAATTGCTACAAGTGGATCCTTGAAAGCCTTAGTACATTATATCTCTGATTTTTCATTAAGTTACTGTTTTAATTAAACATCCTATTGAAATTGAATTTGCTCTATTAAACTGAGTTGCTGAAGTAATTAGGAAGCTGTTACTTTTTCCCTGTGGATCGACCTCGTTCTTACCGAGTTTTATTACTACATCGCAGCCTTACACTTGAGGCGAGCGAACACAAGTCACCCGTCCTAACATGAGATGGTCACTCGCACTGGTTACACTAAGAACCCATGGAGTGCCTTCCAGTAGGTCGCCCATCCAAACACGAGCCGGTCACTGGCCCTGGTTGCACTAAGAACCCATGGAGTGCCTTCCATCATGTCATCCCTCCAAACACGAGACGGTCACTGGCCCTGGTTGCACTAAGAACCCATCGAGTACCTTCCAGCAAGTCACTCGTCCAAACACGAGACGGTCACTGGCCCTCGTAGCAGTAAGAACCCATGGAGCGCCCTCCATTAAGTCACCCATCCAAACACGAGACGGTAACTGTTGAACCTCCAATTTATACATTGCATTGCCCATTACATGACCTGGTTTGCATGATTTTCATGATTTAAAAGCCCATCTAACACATATTTTGTGATTGTAGGGATGAGAGCGGACTTCATCCAATTGGAGCTTAAAAAGGGTTATTTGAAGACATTGGAGGACGATCTAAGATGGACCAAAGAAAGAAGAAGAAAGAGGGAGAAAAGAGAATGAAGAAAAGAAGAAAAAGATGAAGAAAAACAAAGCTAACTGGTCGTCCGACCGGTCAGCCACATCTCTGGGCAAAAGGAAGCAGGACCGGCCGGTCTTGACTGGTCGGCCATGCACACTGGACAAAGGGGAGAAGAGCCAGACCGGTCTTGACCGGTCGGCCACGCATGCTGATCAACATGAAGACCAGACCGACCGGCCTTGACCGGTCGGCCATGTGCACTGGACAAAGGGAAACCAGACCGACCGGTCTTGACCGGTCGGCTAGGCTCACTGGACTGCTGGACAGGTCAGTCCGACCGGTCTTGACCGGTCGGCTGTACTCCCTGGACTGTTTAAAAGACCAGTCCGACCGGTCTAGACCGGTCGGCTCTGCGTAAATAGAGTTCTTTCTAAAACGGGACTCCGAAAACTGCTGCACACTGCGTAACCTTTCGCAGATTCTGGATGTTTCCGACGTAAGGGAGCTTTCTTACTATAAAAGGACACCTAGGGGCTCTTCCTAGGTCATCATAGAAGCTAAGGGACGTGGTTCTAAGGAGGGGAAGCTGTCGTGGAGCATCTGCAACTCTCTTATTTTTGATTTTTCTAGTTTTATGCTTTCATTAAGAGTTTTTAGTTGTAGCATGAATATGCTCGGCTAGAACCTCTCAGCTAAGGCTGAGAGGTGAAGCTTGTAGCCAATTCTATGTTGGATTCAGTTTAATTCAAGTACTTCTTAATTCAAGTTTGGATTTTTCTCATGTTCTCGTTTCTTAAAGTGGTAGTTTGAGATGTTTTATGAGAGTTCATATGCTCCGAACATGAATTCCTTGCAATTCTCTGAGATTATCATATGATGCTTGTCTAGATTCGAATTATAGTAATCCTTGAGCAGGCCATAGTCCATAGGCATGGCTGTTACTCCGCAGGCTATGGATTTGAATTCTACATTGATTGTATGGGACTTTAATGTGGAAGTTCAGCTTGATTTGGATTGAATGTGCGTGAATGCTTTATTTTCCAACTAGATGAGAGATAGGACTTCAAATCTAGTTGTGTTCTCTACTTGGATTGATTGAATTGACATGGGATTGCTACAAGTGGATCCTTGAATGCCTTAGTACTTTAAATCACTGAATTTCCATTAAGTTACTGTTTTAGTTAATTACCCAATTAAACCTGATTTTCTTCCAAAAACTGAGTTGCTGGAGTAGTTTGGAAGTTGTTTCTAATTCCCTGTGGATCGACCTCGGTCTTACCAAGATTTATTACTACATCGCAGCCTTACACTTGAGGCGAGCGAACAAGTTTTTGGCGCCGTTGCCGGGGAAGGGACCTTTCCGGCCCAACCTCAGCCCAATCCAAAGCAAGTACATGAAGTAAGCATCCCTAATCCTTCCAACCAAAACATGGAGCAAGCCAAATCCATCACCACCCTTAGAAGTGGAAAACAAATTGACAAAACTATTCCGGTGAAGGCCGATGAGCCTAATGATCCGGTAAATTCTGAGGATGAAGATGGATCTAACTTAGCCCCACAACAACCGGAAAGCATTTACAAGCCCGTAGCACCATTCCCTTCAAGGTTGGTTGCCCCAAAATCTCTCCCAAATTCTCATGATATTCTAGAGATTTTTAGACAAGTCAAGATTAATATCCCTTTGCTTGATGCCATCAAACAAATTCCCTCTTATGACAAGTTTCTAAAAGACCTATGCACAACAAAACGCAAATATAATGTGCAGCAAAAGGCCTTCTTAACTGAGCAAGTGAGTGCCATCCTCACTCAAAAGACCCTCCCAAAATTCAAAGATCCCGGTAGTCCCACCGTCTCATGTATCATTGGAGACTACCTGATTGAGCGTGCCTTGTTAGATTTGGGGGCGAGTGTGAACTTGATCCCATACTTGGTATATGAGCAATTGGGTCTTGGTGAATTAAAACCCACCAAAACCATGTTGCAACTCGCTGATAGATCTCTTCGTGTACCGAGGGGGATAGTTGAGGATGTTCTAGTCCAAGTTGACAAATTCTACTACCCGGTAGACTTTATCGTCTTGGACACACAACCGGTTTTGGATGCTAGCACTCAAATACCGGTAATATTAGGCCGCCCATTCCTTGCCACATCAATTGCCGGAATGGGGTGATGCAACTATCTTTTGGAAACATGACACTAGAGGTGAATGTGTTTCACTTGGGCAAAAGACATAGGGATGTCGATGATGATGAGTTCTTCGAGGTAAACATGCTTGAAACTTTTGAAGAAGAAGAACTCCTCCAACTTGAACCACTAGAAAGCTTGGAGACATGCTTAGCACATTTCATGGATTCTGAAGACCCCATCATTAGTGAAATTGTGCAGGCATTAAATATAGAGAGACCGGTAGTTAGTACTAGCTGGTGGAGGCCCCATTTTGAAAAATTGCCACCAACCACATTAAGGCCTCTACCGTCTAACATCAAACCACCGAAGCTTGACCTTAAACCATTGTCGTCTGAGCTTAAATACGTATATTTGGGTCAAGAGGAAACATTCCCAGTTATCATTGCCTCCCACCTAGAGAAAGACCAAGAGCTCAAGTTGATTGAGTTACTCAAAGAACATAGGGAAGCCATAGGTTGGACAATAGCGGATCTCAAAGGGATAGATCCTTCGGTTTGTACTCACCGAATACACCTTGAAGAAAATGCAAAAATGAATCGACAACCTCAAAGACGGTTAAATCCAAACATGATGGAGGTTGTCAAAGCCGAGGAGTTAAAGCTATTGGATGTGGGTATTATCTACCCCATCTCAGATAGCCAATGGGTGAGTCCTACCCAAGTTGTCCCCAAGAAATCCGGTATTACCATCATTGAAAACGCCAACAACGAGCTTATACCGACTTGGGTGACCACCGGTTGGCGTATGTGTATTGATTATAGGAAGCTCAACATGGTTACTAGGAAAGACCACTTCCCTCTCCCATTTATGGATCAAATTTTGGAGAGGTTGGCAGGCCATTCCTATTATTGCTTCCTAGATGGCTATTCCGGATACAACCAAATTGAGATATCCCCAGAGGACTAAGAGAAAACCACATTTACATGCCCGTTTGGCACCTTCGCTTACCGAAGGATGCCATTCGGGTTATGTAATGCACCCGCCACATTCCAACGATGCATGTTGAGTATTTTCTCCGACATGGTGGGTGAGTTTCTTGAGGTGTTCACGGACGACTTTTCTGTTTTTGGTTGTACATTTGATGAGTGCCTCAAGCATTTGAAGTTGGTCTTGATGAGGTGTGAGGAGAAGAAACTTGTATTAAACTGGGAAAAGTGCCATTTCATGGTACAAAGAGGAATAGTCCTTGGACATATCATCTCCTCCAATGGAATAGAGGTAGACCGGGCAAAAATTGACATAATTTCCAATCTACCACCACCCAAAAGCATACGCGATGTGCGGTCCTTCCTTGGACACGCCGGTTTCTATAGAAGGTTTATAAAGGATTTTAGTCATATCTTAAGGCCTTTATGCAACCTTCTACAAAAGGAGAACCAATTTGAGTGGAGTGCCGAATGTCAATTAGCTTTTTCAAAGCTAAAAGACATGTTGACAACAGCTCCTATTATGCAACCACCAGATTGGTCCATTCCTTTTGAGTTGATGTGCGATGCGAGCGATTTTGCTATTGGGGCGGTGTTAGGCCAAAAGAAGGATAAAAAGCCCCATGTTATCTACTACGCAAGTAAGACCTTGAATCCCGCCCAAGTTAATTATTCGACTACGGAGAAAGAGCTCCTAGCTGTCATTTTTGCCTTGGACAAATTCAGGCCATACTTAATAGGATCCAAAGTTATTGTTTATACGGATCATGCGGCGCTGAAACACCTTCTTTCTAAGAAGGATGCTAAGCCCCGTTTGCTTAGATGGATGCTACTCCTTCAGGAATTCGACTTGGAGATCAAAGACAAGAAGGGGGTAGAAAATGTGGTGGCAGATCATCTATCCCGTCTAGTCCTACCAAATTCCATTGACGAGCCACCTATTGAGGACTCATTCCCTGATGAGCAACTCTTTGTTGCTATGCATCCACCATGGTACGCTGATATAGCCAATTATCTTTCCACAGGTGCGATGCCGATTCATTGGACTATGCGGGACAAACGTAAATTTCAAAGGGAAGTGCGCAGATTTTTCTGGGATGAACCTCTATTGTTTAAATATTACCCAGACCAAATTATAAGGAGATGCGTCCCCGATGATGAACATAATTCATTCATCTCCTTTTGTCATGATCAAGAATGTGGGGGTCATTTTTCAGCCAAGAAAACAACTGTGAAAATTCTGCAGTGTGGTTTTTATTGGCCCACCCTATTTAAGGACACCCACAAGTTTTGCAAAGCATGCGAGCGCTGCTAGAAGTTAGGAGGATTATCCCATTGAAATATAATGCCTATCACCCCAATTCAACATCTTGAAGTCTTTGACTTTGGGGCATCGATTTCATGGGACCATTCCCCTCATCTTTTGGACATGTCTATATTTTGCTTGCCGTAGACTATGTGTCTAAATGGATAGAGGCTATCCCATGTAGAACCAACGATCATCGTACGGTTCTCAAGTTCCTCAAAGAAAACATACTTTCTAGATTTGGGACGCCTCGGGCCATCATTAGTGATGGTGGTTCTCACTTTTGCAATAGACCTTTCGAAACTTTAATGAAGAAATATGGTATTAGGCACAAAGTGAGTACCCTATACCACCCACAAACAAGTGGGCAAGCTGAAATCTCCAATAAGGAAATCAAGCAGATTTTGGAAAAGACGGTGAGACCGGATTGTAAGGATTGGTCACTAAGATTAGATGATGCACTTTGGGCTCACCGTACCACCTACAAGACACCCATTGGAATGTCCCCTTATAGACTTGTCTATGAGAAAGCATGCCACCTGCCTGTGGAGATAGAACACAAAGCCTATTAGGCAATTCGGGCTTTAAATTTTGACATGGACAAGGCTAGCTCGCTTCGCAAACTTCAATTAAATGAGCTTGATGAGATCCGGAACGATGCATATGAGAACTCGAGAATTTACAAGAGTAAGATGAAGGCTTTCCATGACAAGCACATCTTCAGGAAATCTTTCCATGAAGGACAGAAAGTACTCTTGTATAATTCCCGACTTCATCTTTTTCCGGAGAAATTACGATCTCGATGGACCGGCCCATATATTATCAAAGAAATTTTTCCTTATGGGGCTGTTGAGATTGAAAATGCAGCAAATGGTAACTGTTTTAAAGTTAATGGACAACGCCTTAAACCATTTGTTGAGAAATTTGATTCAGAGGACATGTCCATCACTCTGAACGATCCTGTCTATCAGGATGATTGATCTCCTAGTCTGATGGAGGTATAGCATAGGTAGGTTTTCTTTAGTTTTACTGTTTTAGTGGTTTTAGTTGTTGGGATGGAGACTTCCACGATCGCTCTCTCAGGTACTATTGATTCTCACTCTCTCATTGTTTACCATTGCTCTCATGTCCATACTAATTGCATATCTTTTACATTGAGGACAATGCAAGATTTGGTTGGGTGGTGAGATGAGATTCCTCATCGAGCATATTGCAACATTTCGAGCTTCATATGCGCAAAACTTTTTCGAATTTTCTAAACATCTCAAAACTCTTTTAGAAAATCTTGTTTCTATACGTTTGAGATGCTTTGAGTATAAGAGGAGATATGAAGTGTGTGATGTTGTAGGTCTTGAATTTCTCCCAACATAATGGTTTTATATGTTAGTCCCCCTATTGTTGTGATTGATAGAAAATTTGAACACCTTTACACCAAGTTCACATTACACGATTTTCATGAGTTGACAGGTTTATGTGATTTGTGGATTAGCTAGACTTTGATTTAAGGGTGCTGAGCAGCCAAGCCGGGGTATTTTGTCCATCCTTGTCCATGGGAAAATAACAGAAGATATGGATTTCTAAAAATCCTATCTAATTTAAAAGAAAAAGGAAAGAAAGGATGAAATCGGGAAGGAAAGAAAAATGGTGGAAAATTTCGAAAAGGGCTACCTATTACCAACCGGGGGATGGTCGAACCATAACCAAAGTCGGAAATGGGACGTAGTGTGAAAGCCGTCAGAAGGATGGTAAGGCAAATTACTATCATAGGATTGTTGCTGCCCTGTGCACCTTAAAATCCTTGGTTTACTTAATCTATAAAGAAGATGATCCCAGGAACTCATGAGATGAACTTTCACTATGCACACTAGGTTGAATTTGTTCGAGTTCTTCTATTTATCAATCAATCAGCGGGAATTTCATGTAGACACCTCTCATGTTTTGAGAGTCCAAGGTTTCAGCTTCTATCACCTAATTTTTTCAAATCTTACACTTGTACATCTTGGAATGGATAGAAACATGTTTTCTGGAAGAGAGTTGGGTTTGGAGGTTAGAAATTGTTTCACGCATGTTTTACTCGGGACTAGCAAAAAGCTGGTTGGGGGGTGTTGTTCGCTCGCCTCAAGTGTAAGGCTGCGATGTAGTAATAAATCTCGGTAAGACCGAGGTCGATCTACAGGGAAAGAGGTAAACAATTCCAAGTACTCTAATAACTAGAATCTAAGAAATTTAAGAAAGTAGTTTTTTACATGAAATAGGAAAATCTGAAAATAAGAAGAACTAGAGCATCAAGGATCCACTTGTAGTAGTCCAATGCCAATCCATTCATCCAAGTACAACACAATTAGAATCAAAGTCCTATCTCTCATCTAATTGGAAGATATAACATTCAAGCACAAATAGTCCCACTTAAATCTGGAAATCAGATTTCTAGTTCTAATGGAGCACATAGAACTTGAACTTGTAGCCTTCGGAGTAACAGCCATGCCTATGGACTATGGCATGCTCAAGGGTTACTCCAATTCAAATTCAAACAACTCAATCATGGTAATCTCAGAGAATTGCAAGGAACTCATGTCCTGAGCACACAAACTCTCACAAAACTTCTAAAAAACCAAACTTTATTTAAACTAGAACTTCAAAATCCAAAATTAAGAAAATGGTACTTGAAATAAAAGAATTAAAGCATTGGAACCAATTACAAATTTCACCTCTAGCTCTAGCTAAGAGGTTAGCTAAGGAAAAGCATATTAAAACTAGAACTAGAACTAAGAAAAGGAAGAAAAACTAGCTGGAGGAGGCTAGGAAGCCTCCTATGACTTGAACTCCTTGCTTCCCACGTCCTTGCTTGATTTGGAATAGAAGAGAGCACCTCCTTTTATAGTACAGCAATAGTACAGCAACATAGCAGATTTTGTTTCGCTTGGTACGGCTTAACCAATGGTCGGATTGCCCTCAAATTTGATTTGTAGCTTCCTTGTAATGTGATCTTCCTCATAGATGATCTAGATTTCCAAGATTATCCTCTGAATGGGCCCACCAATCATATCACCGACCGCCTCTCAAAATCGCGCACTTCGGGTACCTTCAGAACCAGTCATCTTACTTTCAACGCTCCGGAGTGTACAGATGTCGGATTGATCCCAAATTTTGAACATTGGTAGAACACTTCCTCCTCTACATGATAGATGGATTAGATTGTCCAAAAAAATCCCAGAATATGGTCCGAAAATTAGAACACTTAGGGCTTTTATAAACTCTGCACAGTTGGATCTTTCTGGATGGTCCATCTTTCTTCAACCGGTACGATCAAACCACACATCCTTTTGATCTGAAACTTTTGTGGTTATTCATATATGGATGTGTTATAAAAGATGGTCAAAGTAGATTCTTCATATCATCAATGATGGGTCACCTGGACCGGCCCAGAGTGGAACAGCGAAATCTGAAACTTTCTAGACAGTTCGTATTGTTTTGGCCACCACGGTCAATCCGTAGCTCCGATTGACACGAAACCACTTGGGTTATTTCGGCGTCGAGCTCCTCTTCGACATGGATGTGTTGGATTTCCAAATATCATCAAGATGGCTTCAGAAAATTGTTCCAAAAATCCCAAAACGGGAATAGCTTGCTGCCTGAAATCTGGAAGTGCAAAATTGCATGGCCAACCGGTCTTGACCGGTCGGACAGGGCTGGCCGACCGGTCTAGACCTGTCTGGCAGGTGTCCAGCAAGTGTAGCCGACCGGTCTTGACCGTTCGGACCCAGTTTTGCTTTTTTTTCTTCTTTCTTTTCTTCTCTCCTTCCTCTCTCTTTGCTTTCTTCTTTCTTTGGTCCACCTTGGGCCTTCATCAAAGGCTCCTAAACATGGTCTTTTGGTCTCCAATTGGGTTAAGTCCTCTCTCATCCCTACAATCACAAAACATGCATTAGATGGGCCTTTTAATCATGAAAATCATGCATACCATGTCATGTAGTGGGCAATGCAATGTATAAATTGGAGGTTCAACAGGTGTGTTGAACCTCCAATTTATACATTGCATTGCCCACTACATGACATGGTTTGCATGATTTTCATGATTTAAAAGCCCATCTAACACATATTTTGTGATTGTAGGGATGAGAGCGGACTTCATCCAATTGGAGCTTAAAAAGGGTTATTTGAAGACATTGGAGGACATCTAAGATGGACCAAAGAAAGAAGAAGAAAGAGGGAGAAAAGAGAATGAAGAAAAGAAGAAAAAGATGAAGAAAAACAAAGCTGACCGGTCATCCGACCGGTCAGCCACATTTCTGGGCAAAAGGAAGCAGGACCGACCGGTCTTGATCGGTCGGCCATGCACACTGGACAAAGGGGAGAAGAGCCAGACCGGTCTTGACCGGTCGGCCATGCATGCTGATCAACATGAAGACCAGACCGACCGGCCTTGACCGGTCAGCCATGTGCACTGGACAAAGGGAAACCAGACCGACCGGTCTTGACCGGTCGGCTAGGCTCACTGGACTACTGGACAGGTCAGTCCAATCGGTCCTGACCGGTCGGCTGTACTCCCTGGACTGTTTAAAAGACTAGTCCGACCGGTCTAGACCGGTCGGCTCAGCGTAAATAGAGTTCTTTCTAAAACGGGACTCCGAAAACTGCTGCGCACTGCGTAACCTTTCGCAGATTCTAGATGTTTCCGACGCAAGGGAGCTTTCTTACTATAAAAGGACACCTAGGGGCTCTTCCTAGGTCATCATAGAAGCTAAGGGACGTGGTTCTAAGGAGGGGGAAGCTGTCGTGGAGCGTCTGCAACTCTCTTATTTCCGGTTTTTCTAGTTTTATGCTTTCATTAAGAGTTTTTAGTTGTAGCATGAATATGCTCGGCTAGAACCTCTCAGCTAAGGCTGAGAGGTGAAGCTTGTAGCCAATTCTATGTTGGATTCAGTTTAATTCAAGTACTTCTTAATTCAAGTTTGGATTTTTCTCATGTTCTCGTTTCTTAAAGTGGTAGTTTGAGATGTTTTATGAGAGTTCATATGCTCCGAACATGAATTCCTTGCAATTCTCTGAGATTATCATATGATGCTTGTCTAGATTCGAATTATAGTAATCCTTGAGCAGGCCATAGTCCATAGGCATGGCTGTTACTCCGCAGGCTATGGATTTGAATTCTACATTGATTGTATGGGACTTTAATGTGGAAGTTCAGCTTGATTTGGATTGAATGTGCGTGAATGCTTTATTTTCCAACTAGATGAGAGATAGGACTTCAAATCTAGTTGTGTTCTCTACTTGGATTGATTGAATTGACATGGGATTGCTACAAGTGGATCCTTGAATGCCTTAGTACTTTAAATCACTGAATTTCCATTAAGTTATTATTTTAGTTCATTACCCAATTAAACCTGATTTTCTTCCAAAAACTGAGTTGCTGGAGTAGTTTGGAAGTTGTTTCTAATTCCCTGTGGATCGACCTCTGTCTTACCGAGATTTATTACTATAGCGCAGCCTTACACTTGACGCGAGCGAACAGTAACTAGCCCTGGTTGCACTAAGAACCCATGGAGTGCCTTCCAACAACTCACCAGTCCAAACACGAGACGGTCACTGGCCCTGGTTGCACTAAGAACCCATGGAGTGCCTTCCATCAAGTCACCCATCCAAACACGAGACGGTCACTGGTCCTGGTCGCACTAAGAACCCATCGAGTCCCTTCCAGCAAGTCACTCTTCCAGACACGAGACGGTTCTGGTCGTGGTTATACTATGAACCCTTGGAGTGCTATCCAGTAAGTCACCCCGTCCAAACACGAGACGGTCACTGGCCCTGGTTGCACTAAGAACCCATGGAGTGCCTTGTCACTGGCCCTGGTTGCACTAAGAACCCATGGAGTGCCTTGTCACTGGCCCTGGTTGCACTAAAAAATCATGGAGTGCCTTCCAGCAAGTCACTCATCCAAACATGAGACGGACACTAGTCGTGGTTGTACTAAGAACCCTTGGAGTGCTTTCCAGCAAGTCACCCATCCAAACACGAGACGGTCAATGGCCCTGGTTGCACTAAGAACCCATGGAATACCTTCCATCAAGTCACCTGTCCAAACACGTGACTGTCACTGGCCCTGGTTGCACTAAGAACCCATCGAGTACCTTCCAGCAAGTCACGCATCCAAACAAGTGACGGTCACTGGCCCTGGTAGTAGTACGAACCCATGGAGCGCTTTCCTTCAAGTCACTCGCCCAAACACGAAATGGTCACTGTCCCTGGTTGCACTAAGAACCCATCAAGTTCCTTCCAGCAAGTCACTCGTCCAAATAAGACACGATCACTGGTTCTGGTTGCACAAAGAACCCATGGAGTGCCTTCCAGCAAGTCACCCGTCCAAACACGAGACGGTCGCTGGCCCTAGTTGCACTAAGAACGCATTGAGTACCTTCCAGCAAGTCACTCGTCCAAATAAGAGACGGTCACTGTTGAGCTCTTAATTGTGCATATTCTAACCCCAATTCATCACTCATTGTGCAAGGTTTGTATGGTTTGTAGGCTAATCCAATGCATGTTTTGTGACTACAGGATTGAGAGTGAACTCCACTCAATTGAAGACAACAAGGACTCATTTGGGATCATTCTGATGAAGATTATTTGAAGATCAAAGAAGAAAAGAAGAAAGAAAGCAAAGGAAGAAGTAAGGAAAGAAGAAAGCAGAAGAAAGAAAGAAAGAAAACAATGATAAAAAGAGGCTGACCGGTCATGACCGGTCAGCCAAGGAAGCCAGATCGGTCAGGCACCGGTCTGCCATGCATGTTAGGATGTTGCTGAAGACGTCCGACCGGTCATGACCGGTCGGACATGGTCACTGGAGTTTCAATGAAGAGGACCGACCGGTCATGACCGGCCGGTCATTGCTGCTACAATATGAAAGAAAACGTCCGACCAGTCATGACCGGTCGGTCATTGCTGCTACAATATGAAAGAAAACGTCCGACCGGTCATGACCGGTCGGACGTGCTTGCTGGACTGATGATTGAACATGGCCGACCGGTCATGATCGGTCGGCCATACTTGCTGGAATGATTGTATATCGAGACCGACCGGTCGTGACCGGTCGGCTGTGCGTAAGAAGTTAGAAACTTCCAGATATAGTCTGATTTTCTCTGCGCTGCGTAAGTATTACGCAATTTCTCGATTCTTCCGAAGTTGTGGAGCCTCCAGACTATAAAAAGACACCTAGGGATTGTTCCTAGGGTATCCTAGAAGGGTTCAAGCGAGGTTGGAGGCTGTGGAAGTGGAGATTGGAGTTTCACAACTCATTTTGGTTTGCTTTGCTGTTTTCATGCTTTTTATAGTTGTTTCATGTTTCCTTGGATCATGAGCAGCTAAACCTCTTAGCTAGGGCTAAGAGGTGAAGCTTGTAGTGGAT
This sequence comes from Liriodendron chinense, assembly GCA_003013855.2. NCBI lineage: Eukaryota > Viridiplantae > Streptophyta > Magnoliopsida > Magnoliales > Magnoliaceae > Liriodendron > Liriodendron chinense. The sequence continues at coordinate 50,713 of PVNU02000898.1, forward strand.
CCAAGATGTTTTAATTCGTAGTTAAGTGGTTTTAAGTATGGAATTCATGATTATGAACTATGGTTTGAAGTTTATACAAGTTTTTGAGTAATTTTTCTTAGTCTTGTGATGACTCATGGATGTTTGGGAGAATTACTTAACTTCTTAATTCGTTTGTAACGGTCTAGACCTGTATGATCCGAGGAATCGGAGTGCGCTCTAGTACTATGTTCTTCATAAAGGAACTTCCTACCAAAGTTCTACTTTTCTGATTTTTCTGTAATGTGTATGGACTGTGCATGTGATTTGAATCCAGTTCAAATCCCGATCTAGCCTTGTCTTGTGACAGGACTTGAGGATGGTTATGATTGTGAACTAGACCTTTTGGAAAGGGGAATGACCTATGCAATTGAGCATGCTCAGATCAGCCTGCATTGAGTGAATCTTATGCATAGAACTTACATATTACAGACTGTTTGGTTTAACAGCTTAATCATCCGACTAGATAGACAGGAATGTCGATTCTAGTTAAGAGAATAAGAAACCACAGCGGATTGAACATTGAGGATTGCTACAAGTGGATCCTTGAACCCCTAGTGCCTTCTTATAATTAGTTACTTTCGATTTAATTCAACTTTTGTTACTCATATCAATTCCATACAACATTCTGGTTAATAGATTTCAATAGATACTTGTGGATGAGTTTGTGAAATTCTACATAAGTCCCTGTGGATCGACCTCGGTCTTACCGAGTTTATTACTACTTCGCAACCTTACACTTGGGGAAGCAAACAAGTTTTTGGCGCCGTTGCCGGGGATTTTGACGGTTTTCACAAAATTCTGAAATTAGTATCCATTTAGGATTTTTAGGATTTTAGGACTAATTTAGTTTATTTATTTGATTTTTCTTTTCAGGGATTTCTAGGAAGCTGAAGAAGATACAAGGATTTTAAGTGCGAATCAGGTTCCATCTTTCTAAACCTTACTGTTCTCCTTCTCCTATTTATTCCTATCTTATTCATCTCTTGTAGAGTGGGTGGAGACTCCTTTTGGATCTCTAAAAGGTCGGCCTTTTTGCCACCTGGATTCCTATTGGTCGGCGCTGCCGTCTTGGATCACCTTGTGCTCAGAGATTTCTTTTCTCATCTCTACTCCTATTTCTCCTTCTTCTGCACTTTTTCTCAAAAGATTCAAAGAGTGGGTGGGGAGTTCTCTGAACCCCTATTGACCAGGAGAAATCGGTCTCTATCCTTGCTTCTGGCCTAGCCATTGCAAGACACCTTGTGCTTCGGTCTTAGAGAAGAGTTAAGAAAAGGGAGGAAGAATTCTTCTTTCTTTCTGTTTCTTATTTTTGGTTTTGCATGCCACATTGGGCTCGGGATTCCAATAACCGACTCATAAGTGAAGGGGGGGATAGTAGAAGGAATTGATAGAGAGCCACGTGCTAGGAGACATCTAGACTCTCCAATTTTATCTGAAAATATGGCTGCAAATCAACCTAACCCGGTCCAAAATCAAACTGAAACAGGGGAGAATGTGGTTGAGAATGTTCCCCGACCTAGGACTTTACGTGATTTCTTGCAACCTGCAAGAACGAGCACTCCCTCATGCATAGTATTTCCACCAAATGCAGGGAACGTAGATTTGAAACCGGGAGTGATTCAACTTCTCCCTAAATTCCATTGTTTAGATAGTGAAAGTGCTTGTCAACACCTCAAAGAGTTTGACGAGGTAATTACCACCATGCATTTTGCAAACGTAACAGAAGATGTGGTGAGACTTAAATTCTTCCCTTTCACTCTTAAAGATAAAGCTAAGGGTTGGCTTTATGCATTAAGGCCAAGATCAATTGGTGCATGGACTGATATGCACAGAGAATTCATAAAGAAATTCTTCCCTACTTACAAAACGAATATGTTGAAGCGCCTTATCATGAACTTTGCCCAAAAGGAAGATGAAACCTTCTTCCAATGTTGGGAGAGGTTTAAGGACCTATTAAACGCATGCCCACATCATGGCTATGAAATTTAGCGGGTTATAAGCTTTTTCTATGAAGGACTGACTTCACCCATGCGCCAATTTGTAGAGATGATGTGTAATGGGGAGTTCATGAATAAGGAAGCTGATGAAGCATGGGATTATTTGGAAGAATTGGCTGAGAGTGCACAGTCTTGGGATACATCTAAACCAACAAATTCCAAGACTGGCCAACAAAAGGAGAAGGGAGGAATGTATGTCTTATCAGAAGAAGATAGTATAAGTGCACGGTTGGCTAGCCTCACAAGAAAGGTCGAAGCCATGGAATTAAGGAAAGGAGAAACAATCAACTCCACTGAAGTTGAAACTGTTTGTGGAATTTGTGCTGGAAATCAACATGCTACACCAGATTGTCCCACAATTTCAGCAGTCCAAGGCATCTTACAAGAACAAACAAATGCCATAAACAGTTATCAACAGCAATATGGTGCTCCAAACTCAAACACGTTTAATCCTAATTGGAAGAACCATCCCAACTTCAGTTGGAGAAATGGACCCAATGCAAATGCAAACAACACTCCAAAAGTATCACTAGAAGAGATGTTGGGTGCATTCGTATCGGTCCAGAATGAGTATAACAAGACAAATTCTCTAAAAATAGATGGCTTCATGCAAGAGCAATTGAAATTCAATAAAAATTCAAACCAAGCCATCAATGAATTGAAAACATCTCTGGCTAGAGTTGAAGCTCACCTTAGTGTTAGAGAGAAGGGCACACTTCCTGCTCAACCTCTTCCTAACCCAAGGACCCAGTATGAGATACAAGATGCAAGCTCATCCTCCCACCATACGGAACATGTCCAAGCTATCACCACTTTGAGAAGTGGGAAAGAAATTGACAAATCTAATCCGGTGAAGGCTTCAAAGCCTAAGGATCCGAAAATTCCCAAAGAGGATGATAGCCTAAACAATATTCCACAAGAGAAAGAACCGGAAAGACAATACAAGCCGGTTGCCCCATTTCCACAAAGGTTGATTTCACCTAAACCTTTAGATAAAAATCTGAAGATTCTGGAAGTTTTCAAGCAGGTGAAGATCAACATCCCGCTGTTGGATGCAATAAAACAAATACCATCTTATGCCAAATTTCTAAAGGAATTGTGTACAGTCAAAAGGAAACATAACGTTCACAACAAAGTTCTTTTGGCTGAGAATTTGAGCGCCATCATCAAACAAGAGGTGCCCCAAAAATACAAGGATCCAGGTAGTCCAACCATCTCATGCATCATAGGAGACTACCAGATTAAACAAGCCCTACTCGACTTGGGGGCAAGTGTGAATCTCATTCCATACTCGGTCTACGAACAACTTGGGTTAGGTGAATTGAAACCCACTAAAACCACACTCCAACTTGCTGATAGATCCATCCGGATACCGAGAGGAATGATAGAGGATGTTCTAGTCCAAGTTGATAAATTCTACTACCCAGTAGATTTTATTGTCTTGGACACACATCCCGTGATAGGCACCAGTGCTCAAATTCCCGTCATACTTGGACGACCGTTTCTAGCTACCTCAAACGCCATTATCAATTGTAGAAATGGACTTGTACAAATGTCCTTTGGAAATATGACCCTTGAGCTTAACATATTTGAGTTATGCAAACAACCGCGGGAAGTTAATGATGATGTCCACGAATTAAACATGATCGAATCATTCGTGGAGGATACAGTCCCCTTATCACTATTTTCCAACCCTTTGGAGGCATGCATGGCCCATTCTCATGAGACAAATGATTACACAATACAAGAGATGGATGCCATTCTAGAGATGATGCCAGTACTTGACAATAAAAGATGGAGGGCCCCAATTGAACCTTTGCCTGTAAATGAGAACAAGGCCCTCCCATCCAACATCAAGGTACCAACACTCGACCTAAAACCATTGCCAAGTGAGCTAAAGTATGCTTATTTAGGTCGAGATGAGACATATCCAGTGGTGATTTCTTCCCACTTGGATGAGGAACAAGAGAGTAGGCTAATAGCCACTTTATTAGAGCACGAGAGTGCCATCGGATGGTCAATTGCGGATCTCAAAGGCATAGATCCACTGATTTGTACTCACCGCATACACCTTGAGGAAAATGCAAAGACATCCCGGCAACCACAAAGACGACTAAATCCAAACATGAAGGATGTGGTTAAGGCCGAAGTAGTGAAACTATTGGATGTAGGTATCATTTACCCAATATCCGATAGCCAATGGGTGAGTCCAACTCAAGTTGTGCCTAAGAAATCCGGAATAACCATCGTAGCTAATGCCAATAACGAACTCGTGCCAACTAGAGTCACAACCGGTTGGAGAATGTGCATTGACTACAGGAAGCTAAACACTGTCACGAGGAAAGATCACTTCCCCCTACCGTTTGTTGATCAGATTTTAGAACGGTTGGCGGGTCATTCCCACTTTTGCTTCCTTGATGGCTATTCAGGGAACAACCAAATAGAAATTGCCCGTGAAGACCAAGAAAAGACTACATTCACATGTCCATTTGGCACGTTTGCCTATCGACGGATGCCCTTTGGACTATGTAATGCCCCTGCCACCTTTCAGCGTTGCATGATGAGCATCTTTTCTGACATGGTGGGGACCATTCTCGAAGTCTTCATGGACGATTTTTCCGTATTCGGTTGTAGCTTTGATGAGTGCCTTGAGCACTTGAAATCTGTGCTGAAAAGGTGTGAAGAGAAGAACCTTGTGCTCAATTGGGAGAAGTGCCACTTCATGGTTCAAAAGGGAATTGTACTTGGCCATATCGTTTCACAAAATGGAATTGAGGTGGACAAGGCGAAAATTGATCTTATCTCTAACCTCCCACCACCCAAAAGCATACGAGATATTCGGTCCTTTTTAGGACACGCAGGATTTTACAGAAGGTTTATAAAGGACTTCAGTTCACTCTCTCGCCCTTTATGTAACCTACTTCAAAAGGAAAATTCATTCGAGTGGAATGAAGAATGTCAAAAGGCCTTTACCACCCTTAAAGGTATGTTGACATGCGCTCCAATAATGCAACCACCTGATTGGAGCCTCCCTTTTGAGATTATGTGCGATGCTAGTGACTATGCTATTGGGGCCGTGCTAGGCCAAAGAAAAGATAAAAAGCCATGTGTCATCTACTATGCAAGTAGAACCCTAAACTCAGCCCAAGCAAACTACACCACTACTGAAAAAGAACTTTTAGCCGTAGTTTTTGCCTTGGACAAGTTTAGATCCTACTTAATTGGATCCAAGATCATTATATTCATTGACCATGCCGCGCTTAAGTATCTTCTTTCTAAGAAGGATGCTAAACCACGGTTGTTAAGATGGATCCTTCTACTCCAAGAATTTGATATAGAAATACGTGATAAGAAAGGAGTAGAGAATGTAGTAGCTGACCACCTCTCTCGACTTGTCCTCACTGATTCCCCTGAAACGACTGCAATCAATGACATGTTCCCTGATGAACAACTTTTTGCTGTTTCCCAATTACCATGGTATGCGGACATTGCTAACTATCTTGCTACAGGTACAATTCCTACATATTGGAAAAAGCAAGATAAGGATAGATTCTTCTCGGAGGTGCGGAAATTCCTATGGGACGACCCATACTTATTCAAGTATTGTCCCGATCAAATCATAAGGAGATGTGTCCCAGATGATGAGCAACAAAGTATCATCTCCTTCTGTCATTCTCAAGCATGTGGTGGCCACTTTTCAGCTAAGAAGACCACAGCAAAAATTCTGCAATGTGGGTTTTATTGGCCCACGATGTTCAAAGACACACATGAGTTTTGCAAAGCTTGTGAACCTTGTCAGAAATTAGGGGGAATCTCCCGTAGAAATATGATGCCACTCAATCCCATCTTAATAATCAAAATTTTTTACTGTTGGGGCATCGATTTCATGGGCCCATTCCCATCTTCTTTTGGAAACCTATACATCTTGCTTGCCATCGACTATGTTTCCAAATGGGTCGAGGCTATCCCTTGCCGGAATAATGACCATAAAACGGTCATTAGATTTTTAAAAGAAAATATTCTTTCCCGGTTTGGAACGCCTCGAGTCATCATAAGTGATGGAGGGTCTCACTTTTGCAATCGCCCTTTTGAAGCCTTAATGAAGAAATATGGCGTAACACACAAAGTGAGCACTCCCTATCACCCACAAACTAGTGGTCAAGCTGAGATATCCAATAGGGAGATTAAACACATTTTAGAGAAAACGGTGAACCCCGATCGCAAGGATTGGTCGCTTCGGCTTACTGATGCGCTTTGGGCTTACCGTACAGCTTTCAAAACCCCTATTGGAATGTCTCCCTATAGACTTATCTATGGGAAGGCTTGTCACTTGCCTGTGGAGTTGGAACATAGGGCATATTGGGCTATTAAGAAGATGAATTTCAATTCTGACAAGGCAAGCTCGTTACGCAAACTATAATTGAATGAACTTGCAGAAATCCGGAATGAAGCCTATGAGAATGCGAGAATTTACAAGGACAAGACGAAGATATTTCATGATAAGAATATTCTTCGCAAGACATTCACGATCAATCAAAAAGTCCTCATGTATAATTCTCGCTTACATCTATTTTCAGGAAAATTGAGATCTCGATGGACCGGTCCCTACATTGTGCAAACTGTTTATCCATATGGGACTGTCGAGCTGTTGAATCCAAGGAACGGCAACATTTTTAAAGCAAATGGGCAGCGATTAAAGCCGTTCTTTGAGAATTTCCCTTCAGAAGGTATGTCCATACCTCTGAATGATCCTGTGTATCAGGATGATTGATCTCCTAGTCTGATGGAGGTATAGCGTAGTTAGGATTAGGATTTTGCTGCTTTTGTTTTCTTTTTCATAGGTTTGTTAGAAGGAGGAAGCTTTCCACTTTTCACTCTCTCAGGTACTATCATTCCTCACTCCCTTTTATTTTCAAATTGCTCTCATGTTTTGCTCATTGCACATCTTTTACATTGAGGACAATGCAAGATTTGGTTGGGGGGTGTAGGATCACTAGATGAATCCAGCGTTTTGCAACATTTCAAGCAATCATGTGGAAATTTTTTCAATTTTTCAAATATTCGAAACTCTTTTGGAAAAACACCAGTTCTATGCTTTCAAGTTGATATGAGCATAAGAGGAGGAGATATGAAGTGTATGGGGCTGGATGTCTGGAATCTCTCATAGCATAATGGTTTTTATATGTGAACTCCCCTATTTTTGTGATTGATAGAAAACCTGAACACTTTTACACCTAGTTCACATTACACGATTTTCATGAGTTGAAGGGATTATGTGATTTATGGATTAGCTAGACTTTGAATTAAGGTATTGAGAAATCAGGCCGGGGTACTTTGTCCACCCTTGTCCATGGGAAAATAATGAAAGATATGGATTTTTAAAAATCCTATCTAATTTAAAAAGAAAAAGGAAAAGGAAGGATGAAATTGGGAATGATGGAAAAAACGGTGGAAAATTTCGATTAGGGCTACCTACTACCAACCGGGGGATGGTCTACCCATAACCAAAGCCGGAAATGGGACATAGTGTGAAAGTCGTCGGAAGGACGGTAAGGCAAATTCCTGTCATTGGCTTGATGGCTCTGTGTACCTTGAGTTCTATAGTCTAGTTGATCTATGAAGAAGGTAATCCTAGAAACTCATGGGATGAATCTTCACCACCCACACTAGGTTGAATTTGTTCAAATTCTTCTATTTATCACCCAATCAGCGGAAATCTCATATGAATGCCTATTATGTCTTGAGGATTTACGGTTCTAACCTTAGACGCCTAATCTTTCTGAATCTTACGCTTATGAACCTTGGAATGCATAGAAGGATGGTTTCTAAAAGAGAGTTGAGTTTTGAAGAATGAGATTAGTTTCACGCATGTTTTGCTCGGGACTAGCAAAATGCTGGTTGGGGGGTGTGTTGAGCTCTTAATTGTGCATATTCTAACCCCAATTCATCACTCATTGTGCAAGGTTTGTATGGTTTGTAGGCTAATCCAATGCATGTTTTGTGACTACAGGACTGAGAGTGAACTCCACTCAATTGAAGAAAAAAAGGACTCATTTGGGATCATTCTGATGAAGATTATTTGAAGATCAAAGAAGAAAAGAAGAAAGAAAGCAAAGGAAGAAGTAAGGAAAGAAGAAAGCAGAAGAAAGAAAGAAAGAAAACAATGAGAAAAAGAGGCTGACCGGTCATGACCGGTCATGACCGGTCGGCCAAGGAAGCCAGATCGGTCAGGCACCGGTCTGCCATGCATGTTAGGATGTTGCTGAAGACGTCTGACCGGTCATGACCGGTCGGACATGGTCACTGGAGTTTCAATGAAGAGGACCGACCGGTCATGACCGGTCGGTTATTGCTGCTGCAATATGAATGAAAACGTCCGACCGGTCATGACTGGTCGGACGTGCTTGCTGGACTGATGATTGAACACAGCCGACCGGTCATGACCGGTCGGCCATACTTGCTGGAATGATTGTATATCGAGACCGACCGGTCGTGACCGGTCGGCTGTGCGTAAGAAGTTAGAAACTTCCAGATATAGTCCGATTTTCTCTGCGCTGCGTAAGTATTACGCAATTTCTCGATTCTTCCGAAGTTGTGGAGCCTCCAGACTATAAAAAGACACCTAGGGATTGTTCCTAGGGTATCCTAGAAGGGTTCAAGCGAGGTTGGAGGCTGTGGAAGTGGAGATTGGAGTTTCACAACTCCTTTTGGTTTGCTTTGCTGTTTTCATGCTTTTTATAGTTGTTTCATGTTTCCTTGGATCATGAGCAGCTAAACCTCTTAGCTAGGGCTAAGAGGTGAAGCTTGTAGTGGATCCAAGATGTTTTAATTCGTATTTAAGTGGTTTTAAGTATGGAATTCATGATTATGAACTATGGTTTGAAGTTTATACAAGTTTTTGAGTAATTTTTCTTAGTCTTGTGATGACTCATGGATGTTTGGGAGAATTACTTAACTTCTTAATTCGTTTGTAATGGTCTAGACCTGTATGATCCGAGGAATCGGAGTGCGCTCTAGTACTATGTTCTTCATAAAGGAACTTCCTACCAAAGTTCTACTTTTCTGATTTTTCTGTAATGTGTATGGACTGTGTATGTGATTTGAATCCAGTTCAAATCCTGATCTAGCCTTGTCTTGTGACAGGACTTGAGGATGGTTATGATTGTGAACTAGACCTTGTGGAAAGGGGAATGACCTATGCAATTGAGCATGCTCAGATCAGCCTGCATTGAGTGAATCTTATGCATAGAACTTACATATTACAGACTGTTTGGTTTAACAGCTTAATCATTCGACTAGATAGACAGGAATGTCGATTCTAGTTAAGAGAATAAGAAACCACAGTGGATTGAACATTGAGGATTGCTACAAGTGGATCCTTGAACCCCTAGTGCCTTCTTATAATTAGTTACTTTCGATTTAATTCAACTTTTGTTACTCATATCAATTCCATACAACATTCTGGTTAATAGATTTCAATAGATACTTGTGGATGAGTTTGTGAAATTCTACATAAGTCCCTGTGGATCGACCTCGGTCTTACCGAGTTTATTACTACTTCGCAACCCTACACTTGGGGAAGCGAACAGTCACTGGCCCTGGTTGCACTAAGAACCCATGGAGTGCCTTCTAGCAAGTCACCCGACCAAACACTAGACAGTCACTGGCCCTGGTAGTACTAAGAACCCATGGAGTGCCTTCCAACAAATCACCCGTCCAAACACGAGACGGTCACTGGCACGGGTTACACTAAGAACTCATGGAGTGCCCTCCATCAAGTCAGCCGTCCAAACACGAGACGGTCACTGGCCCTGGTTGCACAAAGAACCCATGGAGTGCCTTCCGTCACGTCTCCCGTCAAAACACGACACAGTCACTGGCCCTGGTTGCACTAAGAACCCATCGAGTACCTTCTAGCAAGTAACCGTCCAAATGGGAGATGGTCATTGGCCCTGGTTGTACTAAGAACCCATGGAATGCCTTCCAGCAAGTCACCCGTCCAACCACGAGACGGTCACTGGCTCTGGTTGCACTAGGAACCGGTGGAGTGCCTTTCAACAAGTCACCCGTCCAAACATGAGATGGTCACTGGCCCTAGTTGCACTAAGAACCCGTGGAGTGCCTTCCAGCAAGTCACCCGTCCGAACATAGGACGGTCACTGGCCCTGGTTACACTAAGAACCCATGGAGTGCCTTCCATCAAGTCACCCATCCAAACACGTGACTGTCACTGGTCCTGGTTGCACTAAGAACCCATCGAGTCCCTTCCAGCAACTCACTCGTCCAAACACGAGACGGTTATGGTCGTGGTTATACTAAGAACCCTTGGAGTGCCATCCAGCAAGTCACCTGTCCAAACACGAGAAGGTCAATGGCCCTGGTTGCACTAAGATCTCATGGAATACCTTCCATCAAGTCACCCGTCCAAACACGTGACAGTCACTGGCCCTGGTTGTACTAAGAACCCATCGAGTACTTTCCAGCAAGTCACGCGTCCAAACACGAGACGGTCACTGGCCCTGGTTGCAGTAAGAACTAATGGAGTGCTTTCCATCAAGTCACTCGACCAAATACGAGACGGTCACTGGCCTTGGTTGCACTAAGAACCTATGGAGTGCCTTCCAGCAAATCACCCGTCCAAACACTAGACGGCACTGGCCCTGGTAGCACTAAGAACCCATGGAGTGTCTTCCATCAAGTCACCCGTCCAAACATGAGACGCTCAATGGCCCTGGTTGCACTAAGAACCCATCGAGTACCTTCCAGCAAGTCACCCGTCCAAACACGAGACGGTCATTGGCCCTGGTTGCACTAAGAAAGCATGGAGTGCCTTCCAGGAAGTCATTCATCCAAACATGAGACGGTCACTAGTCGTGGTTGTACTTAGAACCCATGGAGTGCCTTCTACCAAGTCACCTGTCCAAACACGAGATAGTCACTGGCCCTAGTTGCACTAAGAACCCATGGAGAGCCTTCTACCAAGTCACCCTTCCAAACACAAGACAGTCACTAGCCCTCGTCAAATTAAGAACCCATGGATTGCCTTCCTGCCAGTCACTCATCCAAACACAAGACGCTTGTTCACTTCCCCAAGTGTAGGGTTGCGATGTAGTAATAACTCGGTAAGACCGAGGTCGATCCACAGGGACTATGTAGGATCTCACAAATTCATCCACAAGTGTCTATTGAAGTCTACTAATCAGATTGTTGTATAAAGTTGATGTGAGTAACAAAAACTGAATTAAATCGAGAGTAATTAATTATAAGAGGGTACTAGGGTTTCAAGGATCCACTTGTAGCAATCCTTGATGTTCAATCCGCTGTGGTTTCTTATTCTCTCAACTAGAATCGACATTCCTGTCCGTCCAGTCGGATGATAGAACTGTTAAACCAAACAGTCTGTAATATGTAAGTTCTATGCATAAGATTCACTCAATCTAGGCTGATCTGAGCATGCTCAATTGCATAGGTCATTCCCCTTTCCTATAGGTCCAGTTCTCAATCATAACCATCCCCAAGTCCTCTCACAAGACAAAGATAGATTAGGATTTGAACTAGATTCAAATCACCAGCACAGTCCTTACATATTCCAGAAAATCAACTAAAATAGAACTTTGGCCTGAAGTCCCTTTATGAAGAGCTTAGTACTAGAGCGCACTCCGATTCCTCGGATCATACAGGTCTATACCGTTGCAAACAAATTAAGAAGATAAGTAATTCATCCAAACATCCATGAGTCATCACAAGACTAAGAAAAATTACTTAAAAACTTGTATAAACTTCAAACCTTAGTTCATAATCATGAATTCCAAACTAAAACCACTTAACTACGAATTAAAACATCTTGGATTCACTACAAGCTTCACCTCTTAGCCCTAGCTAAGAGGTTTAGCTGCTCATGATCCAAGGAAACATGAAACAACTACAAAAAGCATGAAACCAGCAAAGCAAACCAAAAGGAGTTGTGAAACTCCAATCTTCACTTCCACAGCCTCCAACCTCACTTACACCCTTCTAGGATACCCTAGGAACGATCCATAGGTGTCCTCTTATAGTCTGGAGGCTCCACAACGTCGGAAGAATCAGAAATTTGCGTAACACTTACGCAGCGCAAAGAATTTCGGGAAGAAATTAGAAAGTTCTAACTCAGTACGCATGGCCGACCGGTCAAGACCGGTCGGCCTCAAGTGAAAACACTCCAGCAAGCATCTCCGATCGGTCATGACCGGTCGGGCCTATTCATCCTTGGTCCAGCAAGCATGTCCGACCGGTCATGACCGGTCGGACGCCTTCAGCACTTTTCCAGCAACAATGACCGACCGGTCATGACCGGTCGGTCCTCTTCAGTAGTGCCCAACATACATGGCTGACCGGTCACTGACCGGTCTGGCTTCCTTGGCCGACCGGTCACGACCGGTCAGCTTCATTTTCTTCTTATTTTCTTCCTTTCTTTCATCTGCTTTCTTCTCTTCTTTAGTTCTTTCTTTCTTTTCTTCTTTGGTCCTCAAACATTCTTCATCAGAATGATCCCGAGTGAGCTCTTTATGTCTTCAATTGAGTAGAGTCTACCCTCAATCCTGTAGTCACAAAACATGCATTGAATTAGCTTACAAACCATACAAACCTTGCACAATGAGTGATGAATTGGGGTTAGAATATACACAATTAAGAGCTCAACACACCCCCCAACCAGCATTTTGCTAGTCCCGAGCAAAACATGCGTGAAGCTAATCTCATTCTTCAGATTCAACTCTCTTTCAGAAACCATCCTTCTATTCATTCCAAGGTTCATAAGTGTAAGATTCAAAAAGATTAGGCGTCAAAGGTTGGAACCGTAAATCCTCAAGACATAATAGGCATTCATATGAGATTCCCACTGATTGGTTGATAAATAGAGGGAATTGAACAAATTCATCCTAGTGTGGGTAGTGAAAATTCATTCCACGAGTTTCTAGGATTATCTTCTTCATAGATCAACTAGACTATAGAACTCAAGGTACATAGAGCCACATCAAGCCAATGACAGGAATTTGCCTTACCGTCCTTCCGACCACTTTCACACTACGTCCCATTTCCGGCTTTGGTTACGGGTAGACCATCCCCCGGTTGGTAGTAGGTAGCCCTAATCGGAATTTTCCACCGTTTTTCCACATTCCCAATTTCATCCTTCCTTTTCCTTTTTCTTTTTAAATTAGATAGGATTTTTAAAAATCCATATCTTTCATTATTTTCCCATGGACAAGGATGGACAAAGTACCCCGGCCTGATTTCTCAATACCTTAATTCAAAGTCTAGCTAATCCATAAATCACATAATCCCTTCAACTCATGAAAATCGTGTAATGTGAACTAGGTGTAAAAGTGTTCAGATTTTCTATCAATCACAAAAATAGGGGAGTTCACATATAAAACCATTATGCAATGAGAGATTCCATACATCCAGCCCTATTCACTTCATATCTCTTCCTCTTATGCTCATATCATCTGGAATGCATAGAACCAATATTTTCCAAAAGAGTTTTGAATTTTTGAAAAAAATCGAAAAATTTCCATATAATTGCTTGAGATGTTGCAAAATGCTGGATTCCTCCAAGCGGTCCTACACCCCCCAACCAAATCTTGCATTGTCCTCAATGTAAAAGATGCGCAATGAGCAAAACATGAGAGCAATTTGAAAATAAAAGGGAGTGAGGAATGATATTACCTGAGAGAGTGAATAGTGGAAATCTTCCTCCTTCTAACAAACCTATGAAAACGAAAACAAAAGCAGCAAAATCCTAATCCTAACTACTCTATACCTCCATCAGACTAGGAGATCAATCATCCTGATACACAGGATCATTCAGGGGTATGGACATACCTTCTGAAGGAAAATTTTCAAAGAACGGCTTTAATCGCTGCCCATTTGCCTTAAAAATATTGTCGTTCCTTGGATTCAATAGCTCGACAGTCCCATACGGATAGACAGTTTGCACAATGTAGGGACCGGTCCATCGAGATCTCAATTTTCCCGAAAATAGATGTAAGCTAGAATTATACATGAGGACTTTTTGATTGATCGTGAATGTCTTGTGAAGAATATTCTTATCATGGAATATCTTCGTCTTGTCCTTGTAAATTCTCGCATTCTCATAAGCTTCATTCCGGATTTCTGCAAGTTCATTTAATTGAAGTTTGCGTAGCGAGCTTGCCTTGTCAGAATTGAAATTCATTGTCTTAATAGCCCAATACGCCTTATGTTCCAACTCCACAGGCAAGTGACAAGCCTTCCCATAGACAAGTCTATAGGGAGACATTCCAATAGGGGTTTTAAAGGCAGTACGGTAAGCCCAAAGCGCATCGGTAAGTCGAAGTGACCAATCCTTGCGATCGGGATTCACCGTTTTCTCTAAAATGTGTTTAATCTCCCTATTGGATATCTCAGCTTGTCCACTAGTTTGTGAGTGATAGGGGGTGCTCACTTTGTGTGTAACGCCATATTTCTTCATTAGGGCTGCAAAAGGGCGATTGCAAAAGTGAGACCCTCCATCACTTATGATGACTCGAGGCGTTCCAAACCGGGAAAGAATATTTTCTTTTAAAAATCGAATGACCGTTTTATGGTCATTATTCAGCAAGGAATGGCCTCGACCCATTTGGAAACATAATCAACAGCAAGTAAGATGTATAAATTTCTAAAAGAAGATGGGAATGGGCCCATGAAATCGATGCCCCAACAATCAAAAATTTCGATAATTAAGATGGGATTGAGTGGCATCATATTTCTACGGGAGATTCCTCTTAGTTTCTGACAAGGTTCGCATGCTTTGCAAAACTCATGTGTGTCTTTGAACATGGTGGGCCAATAAAACCCACATTGTAGAATTTTCGCTGTGGTCTTTTTGGCCGAAAAGTGACCACCACATGCTTGAGAATGACAGAAGGAGATGATACTTTGTTGCTCATCATCTGGGACACATCTCCTTATGATTTGATCGGGACAATACTTGAACAAGTATGGGTCGTCCCATAGGAATTTTCGTACCTCCGAGAAGAATCTATCTTTATCTTGCTTTTTCCAGTATGTAGGAATTGTACCTGTAGCAAGATAATTAGCAATGTCCGCATACTATGGCAATTGGGAAACAGCAAAAAGTTGTTCATCAGGGAACATGTCATTGATTGCAGTCGTTTCGGGGGAATTAGTGAGGACAAGTCGAGATAGGTGGTCAGCTACTACATTCTCTACTCCTTTCTTATCACATATTTCTAAGTCGAATTCTTGGAGTAGGAGGATCCATCTTAATAACCGTGGTTTAGCATCCTTCTTAGAAAGCAGATACTTAAGCGCGGCATGGTCAGTGAATATAATGATCTTGGATCCAATCAAGTAGGATCTAAACTTCTCCAAAGAAAAAACTACGGCTAAAAGTTCCTTTTCAGTGGTAGTGTAGTTTGCCTGGGCTGAGTTTAGGGTTCTACTTGCATAGTAGATGACACATGGCTTTTTATCTTTTCTTTGGCCTAACATGGCCCCAATAGCATAGTCGCTAGCATCTGTTGAGCTCTTAGTTGTGCATATTTTAACCCCAATTCATCACTCATTATGCATGGTTTTCATAATTTGAAGACTAATCAAATACATGTTTTGTGGTTGTAGGAATGAGAGTTACTTTGCCCAATTGATGACCAAAAGAGCTGATTTAGAACCTTGGATGAAGACCCAAGGAAGGCTGAAGGAAGAAGGAAGCAAAGAAAGAAGCAAAGAAAGAAGAAAATAGAAGAAAGAAAGGAAGAAAACAAGAAGAAAAAGAGACCGACCGGTCTTGACCGGTCGGCCATGCTTGCTGGAGTAATGCCAAAGAGGGCCTGACCGGTCGTGACCGGTCGGCCAGCCCTGTCCGACCGGTCGTGACCGGTCGGCCATGCAAGTTTCAGATTCCAGATTCTAAAACAGCAATGTATTCCCGCACCTGATTTTTGGACCCGTTTTCTGGGCCGATCTTGATGATATTTGGAAATACAACATCTCCATGTCGAAGAGGAACTCGACGCCGAACTAACCCAAGTGGTTTCGTGTCGATCGGAGTTATGGATTGATCGTGGTGACCAAAACAATACGAACTGTCCAGAAAGTTCCAGATTTCACTGTTCCACTCTGGGCCGGTCCAGGTGGCCCATCATTGAGGATATAAAAAATCTACTTTGACCATCTTTTAGACCACATCCATATATGAATAACCACAAAAGTTTCAGATCAAAAGGGTGTGTGGTTTGATCGTACCGGTTGAAGAAAGATGGACCATCCAGAAAGCTCCAACTGCACAGAGTTTATAAAAGCCCTAATTGTTCTAATTTTCGGACCATATTCTGAGATTGTTTTGGACAATCTAATCCGTCTATCATGTAGAGGAGGAAGTTTTCTACTCATGTTCAAAATTTGAGATCAATCCGACCTCTGTACACTCCGGAGAGTTGAAAGCAAGATGACTGGTTCTGAAGGTACCCGAAGTGCGCGATTTTGAGAGGCGGTCAGTGATGTGATTGGTGGGCCCATTCAGATGACAATCTTGGAAATCTAAATCATCTATGAGACAGATCACATTACAAGGAAGCTACAAATCAAATTTGAAGGCAATCCGACCATTGGTTAAGCCGTACCAAGCGAAACAAATTCTGCTATGTTGCTGTACTATTGCTGCACTATAAAAGGAGGTGCTCTCTTCTATTCCAGGGCAACCAAGGACGTGGGGAGCAAGGAGTTCAAGTCATAGGAGGCTTCCTAGCCTCCTCCAGCTAGTTTTTCTTCCTTTTCTTAGTTCTAGTTCTAATTTTTAATATGCTTTTTATTAGCTAATCTCTTAGCTAGAGCTAAGAGGTGAACCTTATAGTTTTCTTAGATTGTTTAATTCGTTTTATTGGTTTTTAGTTTGGAATTCATGATTATGAACTAAGGTTTGAAGTTTATACAAGTTTTTAAGTAATTTTTCTTAGTCTTGTAATGACTCATGGATGTTTGGATGAATTACTTATCTTCTTAATTCGTTTGCAACAGTCTAGACCTGTATGATCCGAGGAATCGGAGTGCGCTCTAGTACTAAGCTCTTCATGAAGGGACTTCCTACCAAAGTTCTATTTTTCTATTTTTCTGAATATGTATGGATTGTGCATGTGATTTGAATCTAGTTCAAATCATGATCTAGCCTTGTCTTGTGAGAGGACTTGAGGATGGTTATGATTGTGAACTGGACCTTTTGGAAAGGGGAATGACCTATACAATTGAGCATGCTCAGCTCAGCCTTCATTGAGTGAATCCTATGCATAGAACTTACATATGACAGACTGTTTGGTTTAACAGCTCTATCATCCGACTAGATAGACAGGAATGTCGATTCTAGTTGAGAAAGTAAGAAACCATAGCGAATTATGCATCTAAGAAGAGCTATAAGTGGATCCTTGATGCTCTAGTTATCTTTTCATTATTAGATTTTCTATTTTATGTTAAAAATCAATTTCACAAACCTCTTTGATTCTAGTTATTAGGATAGTTAGAATTGTTTACTTCCTTCCCTATGGATCGACCTCGGTCTTACCGAGATTTTTACTACATCGCAGCCTTGCACTTGAGGCGAGCGAACAAGTTTTTGGAGGCTTCCTAGCCTCCTCCAGCTAGTTTTTCTTCATTTTCTTAGTTCTAGTTCTAGTTTTTAATATGCTTTTTATTAGCTAATCTCTTAGCTAGAGCTAAGAGGTGAACCTTATAGTTTTCTTAGATTGTTTAATTCGTTTTATTGGTTTTTAGTTTGGAATTCATGATTATGAACTAAGGTTTGAAGTTTATACAAGTTTTTAAGTAATTTTTCTTAGTCTTGTGATAACTCATGGATGTTTGGATGAATTACTTATCTTCTTAATTCGTTTGCAACAGTCTAGACCTGTATGATCCGAGGAATCGGAGTGCGCTTTAGTACTAAGCTCTTCATGAAGGGACTTCCTACCAAAGTTCTATTTTTCTGTTTTTCTGAATATGTATGGATTGTGCATGTGATTTGAATCTAGTTCAAATCATGATCTAGCCTTGTCTTGTGAGAGGACTTGAGGATGGTTATGATTGTGAACTGGACCTTTTGGAAAGGGGAATGACCTATGCAATTGAGCATGCTCAGCTCAGCCTTCATTGAGTGAATCCTATGCATAGAACTTACATATGACAGACTGTTTGGTTTAACAGCTCTATCATCCGACTAGATAGACAGGAATGTCGATTCTAGTTGAGAAAGTAAGAAACCATAGCGAATTATGCATCTAAGAAGAGCTATAAGTGGATCCTTGATGCTCTAGTTATCTTTTCATTATTAGATTTTCTATTTTATATTAAAAATCAATTTCACAAACCTCTTTAATTCTAGTTATTAGGATAGTTAGAATTGTTTACTTCCTTCCCTGTGGATCGACCTCGGTCTTACCGAGATTATAACTACATCGCAACCCTACACTTGGGGAAGCGAACAAGTTTTTGGCGCCGCTGCCGGGGAAGAGGTTAAACGGTTCTAATTGTTCTAGTAACTATAGAGTAGTCTTAGTTAGGTAGGATTTTCAGTTTTTATAGAAGAAGATTTTCTGATTTTTTTTTTCTAGATTACTAACAATTTTTTTGTTGGATTTTGTAGGACATTGTTACTGACATATATCTCGCTCTATTGGGTAACATGTCCCATCTCCCTTCTTTTTGTTCTTTTTTCTAGATTAGGGTAGTTCCAACTCTTTAAAATCTCATTATGGCTGGTTGGAAGTGTGGTGCTTATGCATACCCTTTGGAAGATGAGATGACAGACCATGGAATCAAAACTCTTTATGATTGGAACCAATTTAAGCATAAGTATTATTCTGAGAGTAAATCAACCTCCACTACCCCCCAACGTAAGACGCTACATGATTACTGGGTTGAAAATAACATGAGTATCCCACCAAGTTTAACAGGAGGTAGGAATAAGAAAAAGGACCGAGGGAGTAATGACCAACCGGTAAAGACATTGCGTGATCACTGGTATGGTTATGCCTATCAACCATCTTATCAGTCTTCGTCATATAACACGTATGGTCTTCATTGAGAGAGTCCTCACACCTCTAGTCCAATGGAGGATGAGCCAACCATGGATGCCAACAATTATCCTCAAGAGTTTCTTTCTCATGATCCTCAACCGACACGAACTCTTGAGGATACACTGCGAGAGTGTATGGAAATAACTGAGCAATGCATACAAAACCTCTCGCCATCTCAAAATATTGAACCCAACATTGGGAACACCGAATCAATCCCCAACAATGAGGAGGACGAGGCTATCCAAACCCAACCTTCTCTAGATTTAATGACTAAACTTCTAAGGGATGTAGATCTCAGTGATCCCACTATTACCATCGATTATGGTGAATCAACTATCTCTTTTAGCTATTCCTATTTGAATGATGAAGAGATTTCAAGGACGGTTGACGAACCCGAGGAATCTGCAAAATCTGAAAGTGATAGTTTGATTGCCTACAATGAGGGTTTAAAGGATGATTGTGAGTCCATGATTTGTTCTTCCAAAGGGCCGAATGTTTTTGAATCACCGAAAGATATTCTTGCTAGAGAGATGGCCGAAGTCGATATTTTTAAGTCCTTCCACCAACAACACATGCCGGATTCTATTGTGGAAGAACTCCCTTGGGTTGAAAATTCTGCTTCTTTGGATGATGGGGTGGTACAATCTGAAATTTCAAAAGATCAACCAATGCTAGATGATGTGCTTACCACTAAATCTGAAAATTTTTCTTTGGAAGACCTCCCCTCTATAGAGGAGGAATTCCTTACCCTTGAAACAGAATTTTCTCAATCACTTAGGGAGAACGAGGACCCTTCATTCGACTCTCTCGATTTCCTAAAGGAATGCATGACCCACCCCTATGATCTGGATGATGAGATGATTAAGGAGTTGGATAGTTTGTTAGACATGGTGTCGGTGCCTGAAGAACACCATTCCACTGATTTACACTCTTTACCATTGTTTGTGGAAGCACCATGCAAATCTGAATTTGTGGAGGAGACAATCCAAACTGAAAAATACTTAATGAATGTCTCTCCACCATCATGGGTTCTTCAACCCATTGAAAATTCTGATTGGGAGGACCCGTTTTTAATCAATTACAACCCAATTCAGAACTTGAGGAGATATCTTTTTGCTGCTCTTATCTCCTCCTTACATGCGTGTGGTGCATACTATGATTGGACTTTCATGAAGAAACGCACACATGTATACATTCGAGCAGGACTTTGGATGGTCCTCATGAGAAACCTATTGAAATTCATGAAGATCCTGCTCAAATTTGATCATGTAGTCGATCAGACTAATCAAAGGTAGGTAGGTAGGTTAGGATTTCTTTCTGCATTTAGGATTGAATAAGTCTCATTGAGACAATGGAAGATGCTAGAATTGATCAACTTGCTACCTCAGGTACTCTCGTTCTCACTCTCCTTTATTTTGTGTCATTGCTCTCATGTCATGCATATTGCATATCTTATTACATTGAGGACAATGTAAGATTTTGGTTGGGGGGTGAGATTCCTTAGATGAATCTACTAGCTTTTGTGACATTTCGAGCAATTATGTAGAAAATTTTCGATTTTTCTAAAATTCAAAACTCTTTTGGAAAATGTTGTTTCTATGCATTCAAGATGATACGAGTATAAGAAGAGGAGATACGAAGTGAGTGATGTTGCAAGCTTTGAATTTCTTTTAATATAATGGTTTTATATGTGAATTCCCCCATTTATGTGAGTGATAGAAAATTTGAACACTTTTACACCTAGTTCACATTACACGATTTTCATGGGTTGAAAGGATTATGTGATTTGTGGATTAACTATACTTTGATTTAAGGTGTTGAGAAACCAAGCCGGGGTACTTTGTTCATCCTTGTCCATGGGAAAATAACGAAAGATATGGATTTCTAAAAATCCTATCTAATTTAAAAAGAAAAAGGAAAAGGAAGGATGAAATTGGAAATGATGGAAAAACGGTGGAAAATTCCGATTAGGGCTACCTACTACCAACCGGGGGATGGTCTACCCGTAACCAAAGCCGGAAATGGGATGTAGTGTGAAAGTCGTCGGAAGGACGGTAAGACAAATTCCTGTCATAGGCTTGTTGTTGCTCTGTGCACCTTGAAATCCATAGTTTAGTTGATCTATGATGAAGATGAGCCCAGAAACTCATGAGATGAACTTTCACTATGCACACTAGGGTGAATTTGTTCAAGTTCTTCTATTTATCAATCAATCAGTGGGAATTTCATATAAATACTTATTATGTTCTAAGAGTTTAACGTTTCAACTTCTATCACCTAATTTCTCTGATTTTTATGCTTGTGTGTCTTGGAATGTATAGAATAATAGTTTCTAGAGGAGAGTTGGATTTGGAGAATGAAACTTGTTTCACGCATGTTTTGCTCGGGACTAGCAAAATGTTGGTTGGGGGGTGTGTTGAGCTCTTAATTGTGCATATTTTAACCCCAATTCATCACTCATTATGCATGGTTTTCATAATTTAAAGACTAATCAAATACATGTTTTGTGGTTGTAGGAATGAGAGTTACTTTGCCCAATTGATGACCAAAAGAGCTGATTTAGAACCTTGGATGAAGACCCAAGGAGGGCTGAAGGAAGAAGGAAACAAAGAAAGAAGCAAAGAAAGAAGAAAATAGAAGAAAGAAAGGAAGAAAACAAGAAGAAAAAGAGACCGACCGGTCTTGACCGGTCGGCCAAGGAAGCCCGACCGGTCTTGACCGGTCGGCCATGCTTGCTGGAGTAATGCCAAAGAGGGCCTGACCGGTCGTGACCGGTCGGCCAGCCCTGTCCGACCGGTTGTGACCGGTCGGCCATGCAAGTTTCAGATTCCAGATTCTAAAACAGCAATGTATTCCCGCACCTGGTTTCTTGGACCAGTTTTATGGGCCGATCTTGATGATATTTGGAAATCCAACACATCCATGTCGAAGAGGAACTCGACGTCGAACTAACCCAAGTGGTTTCGTGTCGATCGGAGTTACGGATTGATCGTGGTGACCAAAACAATACGAACTGTCCAGAAAGTTCCAGATTTCGCTGTTCCACTCTGGGCCGGTCCAGGTGGCCCATCATTGAGGATATAAAAAATATACTTTGACCATATTTTAGACCACATCCATATATTAATAACCACAAAAGTTTCAGATCAAAAGGATGTGTGGTTTGATCGTACCGGTTGAAGAAAGATGGACCATCCAGAAAGCCCCAACTGCGCAGAGTTTATAAAAGCCCTAATTGTTCTAATTTTCGGACCATATTCTGAGATTGTTTTGGACAATCTAATCCATCTATCATGTAGAGGAGGAAGTTTTCTACTCATGTTCAAAATTTGAGATCAATCCGACCTCTGTACACACCGGAGAGTTGAAAGCAAGATGACTGGTTCTGAAGGTACCCGAAGTGCGCGATTTTGAGAGGCGGTCGGTGATGTGATTGGTGGGCCCATTCAGAGGACAATCTTGGAAATCTAAATCATCTATGAGGAAGATCACATTACAAGGAAGCTACAAATCAAATTTGAAGGCAATCCGACCATTGGTTAAGCCGTACCAAGCGAAACAAATTCTGCTATGTTGCTGTACTATTGCTGCACTATAAAAGGAGGTGCTCTCTTCTATTCTAGGGCAACCAAGGACGTGGGGAGCAAGGAGTTCAAGTCATAGGAGGCTTCCTAGCCTCCTCCAGCTAGTTTTTCTTCCTTTTCTTAGTTCTAGTTCTAGTTTTTAATATGCTTTTTATTAGCTAATCTCTTAGCTAGAGCTAAGAGGTGAACCTTATAGTTTTCTTAGATTGTTTAATTCGTTTTATTGGTTTTTAGTTTGGAATTCATGATTATGAACTAAGGTTTGAAGTTTATACAAGTTTTTAAGTAATTTTTCTTAGTCTTGTAATGACTCATGGATGTTTGGATGAATTACTTATCTTCTTAATTCGTTTGCAACAGTCTAGACCTGTATGATCCGAGGAATCGGAGTGCGCTCTAGTACTAAGCTCTTCATGAAGGGACTTCCTACCAAAGTTCTATTTTTCTATTTTTCTGAATATGTATGGATTGTGCATGTGATTTGAATCTAGTTCAAATCATGATCTAGCCTTGTCTTGTGAGAGGACTTGAGGATGGTTATGATTGTGAACTGGACCTTTTGGAAAGGGGAATGACCTATACAATTGAGCATGCTCAGCTCAGCCTTCATTGAGTGAATCCTATGCATAGAACTTACATATGACAGACTGTTTGGTTTAACAGCTCTATCATCCGACTAGATAGACAGGAATGTCGATTCTAGTTGAGAAAGTAAGAAACCATAGCGAATTATGCATCTAAGAAGAGCTATAAGTAGATCCTTGATGCTCTAGTTATCTTTTCATTATTAGATTTTCTATTTTATGTTAAAAATCAATTTCACAAACCTCTTTGATTCCAGTTATTAGGATAGTTAGAATTGTTTACTTCCTTTCCTATGGATCGACCTCGGTCTTACCGAGATTATTACTACATCGCAACCCTACACTTGGGGAAGCGAACAACATCGCACATAATCTCAAAAGGAAGGCTCCAATCAGGTGGTTGCATTATTGGGGCACATGTCAACATACCTTTAAGGGTGTTAAAGGCCTTTTGACATTCTTCATTCCACTCGAATGAATTTTCCTTTTGAAGTAGGTTACATAAAGGGCGAGAGAGTGAGCTGAAGTCCTTTATGAACCTTCTGTAGAATCCTGCGTGTCCTAAAAAGGACCGCACATCTCGTATGCTTTTGGGTGGTGGAAGGGTAGAGATAAGATCAATTTTCGCTTTGTCCACCTCAATTCCATTTTGTGAAACGATGTGACCAATTACAATTCCTTTTTGAACCATGAAGTGACACTTTTCCCAATTGAGCACTAGGTTCTTCTCTTCACATCTTTTTAACACAGATTTCAAGTGCTCAAGGCACTCATCAAAGCTACAACCGAATACGGAAAAATCATCCATGAAGACTTCGAGAATGGTCCCCACCATGTCAGAAAAGATGCTCATCATACAACGCTGAAAGGTGGCAGGGGCATTACATAGTCCAAACGGCATCCGTCGATAGGCGAAAGTGCCGAATGGACATGTGAATGTAGTCTTTTCTTGGTCTTCACGGGCAATTTCTATTTGGTTGTACCCTGAATAGCCATCAAGGAAGCAAAAGTGGGAATGACCCGCCAACCGTTCTAAAATCTGATCAACAAATGGTAGGGGGAAGTGGTCTTTCCTCGTGACAGTGTTTAGCTTCCTGTAGTCAATGCACATTCTCCAACCAGTAGTGACTCTAGTTGGCACGAGTTCGTTATTGGCATTGGCTACGATGGTTATTCCGGATTTCTTAGGCACCACTTGGGTTGGGCTCACCCATTGGCTATCAGATATTGGGTAAATGATACCTACATCCAATAGTTTCACCACTTCGGCCTTAACCACATCCTTCATGTTTGGATTTAGTCGCCTTTGTGGTTGCCGGGATGATTTTGCATTTTCCTCAAGGTGTATGCGGTGAGTACAAATCAGTGGGTCTATGCCTTTGAGATCCGCAATTGACCATCCAATGGCACTCTTGTGCTCTAATAGAGTGGTTATTAGCCTACTCTCTTGTTCCTCATCCAAGTGGGAAGAAATCACCACTGGATATGTCTCATCTCGACTTAAATAAACATACTTTAGCTCACTTGGCAATGGTTTTAGGTCGAGTTTTGGTGCCTTGATGTTGGATGGGAGGGCCTTGTTCTCATTTACAGGCAAAGGTTCAATTGGGGCCCTCCATCTTTTATTCTCAAGCACCAGCATCACATCTACAATGGCATCCATCTCTTGTATTGTGTAATCATTTGTCTCATGAGAGTGGGCCATACATGCCTCCAAAGGGTTGGAAAATAGTGATAAGGAGACTGTATCCTCCACGAATGATTCGATCATGTTTAATTCGTGGACATCATCATCAACTTCCCGTGGTTGTTTGCATAGCTCAAATATGTTAAGCTCAAGGGTCATATTTCCAAAGGACATTTGTACAAGTCCATTTCTACAATTGATAATGGCATTTGAGGTAGCTAGAAATGGTCGTCCAAGTATGACGGGAATTTGAGTACCGGTGCTTATCACGGGATGTGTGTCCAAGACAATAAAATCTACTGGGTAATAGAATTTATCAACTTGGACTAGGACATCCTCTACCATTCCTCTCGGTATCCGGATGGATCTATCAGCAAGTTGGAGTGTGGTTTTGGTGGGTTTCAATTCACCTAACCTGAGTTGTTCGTAGACCGAGTATGGAATGAGATTCACACTTGCCCCCAAGTCGAGTAGGGCTTGTTTAATCTGGTAGTCTCCTATGATGCATGAGATGGTTGGACTACCTGGATCCTTGTATTTTTGGGGCACCTCTTGTTTGATGATGGCGCTCAAATTCTCAGCCAAAAGCACTTTGTTGTGAACGTTATGTTTCCTTTTGATTGTACACAATTCCTTTAGAAATTTGGCATAAGATGGTATTTGTTTTATTGCATCCAACAGCGGGATGTTGATCTTCACCTGCTTAAAAACTTCCAGAATCTCCAGATTTTTATCTAAAGGTTTTGGTGAAATCAACCTTTGTGGAAATGAGGCAACCGGCTTGTATTGCCTTTCCGGTTCTTTCTCTTGTGGAATATTGTCTGGGCTATCATCCTCTTTGGGAATTTTCGGATCTTTAGGCTTTGGGGCCTTCACCGGATTAGATTTGTCAATTTCTTTCCCACTTCTCAAAGTGGTGATAGCCTGGACATGTTCCGTATGGTGGGAGGATGAGCTTGCATCTTGTATCTCATACTGGGTCCTTGGATTAGGAAGAGGTTGAGCAGGAAGTGTGCCCTTCTCTCTACCACTAAGGTGAGCTTCAACTCTAGCCAGAGATGTTTTCAATTCATTAATGGCTTGATTTGAATTTTGATTGAATTTCAATTGCTCTTGCATGAACCCATCTATTTTTAGAGAATTTGTCTTGTTATACTTATTCTGGACCGATATGAGTGCACCCAACATCTCTTCTAGTGTTACTTTTGGAGTGTTGTTTGCATTTGCAGTGGGTCCATTCCTCCAACTGAAGTTGGGATGGTTCTTCCAATTAGGATTATACGTGTTTGAGTTTGGAGCACCATATTGCTGTTGATAACTGTTTATGGCATTTGTTTGTTCTTGTAAGATGCCTTGGACTGCTGAAATTGTGGGACAATCTGGTGTAGCATGTTGATTTCCAGCACAAATTCCACAAACAGTTTCAACCTCAGTGGAGTTGATTGTTTCTCCTTTCCTTAATTCCATGGCTTCGACCTTTCTTGTAAGGCTAGCCAACCGTGCACTTATGCTATCTTCTTCTGATAAGACATACATTCCTTCCTTTTCTTTTTGTTGGCCAGTCTTGGAATTTGTTGGTTTAGATGTGTCCCAAGATTGTGCACTTTCAGCCAATTCTTCCAGATAATCCCATGCTTCATCAGCTTCCTTAAATCTATAAATTGGCGCATGGATGGAATCAGTCCTTCATAGAAAAAACTTATAATCCGTCAAATTTCATAGCCATGATGTGGGCATGCGTTTAATAGGTCCTTGAATCTCTCCCAACATTGGGAAAAGGTTTCATCCTCCTTTTGGGCAAAGTTCATGATAAGGCGCTTAAGCATGTTCGTTTTGTGAGTAGGGAAGAATTTTTTTATAAATTCTCAGTGCATATCATTCCATGACCCAATTGATCTTGGCCTCAATGCATAAAGCCAACCCTTGGCTTTATCCTTAAGAGTGAAAGGGAAGAATTTAAGTCTTACTACATCTTCAGTCACATTTGCAAAGTGCATGTTGGTGATTACCTCATCAAACTCCCTAAGGTGTTGATAGGCACTTTCACTGTCTAAACCATGGAATTTAGGGAGAAGATTGATCACTCCCGGTTTCAAATCCACATTCCCTGCATTTGGTGGAAATACTATGCATGAGGGAGTGCTCGTTCTTGCAGGTTGCAAGAAATCACGTAAAGTCCTAGGTCGGGGAACATTCTCAACCACATTCTCCCCTGTTTCAGTTTGATTTTGAACCGGGTTAGGTTGATTTGCAGCCATACTTTCAGATAAAATTGGAGAATCTAGATGTCTCCTAACACGTGGCTCTCTATCAATGCCTTCTACTATCCCCCGTTCACTTATGAGTCGGTTATTGGAATCCCGAGCCCAATGTGGCATGCAAAACCAAAAATAAGAAACAAAAAGGAAAAAGAATTCTTCCTTCTTTTTCCTTACTCTTCTCTAAGACCGAAGCACAAGGTGTCTTGCAATGGCTAGGCCAGAAACAAGGATAGAGACCGATTTCTCCTGGTCAATAGGGGTTCAGAGAACACCCCACCCACTCTTTGAATCTTTTGAGAAAAAGTGCAGAAAAAGGAGAAAGAGGAGTAGAGATGAGAAAAGAAATCCCTGAGCACAAGGTGATCCAAGACGGCAGAGCCGACCAATAGGAATCCAGGTGGCAAAAAGGCCGACCTTTTAGAGATCCAAAAGGAATCTCCACCCACTCTACAAGAGATGAATAAGAATGAATGTTAGTGCACTTTTCTGTGGTATACTAGTGCACCTTGTTTGTTAATTACTTAGGTCAGTAGGTCTAGTGTCGGTTGAGCTTAATGAAGACGAAGACCAAAGACTCAAGATAGACCGGCTGCATCAAGAAAGGAGAAACAGGTAAATGTGATGCCTTGGTGTGCCTTGCCTTGACCAAAACCTAACCCATAACCTCTTAGATGACTTGGACCAACTAGGTATACCCTTAGTCATCATCATTAGTCTTAGAACTCCATGAAAAACATGATAAGATAGACAAATTTAAGAGGTGGAAGCTGCTGCAATAAAAAAGGCTCAAAGA
Source organism: Liriodendron chinense (assembly GCA_003013855.2). NCBI lineage: Eukaryota > Viridiplantae > Streptophyta > Magnoliopsida > Magnoliales > Magnoliaceae > Liriodendron > Liriodendron chinense. The sequence continues at coordinate 78,721 of PVNU02000898.1, forward strand.
GCAGTTTTCGATAGGTGTTCCGATAGGACTCCGATCAATCGGACACTGGCTCCGATAGGACTCCGATCAATCGGACAGAAGCTCCGATCAATCGGACAGAATCTCCGATCAATCGGAAATTTTTCCAGCAACCTTGAAAATCCACTGGACATATTTCCGATCAATCGGACAGTCTTCCGATCCATCGGAAGGGGTCCGTCCGATCAATCGGACAGTGTTCCGATCAATCAGAATATCTTCCAGAGACTTCACTGGATAGATTTCCGATCAATCGGACTTGTCTCCGATCAATCGGACAGGTCTCCGATCAATCGGAACTTCTTCCGATCAATCGGAGATGCGCGAATCTGCCCGTTTTTTGACCGTTGGAAGAAAATCTATTTAAAAGGGGGATTCGTTTTTTGAGCTAACAGAGGGGATTTTGAGGAGATAGAAGCCACCATTGCTAGAGATCATTAGAGGCTCTATCCCAAACCTGTAGCAAGCCATTCTCCTTGTGTTTTCATCACAAGCTTGGGCCATTCAATGGCATCTTGAGAATAGGACTTGTTCCCTCTTGATTCCTAGGGTTTAGACACCTTGATGATAGTTAAATCCTTTGTCTAAACACTACCTAGGAGTCCATTTAGGTGCATTCCTCTAGGAAACCCATTTCCTACCATTGTAGAGGTTTCACCATTCCCTAGCACCTTGGGCATCTCCAATGGAGCATCACATGCAAGGTAGCTGATCTTGGAGCTGAAGCCTTGGCAAAGCAACGGCGTCAAAGATCGGGGGAGCACAAGGGGAGCTGATTCAAGCACGGGAGAGCGAGAAGAAGCAACCCGAAGCGGCGCAACAAGGGGCTCAATCCGACAAGTAAGGTTGTCTTGTTAAGAGTCCATCCACTCAATTCCCTGTGGGAGTTGAGTGTAGAGTTTGTTTGACAAACTCGTCCCGGGGTCGTTAGCCGATCCTTGGCCTATTAGTTGGGCCTAAAATCTAGGGACGTCAGCCGTTCCTTGGCACGTTAGTCGGGCCTAAAACAAAGTCTCCAAGGGGGAGCCACCAACACGGGTGCAAACGTGTAGGTTGGGAGGAACCTGTAAACTCCCCGGTTGGGTGGATCCGAGTTAAAACACCTTGGTTGGGAGGAACCAGATTTAAACTCCCCAGTGAATGCCGGTGTGCTCAAAGGGGTTGAGTACTTGAACCGGGAGTGGAGTAGACAAGTAGTCGAACCACTATACATCCTTGTGTTTGTGATTGATCTTGAGCACATTTCTCTTTAATGCATTGAGTTTAATTTGTTAATTATGAATGCTTAGTTAGGAATGTATGCTAGGCACTTGATAGGCACATCCACACTCACAAGATGTACTTTCACTCCTCATGTTGACTTGAGCATTTCTTGACCCATCCTCTCTAGTCCACATGAGTTGATTAGACTAGGTTGTTAATTGCTTTATCTTTTGCTAGTCTTTTAATTGGACCCACTTAGGCTTGGAAGCCAAAGTGTTAATCGCTTACATATTTTAATTTGCTGATTTGTTAAAGTAGGCGAAAAGATTTTTTAAAAAGGTCCTATTCACCCCCCTCTAGGACAAGATAACTTATTTCTTGCTTCTACAACAGCGGTAATCAAACTTATACAGCATTTTCAATTGGTATCAGAGCGGGTTGCTCTTCAAGGACGTAACCGTCTAGAGTAAGATCCGATACCGGAGCACTAGCATCATGTCTAACCGAGATGGGAGTGCCACCAACCGTCCACCTTTCTTTGACGGGTCCAACTATGCTTATTGGAAGGCGAGAATGAGAATTTTTCTCCAATCCATGGACCGTCCGGTGTGGCTTAGCACACAAACTGGATATACCTTGCCCACCGAGCTAGTGGAGGTTGATGGGAAACATATTGTCATTCCCAAAGATGATTCCAAATGGGATGACATAGAGAGAGCTCAATACATGGCAAATGCCAAAGCTCTTAATGCGATTTGCTGTGCGGTTTCCCCGGAAGAATTTCAGCGCATTCTCACATGCGCAACTGCAAAAGAAGCGTGGGATATACTTGAGGTTACCCACGAGGGAACTAGCACAGTAAGACGCTCGAAGCTTCAGCTCTTAACCACCAAATTTGAAAACATTAGGATGGAAGAGACTGAAACTTTCATGGAGTTTTATACTAAATTGTCAGATATTTGCAACTCCATGTTTTTCTTGGGGGATCGGGTTCCGGAAGGAAGGATTTGTAGAAAAATACTTAGGTCCCTCCCGGGAAGATTTGACTCCAAGATAGTTGCCTTAGAGGAGTGTAGAGATATAGATAACATGAAAGTAGAAGAACTCATAGGTTCCCTACAAACTCATGAACTACACTTTAAGGCCCCCTCTAGGAAGAAAAACATCGCCCTAAAATCCTCTCACAAACATAAGAAAATTAAGAGTGAGTCGGAGGAAGATAGCGATGATGAGGATGATGAGGAAGAAAAATTGAACAAAAAATTCAAGAGATTCCTCAAATTTGATAGAGGGAATAGCCGTGACAAGAAGGACAAGAAGGGTGATAAACATAAAGGGAAATCATCCAAACCTTCATCCGTCCGATGTTACGGTTGCGGTCAACGTGGCCATATTGCCCCGGACTGTCCGGAAACGCCTAAACCGAAAGGTAAAAAGGCGATGGCTGCCACGTGGGATAATACGGAGGAGTCGGACTCCAAATCCGATGACTCTGCTAGTGATGGGAGCCAACATAATGATCTAGCTCTCTCGGCTTCCACCACTACCCCTCTTCCCGCTTATCTAAGAGGGGATCCCAACCGCTATCCCTTCTAGGAGTAGAAGGAGTTCCCAACCCCTCACCTCATGCTACATTTTATGAGGGTGTTGTGGAAATTAGTTACCCTTAGGCTTATCAAACTAAACATAGTTAGTGAGGGTAGCTAGAAATGCTTATATAGGTAAATCTGAGGATTTCAGCCTCATTTATGTGTGTATGGGCAAATCAGAGGATTCAAGCCTCATGAGCCCAAATTTTGATAATTTAGCCTTGCTTTTAATTGATATATTTGCTTGCTAGATTATCACCGTGCTTAGATTAGCTAATCATCTTGAGTTTTATGCTTCATTGTATGCTAATCTTTGCTTAGTATTGGTCTTGATATACCAATAGGGGAGGTTGGTTGATTGGGCTATAAGCCCTTGAGCTTTAATGCTTAGTGTATATCATAGATGACCAATTTAGCATGATTAACTATGCTTAGATAGTTACATTTTCTTGTTAATCATGTTCTTTAGCATGCTCCATGATTTTATGTTCATGCACCCTATACTCTCTCTAGTTAGCATGTGCTTATAGTTATAGCTGCGACATACTATCTTCTCTTACCTTAACCTTAATTGATATATCATTAAGGGGGAGAGAATAGTTTGTCAATTGCTAACAAAAAGGGGGAGAAAGATCAAGTCCCACCAAAACTAGTTTGCTATGTTTTGTGATGCAGGGATTGACAGGTTATGGGGGAGCAATCTGAAGAGGAACAGCTTAGTTTAGGCATGTCAAGAGTCCTGTATTTTATTTCATATCAATGTAATCTCTTGAACATGTATTTGTTTTGGTAGGTTAGGTTTTTGTAAGTAATTGACAAAGGGGGAGATTGTTAGTGCACTTTTCTGTGGTATACTAGTGCACCTTGTTTGTCAATTACTTAGGTCAGTAGGTCTAGTGTCGGTTGAGCTTAATGAAGACGAAGACCAAAGACTCAAGATAGACCGGCTGCATCAAGAAAGGAGAAACAGGTAAATGTGATGCCTTGGTGTGCCTTGCCTTGACCAAAACCTAACCCATAACCTCTTAGATGACTTGGACCAACTAGGTATACCCTTAGTCATCATCATTAGTCTTAGAACTCCATGAAAAACATGATAAGATAGACTAATTTAAGAGGTGGAAGCTGCTGCAATAAAAAAGGCTCAAACAGCAGTTTCCGATAGGTGTTCCGATAGGACTCCGATCAATCGGACACTGGCTCCGATAGGACTCCGATCAATCGGACAGAAGCTCCGATCAATCGGACAGAATCTCCGATCAATCGGAAATTTTTCCAGCAACCTTGAAAATCCACTGGACATATTTCCGATCAATCGGACAGTCTTCCGATCCATCGGAAGGGGTCCGTCCGATCAATCGGACAGTGTTCCGATCAATCGGAATATCTTCCAGAGACTTCACTGGATAGATTTCCGATCAATCGGACTTGTCTCCGATCAATCGGACAGGTCTCCGATCAATCGGAACTTCTTCCGATCAATCGGAGATGCGCGAATCTGCCCGTTTTTTGACCGTTGGAAGAAAATCTATTTAAAAGGGGGATTCGTTTTTTGAGCTAACAGAGGGGATTTTAAGGAGATAGAAGCCACCATTGCTAGAGATCATTAGAGGCTCTATCCCAAACCTATAGCAAGCCATTCTCCTTGTGTTTTCATCACAAGCTTGGGCCATTCAATGGCATCTTGAGAATAGGACTTGTTCCCTCTTGATTCCTAGGGTTTAGACACCTTGATGATAGTTAAATCCTTTGTCTAAACACTACCTAGGAGTCCATTTAGGTGCATTCCTCTAGGAAACCCATTTCCTACCATTTGTAGAGGTTTCACCATTCCCTAGCACCTTGGGCATCTCCAATGGAGCATCACATGCAAGGTAGCTGATCTTGGAGCTGAAGCCTTGGCAAAGCAACGGCGTCAAAGATCGGGGGAGCACAAGGGGAGCTGATTCAAGCACGGGAGAGCGAGAAGAAGCAACCCGAAGCGGCGCAACAAGGGGCTCAATCCGACAAGTAAGGTTGTCTTGTTAAGAGTCCATCCACTCAATTCCCTGTGGGAGTTGAGTGTAGAGTTTGTTTGACAAACTCGCCCCGGGGTCGTTAGCCGATCCTTGGCCTATTAGTTGGGCCTAAAATCTAGGGACGTCAGCCGTTCCTTGGCACGTTAGTCGGGCCTAAAACAAAGTCTCCAAGGGGGAGCCACCAACACGGGTGCAAACGTGTAGGTTGGGAGGAACCTGTAAACTCCCCGGTTGGGTGGATCCGAGTTAAAACACCTTGGTTGGGAGGAACCAGATTTAAACTCCCCAGTGAATGCCGGTGTGCTCAAAGGGGTTGAGTACTTGAACCGGGAGTGGAGTAGACAAGTAGTCGAACCACTATACATCCTTGTGTTTGTGATTGATCTTGAGCACATTTCTCTTTAATGCATTGAGTTTAATTTGTTAATTATGAATGCTTAGTTAGGAATGTATGCTAGGCACTTGATAGGCACATCCACACTCACAAGATGTACTTTCACTCCTCATGTTGACTTGAGCATTTCTTGACCCATCCTCTCTAGTCCACATGAGTTGATTAGACTAGGTTGTTAATTGCTTTATCTTTTGCTAGTATTTTAATTGGACCCACTTAGGCTTGGAAGCCAAAGTGTTAATCGCTTACATATTTTAATTTGCTGATTTGTTAAAGTAGGCGAAAAGATTTTTTAAAAAGGTCCTATTCACCCCCCTCTAGGACAAGATAACTTATTTCTTGCTTCTACAACAGCGGTAATCAAACTTATACAGCATTTTCAATTGGTATCAGAGCGGGTTGCTCTTCAAGGACGTAACCGTCTAGAGTAAGATCCGATACCGGAGCACTAGCATCATGTCTAACCGAGATGGGAGTGCCACCAACCGTCCACCTTTCTTTGACGGGTCCAACTATGCTTATTGGAAGGCGAGAATGAGAATTTTTCTCCAATCCATGGACCGTCCGGTGTGGCTTAGCACACAAACTGGATATACCTTGCCCACCGAGTGTTGAACCTCCAATTTATACATTGCATTGCCCATTACATGACATGGTTTGCATGATTTTCACGATTTAAAGACCCATCTAACACATGTTTTGTGATTATAGGAATGAGAGCGGACTTTACTCAATTACAGACCAAAAAGGGGCCATTTGGAGCCTTTGATGAAGGCCCAAGGTGGACCAAAGAAAGAAGGAAGCAAAGAAAGAAGAAAATAGAAGAAAGAATGGAAGAAAATAAGAAGAAAAAGAGACCGACCGGTCTTGACCGGTCGGCCAAGGAAGCCCGACCGGTCTTGACCGGTCGGCCATGCTTGCTGGAGTAATGCCAAAGAGGGCCTGACCGGTCATGACCGGTCGGCCAGCCCTGTCCGACCGGTCGTGACCGGTCGGCCATGCAAGTTTCAGATTCCAGATTCTAAAACAGCAATGTACTCCCGCACCTGATTTTTCGGACCAGTTTTCTGAAGCCATCTTGATGATATTTGGAAATCCAACACATCCATGTCGAAGAGGAGCTCGACGCCGAACTAACCCAAGTGGTTTCGTGTCGATCGGAGCTACGGATTGACCGTGGTGGCCAAAACAATACGAACTGTCCAGAAAGTTCCAGATTTCGCTGTTCAACTCTGGGCCGGTCCAGAGGACTCATCATTGATGATATGAAGAATCTACTTCGACCATCTTTTAGAACACATCCATATATGAATAACCACAAAAGTTTCAGATCAAATGGATGTGTGGTTTGATCGTACCGGTTGAAGAAAGATGGACCATCCAGAAAGCTCCAACTGCGCAGAGTTTATAAAAGCCCTAATTGTTCTAATTTTCGGACCATATTATGGGGTTGTTTTGGACAATCTAATCCATCCATCATGTAGAGGAGGAAGTTTTCTACCAATGTTCAAAATTTGAGATCAATCCGACCTCTGTACACTCCGGGGCGTTAAAAGCAAGATGACTGGTTCTGAAGGTACCCAAAGTGCGCGATTTTGAGAGGCGGTCGGTGATGTGATTGGTGGGCCCATTCAGAGGATAATCTTGGAAATCTAAATCATCTATGAGGAAGATCACATTACAAGGAAGCTACAAACCAAATTTGAAGGCAATCCGACCATTGGTTAAGCCGTACCAAGCGAAACAAATTCTGCTATGTTGCTGTACTATTGCTGCACTATAAAAGGAGGTGCTCTCTTCTATTCCAAATCAACCAAGGACGTGGGGAGCAAGGAGTTCAAGTCCAAGGAGGCTACCTAGCCTCCTCCAGCTAGTTTTTCTTCCTTTTCTTAGTTCTAGTTCTAGTTTTAATATGTTTTTCCTTAGCTAACCTCTTAGCTAGAGCTAGAGGTGAAATTTGTAGTTGGTTCCAATGCTTTAATTCTTTTATTTCAAGTACCCTTTTCTTAATTTTGGATTTTGAAGTTCTAGTTTGAATAAAGTTTGGATTTTTAGATGAATTATGAGAGTTTGTGTGCTCCGGACATGAGTTCCTTGCAATTCTCTGAAATTACCATGACTGGGTTATTTGAATTTGAATTGTAGTAACCCTTGAGCATGCCATAGTCCATAGGCATGGCTGTTACTCCGAAGGCTACAAGTTCAAGTTCTATGTGCTTCATTAGAACTAGAAATCTGATTTCCAGATTTAAGTGGGATTGTTGTGCTTGAATGTTATATCTTCCAATTAGATGAGAGATAGGACTTTGATTCTAATTGTGTTGTACTTGGATGAATGGATTGGCATTGGACTACTACAAGTGGATCCTTGATGCTCTAGTTCTTCTTATTTTCAGATTTTCCTATTTCATGTGAAAAACTACTCTCTTAAACTTCTTAGATTCTAGTTATTAGAGTACTTGGAATTGTTTACTTCTTTCCCTGTGGATCGACCTCGGTCTTACCGAGATTTATTACTACATCGCAGCCTTACACTTGAGGCGAGCGAACAAGTTTTTGGCGCCGCTGCCGGGGAAAAAGTTAAACGGTTTTAATTGTTCTAGTAGCTATAGAGTAATCTTAGTTAGGTAAGATTTTCAGTTTTTATAGAAGTAGATTTTCTGATTTTTTTTTAGATTACTAACAAATTTTTTTGGATTTTGTAGGACATTGTTGATGACATAGATCTCACTCTATTGGGTAACATCTCCCCATCTCCCTTCTTTTTGTTCTTTTTTCTAGATTAGGGTAGTTCCCAATTCTTTAAAATTTCATCATGTATGATTGGACGAATGGTGCGTACAAGTACCTTTTGGAGGATGAGACGTCGGATTTTGAGACCCAAAATCATTATGATTGGAACCATTATAAGCATAAGTATTTTTCTGAGATTCAATCAACCTCCACTACCTCCCCACGTAAGACGATGCGTGATTACATTAATGAAAACAATACACATATTGAGGCACAACGTAAGATAATGGGAGAGTATTGGAAAGAGATGAATAATGTTCCACCGGTTAGGACAATGTATGATCACTTGTATGGCTACACATGTCAACAACCATCTAAAAGCCCAACATATGACATGCATAATCCAAATTGGTGGGAGCATCAAAATTTCAACTTGGAAGATGAGCCAACCATGGATGCCAACAACTATCCTCAAGAGTTTCTTTCTCATGAGCCGCAATCGACACAAACTCTTGAGGATGTGCTGCGAGAGTTTATGAAAACAACTGAGCAATACATACAAAACCTCTCGCCATCTCAAAATATTAAACCCAACATTGGGAACACCGAATCAATCCCCAACAATGAGGAGGATGAGGCTATCCAAGTCCCACCTTCTTCGGATTTAATGGATAGACTTTTAAAGGAGATTGATTTCGATGATCCCAATGTCATCATCAATTATGGTGAGTCCACTATCTCTTTTGGATGGTTTGAACCTAATGATGAAGAGATTTCAATGACGGTTGACGAACCCGAGGAATCCATAAAATTTGAAAGTGGTAGTGGGGTTGCCTACAATGAAGGTTTGGTGAATGGTTATGAACCTATGGTTTCTTTTTTCCAAGGGCATAATGATTATGAGTCTCTAGAGGATATGCATGCTAGAGAGATGGCCGAAGTCGATCTTTTTGAGTCCTTCCACCAACAACACATGCCAAATTCTAGTGTGGTAGACCTCCCTTTGATTGAAAATTCTATTCCTTTGGATGATGAGGTGGCACAATCTGAAATTTTCAAAGATCAACCAATGTTAAATGATGTGCTTACCATTGAATCTGAAGAATTCTCTTTGGAAGACCTCCTCTCTATAGAGGAGGAATTTCTTACCATTGAAACAGAATTTCTTCAATCATTAAGGGAGGATGAGGACCCTTCATCCGACTATCTCGATTTCCTAGAGGAATGCTTGGCCCACTCTTATGATCTTGATGATGAGATGATTAAGGAGTTGGATATTTTGTTAGACACGGTGTCGGTGCCTGAAGAACACCTTTCCACTGATTTACACTCTTTACCATTATTTGTGGAAGCACCGTACAATTCTGAAATTGTGGAGGAGACAACTTTAACCAATGAAAACTTGATGAGTGTCTCTCCACCATCATGGGTCCTTCAGCCCATTGAAAATTCTGATTGGGAGGACCCATTTTTAATCAATCATAACCCAAATCAGAATTTGAGGAGATATCTTTTTGCTGCTCTTATCTCCTCCTTTTACGCATGTGGTGCACAATACGATTGGACTTCAATGATAAGAAGCACCCATGTCTACTGTCAAGCAGGACTTTGGATGGTCCTCATGAGAAATTTATTGAAATTCATGAAGATCCTGCTCAACTTTGATCATGTAGTTGATCGGACTAATCAAAGGTAGGTAGGTAGGTTAGGATTTATTTTTCTGCAATTAGGATTGAATAAGTCTCATCGAGACAATGGAAGATGCTAGAATTGATCAACTTGCTATCTCAGGTACTATTGTTCTCACTCATATTTTACCATTGCTCTCATGTTCATGCTAATTGCATATCTTTTTACATTGAGGACAATGCAAGATTTGGTTGGGGGGTGAGATGAGATTCCTCATCTAGCATGTTGCAACATTTCGAGCCTCACATGCGCAAATTTTTTTCGAATTTTCTAAAATTTCAAAACTCTTTTGGAAAACCATATTTCCATGCATTCGAGATGATATGAGTATAAGAAGAGGAGATACGAAGTGTGTGATGTTGTAAGTCTTGAATTCTCCCAACATAATGGTTTTATATGTTAGTTCCCCTATTGTTGTGATTGATAGAAAATTTGAACACCTTCACACCAAGTTCACATTACACGATTTTCATGAGTGACAGGTTTATGTGATTTGTGGATTAGCTAGACTTTGGTTTAGAGGTGTTGAGCAGCCAAGCCGGGGTATTTTGTCCATCCTTGTCCATGGGAAAATAATGAAAGATATGGATTTCTAAAAATCCTATCTAAGTTAAAAGAAAAAGGAAAGAAAGGATGAAATCGGGAAGGAAAGAAAAATGGTGGAAAATTTCGAAAAGGGCTACCTATTACCAACCGGGGGATGGTCGAACCGTAACCAAAGCCGGAAATGGGACGTAGTGTGAAAGCCGTCGGAAGGACGGTAAGGCAAATTCCTGTCATAGGCTTGTTGTTGCTCTGTGCACCTTAAAATCCTTGGTTTACTTAATCTATGAAGAAGATGATCCCAGAAACTCATGAGATGAACTTTCACTATGCACACTAGGTTGAATTTGTTCGAGTTCTTCTATTTATCAATCAATCAGTGGGAATTTCATGTAGACACTTATTATGTTTTGAGAGTCCAAGATTTCAGCTTCTATCACCTAATTTTTCCAAATTTTATACTTATACACCTTGGAATGGATAGAATCATGGGTTCTGAGGGAGAGTTGGGTTTGGAGGTTTGAAATTGTTTCACGCATGTTTTGCTCGGGACTAGCAAAAAGCTGGTTGGGGGGTGTGTTGAACCTCCAATTTATACATTGCATTGCCCATTACATGACATGGTTTGCATGATTTTCACGATTTAAAGACCCATCTAACACATGTTTTGTGATTATAGGAATGAGAGCGGACTTTACTCAATTACAGACCAAAAAGGGGCCATTTGGAGCCTTTGATGAAGGCCCAAGGTGGACCAAAGAAAGAAGGAAGCAAAGAAAGAAGAAAATAGAAGAAAGAATGGAAGAAAATAAGAAGAAAAAGAGACCGACCGGTCTTGACCGGTCGGCCAAGGAAGCCCGACCGGTCTTGACCGGTCGGCCATGCTTGCTGGAGTAATGCCAAAGAGGGCCTGACCGGTCATGACCGGTCGGCCAGCCCTGTCCGACCGGTCGTGACCGGTCGGCCATGCAAGTTTCAGATTCCAGATTCTAAAACAGCAATGTACTCCCGCACCTGATTTTTCGGACCAGTTTTCTGAAGCCATCTTGATGATATTTGGAAATCCAACACATCCATGTCGAAGAGGAGCTCGACGCCGAACTAACCCAAGTGGTTTCGTGTCGATCGGAGCTACGGATTGACCGTGGTGGCCAAAACAATACGAACTGTCCAGAAAGTTCCAGATTTCGCTGTTCAACTCTGGGCCGGTCCAGAGGACTCATCATTGATGATATGAAGAATCTACTTCGACCATCTTTTAGAACACATCCATATATGAATAACCACAAAAGTTTCAGATCAAATGGATGTGTGGTTTGATCGTACCGGTTGAAGAAAGATGGACCATCCAGAAAGCTCCAACTGCGCAGAGTTTATAAAAGCCCTAATTGTTCTAATTTTCGGACCATATTATGGGGTTGTTTTGGACAATCTAATCCATCCATCATGTAGAGGAGGAAGTTTTCTACCAATGTTCAAAATTTGAGATCAATCCGACCTCTGTACACTCCGGGGCGTTAAAAGCAAGATGACTGGTTCTGAAGGTACCCAAAGTGCGCGATTTTGAGAGGCGGTCGGTGATGTGATTGGTGGGCCCATTCAGAGGATAATCTTGGAAATCTAAATCATCTATGAGGAAGATCACATTACAAGGAAGCTACAAACCAAATTTGAAGGCAATCCGACCATTGGTTAAGCCGTACCAAGCGAAACAAATTCTGCTATGTTGCTGTACTATTGCTGCATTATAAAAGGAGGTGCTCTCTTCTATTCCAAATCAACCAAGGACGTGGGGAGCAAGGAGTTCAAGTCCAAGGAGGCTACCTAGCCTCCTCCAGCTAGTTTTTCTTCCTTTTCTTAGTTCTAGTTCTAGTTTTAATATGTTTTTCCTTAGCTAACCTCTTAGCTAGAGCTAGAGGTGAAATTTGTAGTTGGTTCCAATGCTTTAATTCTTTTATTTCAAGTACCCTTTTCTTAATTTTGGATTTTGAAGTTCTAGTTTGAATAAAGTTTGGATTTTTAGATGAATTATGAGAGTTTGTGTGCTCCGGACAAGAGTTCCTTGCAATTCTCTGAAATTACCATGATTGGGTTATTTGAATTTGAATTGTAGTAACCCTTGAGCATGCCATAGTCCATAGGCATGGCTGTTACTCCGAAGGCTACAAGTTCAAGTTCTATGTGCTTCATTAGAACTAGAAATCTGATTTCCAGATTTAAGTGGGATTGTTGTGCTTGAATGTTATATCTTCCAATTAGATGAGAGATAGGACTTTGATTCTAATTGTGTTGTACTTGGATGAATGGATTGGCATTGGACTACTACAAGTGGATCCTTGATGCTCTAGTTCTTCTTATTTTCAGATTTTCCTATTTCATGTGAAAAACTACTCTCTTAAACTTCTTAGATTCTAGTTATTAGAGTACTTGGAATTGTTTACTTCTTTCCCTGTGGATCGACCTCGGTCTTACCGAGATTTATTACTACATCGCAGCCTTACACTTGAGGCGAGCGAACACCGAGCTAGTGGAGGTTGATGGGAAACATATTGTCATTCCCAAAGATGATTCCAAATGGGATGACATAGAGAGAGCTCAATACATGGCAAATGCCAAAGCTCTCAATGCGATTTGCTGTGCGGTTTCCCCGGAAGAATTTCAGCGCATTCTCACATGCGCAACTGCAAAAGAAGCGTGGGATATACTTGAGGTTACCCACGAGGGAACTAGCACAGTAAGACGCTCGAAGCTTCAGCTCTTAACCACCAAATTTGAAAACATTAGGATGGAAGAGACTGAAACTTTCATGGAGTTTTATACTAAATTGTCAGATATTTGCAACTCCATGTTTTTCTTGGGGGATCGGGTTCCGGAAGGAAGGATTTGTAGAAAAATACTTAGGTCCCTCCCGGGAAGATTTGACTCCAAGATAGTTGCCTTAGAGGAGTGTAGAGATATAGATAACATGAAAGTAGAAGAACTCATAAGTTCCCTACAAACTCATGAACTACACTTTAAGGCCCCCTCTAGGAAGAAAAACATCGCCCTAAAATCCTCTCACAAACATAAGAAAATTAAGAGTGAGTCGGAGGAAGATAGCGATGATGAGGATGATGAGGAAGAAAAATTGAACAAAAAATTCAAGAGATTCCTCAAATTTGATAGAGGGAATAGCCGTGACAAGAAGGACAAGAAGGGTGATAAACATAAAGGGAAATCATCCAAACCTTCATCCGTCCGATGTTACGGTTGCGGTCAACGTGGCCATATTGCCCCGGACTGTCCGGAAACGCCTAAACCGAAAGGTAAAAAGGCGATGGCTGCCACGTGGGATAATACGGAGGAGTCGGACTCCAAATCCGATGACTCTGCTAGTGATGGGAGCCAACATAATGATCTAGCTCTCTCGGCTTCCACCACTACCCCTCTTCCCGCTTATCTAAGAGGGGATCCCAACCGCTATCCCTTCTAGGAGTAGAAGGAGTTCCCAACCCCTCACCTCATGCTACATTTTATGAGGGTGTTGTGGAAATTAGTTACCCTTAGGCTTATCAAACTAAACATAGTTAGTGAGGGTAGCCAGAAATGCTTATATAGGTAAATCTGAGGATTTCAGCCTCATTTATGTGTGTATGGGCAAATCAGAGGATTCAAGCCTCATGAGCCCAAATTTTGATAATTTAGCCTTGCTTTTAATTGATATATTTGCTTGCTAGATTATCACCGTGCTTAGATTAGCTAATCATCTTGAGTTTTATGCTTCATTGTATGCTAATCTTTGCTTAGTATTGGTCTTGATATACCAATAGGGGAGGTTGGTTGATTGGGCTATAAGCCCTTGAGCTTTAATGCTTAGTGTATATCATAGATGACCAATTTAGCATGATTAACTATGCTTAGATAGTTACATTTTCTTGTTAATCATGTTCTTTAGCATGCTCCATGATTTTATGTTCATGCACCCTATACTCTCTCTAGTTAGCATGTGCTTATAGTTATAGCTGCGACATACTATCTTCTCTTACCTTAACCTTAATTGATATATCATTAAGGGGGAGAGAATAGTTTGTCAATTGCTAACAAAAAGGGGGAGAAAGATCAAGTCCCACCAAAACTAGTTTGCTATGTTTTGTGATGCAGGGATTGACAGGTTATGGGGGAGCAATCTGAAGAGGAGCAGCTTAGTTTAGGCATGTCAAGAGTCCTGTATTTTATTTCATATCAATGTAATCTCTTGAACATGTATTTGTTTTGGTAGGTTAGGTTTTTGTAAGTAATTGACAAAGGGGGAGATTGTTAGTGCACTTTTCTGTGGTATACTAGTGCACCTTGTTTGTCAATTACTTAGGTCAGTAGTCTAGTGTCGGTTGAGCTTAATGAAGACGAAGACCAAAGACTCAAGATAGATCGGCTGCATCAAGAAAGGAGAAACAGGTAAATGTGATGCCTTGGTGTGCCTTGCCTTGACCAAAACCTAACCCATAACCTCTTAGATGACTTGGACCAACTAGGTATACCCTTAGTCATCATCATTAGTCTTAGAACTCCATGAAAAACATGATAAGATAGACTAATTTAAGAGGTGGAAGCTGCTGCAATAAAAAAGGCTCAAACAGCAGTTTCCGATAGGTGTTCCGATAGGACTCCGATCAATCGGACACTGGCTCCGATAGGACTCCGATCAATCGGACAGAAGCTCCGATCAATCGGACAGAATCTCCGATCAATCGGAAATTTTTCCAGCAACCTTGAAAATCCACTGGACATATTTCCGATCAATCGGACAGTCTTCCGATCCATCGGAAGGGGTCCGTCCGATCAATCGGACAGTGTTCCGATCAATCGGAATATCTTCCAGAGACTTCACTGGATAGATTTCCGATCAATCGGACTTGTCTCCGATCAATCGGACAGGTCTCCGATCAATCGGAACTTCTTCCGATCAATCGGAGATGCGCGAATCTGCCCCTTTTTTTACCGTTGGAAGAAAATCTATTTAAAAGGGGGATTCGTTTTTTGAGCTAATAGAGGGGATTTTGAGGAGATAGAAGCCACCATTGCTAGAGATCATTAGAGGCTCTATCCCAAACCTATAGCAAGCCATTCTCCTTGTGTTTTCATCACAAGCTTGGGCCATTCAATGGCATCTTGAGAATAGGACTTGTTCCCTCTTGATTCCTAGGGTTTAGACACCTTGATGATAGTTAAATCCTTTGTCTAAACACTACCTAGGAGTCCATTTAGGTGCATTCCTCTAGGAAACCCATTTCCTACCATTGTAGAGGTTTCACCATTCCCTAGCACCTTGGGCATCTCCAATGGAGCATCACATGCAAGGTAGCTGATCTTGGAGCTGAAGCCTTGGCAAAGCAACGGCGTCAAAGATCGGGGGAGCACAAGGGGAGCTGATTCAAGCACGGGAGAGCGAGAAGAAGCAACCCGAAGCGGCGCAACAAGGGGCTCAATCCGACAAGTAAGGTTGTCTTGTTAAGAGTCCATCCACTCAATTCCCTGTGGGAGTTGAGTGTAGAGTTTGTTTGACAAACTCGCCCCGGGGTCGTTAGCCGATCCTTGGCCTATTAGTTGGGCCTAAAATCTAGGGACGTCAGCCGTTCCTTGGCACGTTAGTCGGGCCTAAAACAAAGTCTCCAAGGGGGAGCCACCAACACGGGTGCAAACGTGTAGGTTGGGAGGAACCTGTAAACTCCCCGGTTGGGTGGATCCGAGTTAAAACACCTTGGTTGGGAGGAACCAGATTTAAACTCCCCAGTGAATGCCGGTGTGCTCAAAGGGGTTGAGTACTTGAACCGGGAGTGGAGTAGACAAGTAGTCGAACCACTATACATCCTTGTGTTTGTGATTGATCTTGAGCACATTTCTCTTTAATGCATTGAGTTTAATTTGTTAATTATGAATGCTTAGTTAGGAATGTATGCTAGGCACTTGATAGGCACATCCACACTCACAAGATGTACTTTCACTCCTCATGTTGACTTGAGCATTTCTTGATCCATCCTCTCTAGTCCACATGAGTTGATTAGACTAGGTTGTTAATTGCTTTATCTTTTGCTAGTCTTTTAATTGGACCCACTTAGGCTTGGAAGCCAAAGTGTTAATCGCTTACATATTTTAATTTGCTGATTTGTTAAAGTAGGCGAAAAGATTTTTTAAAAAGGTCCTATTCACCCCCCTCCTATAGGTTCAGCCATAATTCTAGTTGCTCCTTAAGCTTCCGCACGCGTATGCGTAGGGTGTCGTGTTAGGCTACCCGACGCAATTTCAATGAATAGGAGAAGGAGAAGAGTAAGATTTAGAAAGATAGAACCTGATTCGCACTTGAAACTCTTGTATCTTCTTCAGCTTCCTAGAAATCCCTGAAAAGAAAAAAAATCAAATAAATAAACTAAGTTAGTTCTAAAAATCTAAAAAAAAATCCTAAATAGATACTAATTTCAGAAATTTGTGAAAACCATCAAGGTCCCCGGCAGCGGCGCCAAAAACTTGTTCACTTCCCCAAGTGTATGGTTGCGATGTAGTAATAACTCGGTAAGACCGAGGTCGATCCACAGGGACTATGTAGGATCTCACAAATTCATCCACAAGTGTCTATTGAAGTCTGCTAATCAGATTGTTGTATAAAGTTGATGTGAGTAACAAAAGCTGAATTAAATCGAGAGTAATTAATTATAAGAGGGTACTAGGGTTTCAAGGATCCACTTGTAGCAATCCTTGATGTTCAATCCGCTGTGGTTTCTTATTCTCTCAACTAGAATCGACATTCCTGTCCGTCCAGTCGGATGATAGAACTATTAAACCAAACAGTCTGTAATATGTAAGTTCTATGCATAAGATTCACTCAATCTAGGCTGAGCTGAGCATGCTCAATTGCATAGGTTATTCCCCTTTCCTATAGGTCCAGTTCTCAATCATAACCATCCCCAAGTCCTCTCACAAGACAAAGATAGATTAGGATTTGAACTAGATTCAAATCACCAGCACAGTCCTTACATATTCCAGAAAATCAACTAAAATAGAACTTTGGCCTGAAGTCCCTTTATGAAGAGCTTAGTACTAGAGCGCATTCCGATTCCTCGGATCATACAGGTCTATACCGTTGCAAACAAATTAAGAAGATAAGTAATTCATCCAAACATCCATGAGTCATCACAAGACTAAGAAAAATTACTTAAAAACTTGTATAAACTTCAAACCTTAGTTCATAATCATGAATTCCAAACTAAAACCACTTAACTACGAATTAAAACATCTTGGATTCACTACAAGCTTCACCTCTTAGCCCTAGCTAAGAGGTTTAGCTGCTCATGATCCAAGGAAACATGAAACAACTACAAAAAGCATGAAAACAGCAAAGCAAACCAAAAGGAGTTGTGAAACTCCAATCTTCACTTCCACAGCCTCCAACCTCGCTTACACCCTTCTAGGATACCCTAGGAACGATCCCTAGGTGTCCTCTTATAGTCTGGAGGCTCCACAACGTCGGAAGAATCAGAAATTTGCGTAACACTTACGCAGCGCAGAGAATTTCGGGAAGAAATTAGAAAGTTCTAACTCAGTACGCATGGCCGACCGGTCAAGACCGGTCGGCCTCAAGTGAAAACACTCCAGCAAGCATCTCCGATCGGTCATGACCGGTCGGGCCTATTCATCCTTGGTCCAGCAAGCATGTCCGACCGGTCATGACCGGTCGGACGCCTTCAGCACTTTTCCAGCAACAATGACCGACCGGTCATGACCGGTCGGTCCTCTTCAGTAGTGCCCAACATACATGGCTGACCGGTCACTGACCGGTCTGGCTTCCTTGGCCGACCGGTCACGACCGGTCAGCTTCATTTTCTTCTTATTTTCTTCCTTTCTTTCATCTGCTTTCTTCTCTTCTTTAGTTCTTTCTTTCTTTTCTTCTTTGGTCCTCAAACATTCTTCATCAGAATGATCCCGAGTGAGCTCTTTATGTCTTCAATTGAGTAGAGTCTACCCTCAATCCTGTAGTCACAAAACATGCATTGAATTAGCTTACAAACCATACAAACCTTGTACAATGAGTGATGAATTGGGGTTAGAATATACACAATTAAGAGCTCAACAACGCTCACTGGTCCTGGTTGTACTAAGAACCCATGGAGTGCCTCCCAGCAGGTCGCCCGTCCAAACACGAGACGGTCACTGGCCCTGGTTGCACTAAGAACCTATGGAGTGCCTTCCATCAAGTCACCCGTTCAAACGCCAAACGATCACTGGCCCTGGTTGCACTAAGAACCCATCAAGTACCTTCCAGCAAGTCACTCGTCCAAACACGAGACAGTCAGTGGCCCTGGTTGCACTAAGAACCCATGGAGTGCCTTCCAACAAGTCACTCTTCCAAACACAAGACGGTCACTGGTCGTTGTTGTACTAAGAACCCATGGAATGCCCTCCAGCAAGTCACCCGTCCAACCACGAGACTGTCACTGGCTCTGGTTGCACTAGAAACCCCTGGAGTGCCTTCCAACAAGTCACACGTCCAAACATGAGACAGCCACTGGCCCTCGTTAAACTTAGAACCCATGGAATGCCTTCCAACCAGTCACCCATCCAAACACAAGATGCTCACTGGTCCTGGTTGTACTAAGAACCCGTGGAGTGCCTTCCAGCAAGTCACCCGTCCGAACATGAGACGGTCACTCGCACTGGTTGCGCTAAGAACCCATGGAGTGCCTTCCAGCAGGTCACCCATACAAACACGAGACGGTCACTGGCCCTGGTTGCACTAAGAACCCTTGGAGTGCCTTCCAGCAGGTCGCCCATCCAAACACGTGATGATCACTGGCCCTGGTTGCACTAAGAACCCATGGAGTGCCATCCAGCAGGTCGCCCATCCAAACACGAGACGATCACTGGCCTTGGTTGCACTAAGAACCCATGGAGTGCCTTCCATCAAGTCACCCCTCCAAACACCAAACGGTCACTGGCCCTGGTTGCACTAAGAACCCATCGAGTACCTTTCAGCAAGTCACTCGTCCAAACACGAGACGGTGAGTGGCCCTGGTTGCACTAAGAACCCATGGAGTGCCTTCCAACAAGTCACTCTTCCAACCACAAGACGGTCACTGGTCGTTGTTGTACTAAGAACCCCTGAAATGCCTTCCAGCAAGTCACCTGTCCAACCACGAGACGGTCACTGGCTTTGGTTGCACTAGGAACCCGTGGAGTTCCTTCAAACAAGTCACTCGTCCAAACATGAGACGGTCACTGGCCCTGGTTACATTGAGTACCCCTGGAGTGCCTTCCAACAAGTCACCCGTCCAAACATGAGACAGCCACTGGCCCTCGTTAAACTTAGAACCCATGGAATGCCTTCCAACCAGTCACCCATCCAAACATAAGACGCTCACTGGTCCTGGTTGTACTAAGAACCCGTGGAGTGCCATCCTGCAAGTCAACCGTCTGAACTTGAGACGGTCACTCGCACTGGTTGCACTAAGAACCCATTGAGTGCCTTCCAGCAAGTCGCCCATCCAAACACGAGACGGTCAGTGGCCCTGGTTGCACTAAGAACCCATGGAGTGCTTTCCATCAAGTCACCCCTCCAAACACGAGACGGTCACTGGCCCTGGTTGCACTAAGAACCCATCGAGTACCTTCCAGCAAGTCACTCGTCCAAACACGGGACGGTCACTGGCCCTGGTAGCAGTAAGAACCCATGGAGCGCCTTCCATCAGGTCACCCATCCAAACACGAGATGGTAACTGCCCCTGGTTGCGCTAAGAACCCATGGAGTGCCTTCCAACAACTCACCCGTCCAAACACGAGACGGTCACTGGCCCTTGTTGCACTAAGAACCCATGGTCTGCCTTCCAGACAGTCACCCGTCGAAAGACTAGACGGTCACTGGCCCTGGTAGCACTACGAACCCATGGAGTTCCTTCCATCAAGTCACCTGACCAAACACAAGACTGTCACTGGTCCTGGTTGCATTAAAAACCCATAGAGTACCTTCCAGCAAGTAACTCGTCCAAACCCAAGATGGACACTGGTCGTGGTTGTACTATGAACCCTTGGAGTGCCTTCCAGCAGGTCACCGGTCCAAACACGAGATGGTCAATGGCCCTGGTTGCATTAAGAACCCATGGAATACCTTCCATCAAGTCACCCGTCCAAACACGTGATGGTCACTGGCCCTGGTTGCACTAAGAACCCATCGAGTACCTTCCAGCAAGTCACGCGTCCAAACACGAGATGGTCACTGGCCCTGGTAGTAGTAAGAACCGATGGAGTGCTTTCTATAAAGTCACCCGCCCAAACACGAGACGATCACTGGCACTGGTTGCACTAAGAACCCATGGAGTGCCTTCCAACAACTCACTCCTCCAAACAGGAGACGGTCACTGGCCCGGGTTGCACTAAGAACCCCTGGAGTGCCTTCCATCAAGTCACCCGTCTAAGCACGAGACGATCACTGGCCCTAGTTGCACTAAGAACCCATCGAGTACCTTCCAGCAAGTCACTCGTCCAAACACGAGACGGTCAGTGGCCCTGGTTGCACTAAGAACCCATGGAGTGCCTTCCAACAAGTCACTCGTCCAACCACAAGACGGTCACTGGTCGTTGCTGTACTAAGAACCCCTGGAATGCCTTCCAGCAAGTCACCTGTCCAACCACGAGACGGTCACTAGCTCTGGTTGCACTAGGAACCCGTGGAGTTCCTTCAAACAAGTCACCCGTCCAAACATGAGACGGTCACTGGCCCTGGTTACATTGAGTACCCTTGGAGTGCCTTCCAACAAGTCACCTGTCCAAACATGAGACAGCCACTGGCCCTCGTTAAACTTAGAACCCATGGAATGCCTTCCAAACAGTCACCCATCCAAACACAAGACGCTCACTGGTCCTGGTTGTACTAAGAACCCGTGGAGTGCCATCCTGCAAGTCACCCGTCCGAACCTGAGACGGTCACTCGCACTGGTTGCACTAAGAACCCATTGAGTGCCTTCCAGCAGGTCGCCCATCCAAAAACGAGACGGTCAGTGGCCCTGGTTGCACTAAGAACCCATGGAGTGCCTTCCATCAAGTCACCCCTCCAAACACGAGACGGTCACTGGCCCTGCTTGCACTAAGAACCCATCGAGTACCTTCCAGCAAGTCACTCGTCCAAACACGAGACGGTCACTGGCCCTGCTAGCAGTAAGAACCCATGGAGCGCCTTCCATCAAGTCACCCATCCAAACACGAGATGGTAACTGCCCCTGGTTGCGCTAAGAACCCATGGAGTGCCTTCCAACAACTCACCCGTCCAAAGACGAGACGGTCACTGGCCCTTGTTGCACTAAGAACCCATGGTGTGCCTTCCAGACAGTCACCCGTCGAAAGACTAGACGGTCACTGGCCCTGGTAGCACTAGGAACCCATGGAGTGCCTTCCAACAAGTCACCCGACCAAACACAAGACTGTTACTGGTCCTGGTTGCACTAAAAACCCATAGAGTACCTTCCAGCAAGTAACTCGTCCAAACACAAGATGGACACTGGTCGTGGTTGTACTAAGAACCCTTGGAGTGCCTTCCAGCAGGTCACCTGTCCAAACACGAGATGGTCAATGGCCCTGGTTGCGTTAAGAACCCATGGAATACCTTCCATCAAGTCACCCGTCGAAACACGTGATGGTCACTGGCCCCGGTTGCACTAAGAACCCATCGAGTACCTTCCAGCAAGTCACGCGTCCAAACACGAGATGGTCACTGGCCCTGGTAGTAGTAAGAACCCATGGAGTGCTTTCCATAAAGCCACCCGCCCAAACACGAGATGATCACTGGCACTGGTTGCACTAAGAACCCATGGAGTGCCTTCCAACAACTCACTCCTCCAAACAGGAGACGGTCACTGGCCCGGGTTGCACTAAGAACCCCTGGAGTGCCTTCCATCAAGTCACCCGTCTAAGCACGAGACGATCACTGGCCCTGGTTGCACTAAGAACCCATCGAGTACCTTCCAGCAAGTCACTCGTCCAAACACGAGACGGTCAGTGGCCCTGGTTGCACTAAGAACCCATGGAGTGCCTTCCAACAAGTCACTCGTCCAACCACAAGACGGTCACTGGTCGTTGCTGTACTAAGAACCCCTGGAATGCCTTCCAGCAAGTCACCTGTCCAACCACGAGACGGTCACTAGCTCTGGTTGCACTAGGAACCCGTGGAGTTCCTTCAAACAAGTCACCCGTCCAAACATGAGACGGTCACTGGCCCTGGTTACATTGAGTACCCTTGGAGTGCCTTCCAACAAGTCACCTGTCCAAACATGAGACAGCCACTGGCCCTCGTTAAACTTAGAACCCATGGAATGCCTTCCAACCAGTCACCCATCCAAACACAAGACGCTCACTGGTCCTGGTTGTACTAAGAACCCGTGGAGTGCCATCCTGCAAGTCACCCGTCCGAACCTGAGACGGTCACTCGCACTGGTTGCACTAAGAACCCATTGAGTGCCTTCCAGCAGGTCGCCCATCCAAAAATGAGACGGTCAGTGGCCCTGGTTGCACTAAGAACCCATGGAGTGCCTTCCATCAAGTCACCCCTCCAAACACGAGACGGTCACTGGCCCTGCTTGCACTAAGAACCCATCGAGTACCTTCCAGCAAGTCACTCGTCCAAACACGAGACGGTCACTGGCCCTGCTAGCAGTAAGAACCCATGGAGTGCCTTCCAACAACACACCCGTCCAAACACGAGATGGTCACTGGCCCTTGTTGCATTAAGAACCCATGGTTTGCCTTCCAAACAGTCACCCGTCGAAATAGTAGACGGTCACTGCCCTGGTAGCACTAAGAACCAATGGAGTGCCTTCGATCAAGTCATCCGTCCAAACACGAGTCGGTCACTGGTCCTGGCTGCACTAAAAACCCATCGAGTACCTTCCAGCAAGTCACTCGTCCAAACACAAGACGGTTATGGTCGTGGTTATACTAAGAACCCTTGGAGTGCCATCCAGCAAGTCACCCGCCCAAACACGAGACGGTCACTGGCCCTGGTTGCACTAAGAACCCATGGAGTGCCTTCCATCAAGTCACCCCTCCAAACACGAGATGGTCACTAGCCCTGGTTGCACTGAGAACCCATCGAGTACCTTCTAGCAAGTCACTCGTCCAAACACGAGACGGTCGCTGGCCCTGGTAGCAGTAAGAACCCATGGAGTGCCTTCCAACAAGTCACTCCTCCAAACAGGAGACGGTCACTGGCCCGGGTTGCACTAAGAACCCCTGGAGTGCCTTCCATCAAGTCACCCTTCCAAACACGAGACGATCACTGGCCCTGGTTGCACTAAGAACCCATCGAGTACCTTCCAACAAGCCACTCGTCCAAACACGAGACGGTCAGTGGCCCTGGCTGCACTAAGAACCCATGAAGTCCCTTCCAACAAGTCACTCGTCCAACCACAAGACGGTCACTGGTCGTTGCTGTACTAAGAACCCCTGGAATGCCTTCCAGCAAGTCACCTGTCCAACCACGAGACGGTCACTAGCTCTGGTTGCACTAGGAACCCGTGGAGTTCCTTCAAACAAGTCACCCGTCCAAACATGAGACGGTCACTGGCCCTGGTTACATTGAGTACCCTTGGAGTGCCTTCCAACAAGTCACTCGTCCAAACATGAGACAGCCACTGGCCCTCGTTAAACTTAGAACCCATGGAATGCCTTCCAACCAGTCACCCATCCAAACACAAGACGCTCACTGGTCCTGGTTGTACTAAGAACCCGTGGAGTGTCATCCAGCAAGTCACCCGTCCAAACCTGAGACGGTCACTCGCACTGGTTGCACTAAGAACCCATTGAGTGCCTTCCAGCAGGTCGCCCATCCAAAAACGAGACGGTCAGTGGCCCTGGTTGCACTAAGAACCCATGGAGTGCCTTCCATCAAGTCACCCCACCAAACACGAGACGGTCACTGGCCCTGCTCGCACTAAGAACCCATCGAGTACCTTCCAGCAAGTCACTCGTCCAAACACGAGACGGTCACTGGCCCTGCTAGCAGTAAGAACCCATGGAGCGCCTTCCTACAACTCACCCGTCCAAACACGAGACGGTCACTGGCCCTTGTTGCATTAAGAACCCATGGTTTGCCTTCCAAACAGTCACCCGTCGAAATAGTAGACGGTCACTGCCCTGGTAGCACTAAGAACCCATGGAGTGCCTTCGATCAAGTCTTCCGTCCAAACACGAGTCGGTCACTGGTCCTGGCTGCACTAAAAACCCATCGAGTACCTTCCAGCAAGTCACTCGTCCAAACACGAGACGGTTATGGTCGTGGTTATACTAAGAACCCTTGGAGTGCCATCCAGCAAGTCACCCGCCCAAACACAAGACGGTCACTGGCCCTGGTTGCACTAAGAACCCATGGAGTGCCTTCCAACAAGTCTCCCATCCAAACACGTGATGGTCACTGGCCCTGGTTGCACTAAGAAACCATGGAGTGCCTTCCAGCAAGTAACTCGTCCAAACACAAGAAGGACACTGGTCGTGGTTGTATTAAGAACCCTTGGAGTGCCTTCCAGCAGGTCACCCGTCCAAACACGAGACGGTCAATGGCCCTGGTTGCATTAAGAACCCATGGAATACCTTCCATCAAGTCACCCGTGCAAAGATGTGATGGTCACTGGCCCTGGTTGCACTATGTACCATCGAGTACCTTCCAGCAAGTCACGCGTCCAAACACGAGACGGTCACTGGCCCTGGTAGTAGTGAGAACCCATGGAGTGCTTTCCATAAAGTCACCCGCCCAAACACGAGACGATCACTGGCCCTGGTTGCACTAAGAACCCATGGAGTACCTTCCAGCAAGTCACCCGTCCAAACATGAGATGGTCACTGGCCCTGGTTACACTAAGAACACCTGAAGTGCCTTCCGACAAGTCACCCGTCCAAACATGAGACAGCCACTGGCCCTCGTTAAACTTAGAACCCATGAAATGCCTTCCAACCAGTCACCCATCCAAACCCAAGACGCTCACTGGTCCGGGTGTACTAAGAACCCATGGAGTGCCTTCCTACAAGTCACCCGTCCGAACATCAGACGGTCACTCGCACTGGTTGCGCTAAGAACCCATGGAGTGCCTTCCAGCAGGTCGCCCATCCAAACACGAGACGGTCACTGTCCCTGGTTGCACTAAGAACCCATGGAGTGCCTTCCATCAAGTCACCCCTCCAAACACGAGATGGTCACTGGCCCTGGTTGCACTGAGAACCCATCGAGTACCTTCCAGCAAGTCACTCGTCCAAACACGAGACGGTCGCTGGCCCTGGTAGTAGTAAGAACCCATGGAGCGCCTTCCATCAAGTCACCCATCCAAACACGAGATGGTAACTGCCCCTGGTTGCGCTAAGAACCCAAGGAGTGCCTTCCAACAACTCACCCGTCCAAACACGAGACGGTCACTGGCCCTGGTTGCACAAAGAACCCATGGAGTGCCTTCCATCAAGTCACCCCTCCAAGCACGAGACGATCACTGACCCTGGTTGCACAAAGAACCCATCGGGTACCTTCCAGCAAGTCACTCGTCCAAACACGAGACGGTCACTGGCCCTGGTAGCAGTAAGAACCCATGGAGCGCCTTCCATCAAGTCACCCATCCAAACACGAGATGGTAACTGCCCCTGGTTGCGCTAAGAACCCATGGAGTGCCTTCCAGCAGGTCGCCCATCCAAACACGAGACGGTCACTGGCCCTGGTTGCACTAAGAACCCATGGAGTGCCTTCCATCAAGTCACTCCTCCAAACACGAGACGATCACTGGCCCTGGTTGCACTAAGAACCCATCTAGTACCTTCCAGCAAGTCACCCGTCCAAACACGAGACGGTCACTGGCCCTGGTAGCAGTAAGAACCCATGGAGCGCCTTCCATCAATTCACCCATCCAAACACGAGATGGTAACTGCCCCTGCTTGCGCTAAGAACCCATGGAGTGCCTTCCAACAACTCACCCATCCAAACACGAGACGGTCACTGGCCCTTGTTGCACTAAGAACCCATGGTTTGCCTTCTAGACAGTCACCCGTCGAAATAGTAGACGATCACTGCCCTGGTAGCACTAAGAACCCATGGAGTGCCTTCCATTAAGTCATCCGTCCAAACAAGAGTCGGTCACTGGTCCTGGCTGCACTAAAAGCCCATCGAGTACCTTCCAGCAAGTCACTCGTCCAAACACGAGACGGTTATGGTCGTGGTTATACTAAGAACCCTTGGAGTGCCATCCAGCAAGTCACCCGCCCAAACACGAGATGGTCACTGGCCCTGGTTGCACTAAGAACCCATGGAGTGCCTTCCAACAAGTCTCCCGTCCAAACACGTGATGGTCACTGGCCCTTGTTGCACTAAGAAACAATGGAGTGCCTTCCAGCAAGTGACTCGTCGAAACACAAGAAGGACACTGGTCGTGGTTGTACTAAGATCCCTTGAGTGCCTTCTAGCAGGTCGCCCGTCCAAACACGAGACGGTCAATGGCCCTGGTTGCATTAAGAACCCATGGAATACCTTCCATCAAGTCACCCGTCCAAAGACGTGATGGTCACTGGCCCTGGTTGCACTAAGAACCATCGAGTACCTTCCAACAAGTCACGCGTCTAAACACGAGACGGTCACTGGCCCTGGTAGTAGTAAGAACCCATGGAGTGCTTTCCATAAAGTCACCCGCCCAAACACGAGACGATCACTGGCCCTGGTTGCACTAAGAACCCATAGAGTGCCTTCCAGCAAGTCACCCGTCCAAACATGAGATGGCCACAGGCCCTGGTTACACTAAGAACACCTGGAGTGCCTTCCGACAAGTCACCCGTCCAAACATGAGACAGCCACAGGCCCTCGTTAAACTTAGAACCCATGGAATGCCTTCCAACCAGTCACCCATCCAAACCCAAGACGCTCACTGGTCCGGGTGTACTAAGAACCCATGGAGTGCCTTCCTACAAGTCACCCGTTCGAACATCAGACGGTCACTCTCACTGGTTGCGCTAAGAACCCATGGAGTGCCTTCCAGCAGGTCGCCCATCCAAACACGAGACGGTCACTAGCCCTGGTTGCACTAAGAACCCATGGAGTGCCTTCCATCAAGTCACCCCTCCAAACACGAGATGGTCACTGGCCCTGGTTGCACTGAGAACCCATCGAGTACCTTCTAGCAAGTCACTCGTCCAAACACGAGACGGTCGCTGGCCCTGGTAGCAGTAAGAACCCATGGAGCGCCTTCCATCAAGTCACCCATCCAAACACGAGATGGTAACTGCCCCTGGTTGCGCTAAGAACCAATGGAGTGCCTTCCAACAACTCACCCGTCCAAACACGAGACGGTCACTGACCCTGGTTGCACTAAGAACCCATGGAGTGCCTTCCATCAAGTCACGCCTCCAAACACGAGACGATCACTGACCCTGGTTGCTCAAAGAACCCATCGGGTACCTTCCAGCAAGTCACTCGTCCAAACACGAGACGGTCACTGGCCCTAGTAGCAGTAAGAACCCATGGAGCGCCTTCCATCAAGTCACCCATCCAAATAAGAGATGGTAACTGCCACTGGTTGCGCTAAGAACCCATGGAGTGCCTTCCAGCAGGTCGCCCATCCAAACACGAGACGGTCACTGGCCCTGGTTGCACTAAGAACCCATGGAGTGCCTTCCATCAAGTCACCCCTCCAAACACGAGACGATCACTGGCCCTGGTTGCACTAAGAACCCATCGAGTACCTTCCAGCAAGTCACCCGTCCAAACACGAGACGGTCACTGGCCCTGGTAGCAGTAAGAAACCATGGAGCGCCTTCCATCAATTCACCCATCCAAACACGAGATGGTAACTGCC
This sequence comes from Liriodendron chinense, assembly GCA_003013855.2. Classification (NCBI taxonomy): domain Eukaryota; kingdom Viridiplantae; phylum Streptophyta; class Magnoliopsida; order Magnoliales; family Magnoliaceae; genus Liriodendron; species Liriodendron chinense. The sequence goes on from PVNU02000898.1 coordinate 106,739, forward strand.
CCTGGTTGCGCTAAGAACCCATGGAGTGCCTTCCAACAACTCACCCGTCCAAACACGAGACGGTCACTGGCCCTTGTTGCACTAAGAACCCATGGTTTGCCTTCTAGACAGTCACCCGTCGAAATAGTAGACGATCACTGCCCTGGTAGCACTAAGAACCCATGGGGTGCCTTCCATCAAGTCATCCGTCCAAACACGAGTCGGTCACTGGTCCTGGCTGCACTAAAAGCCCATCGAGTACCTTCCAGCAAGTCACTCGTCCAAACACGAGACGGTTATGTTCGTGGTTATACTAAGAACCCTTGGAGTGCCATCCAGCAAGTCACCCGCCCAAACATGAGATGGTCACTGGCCCTGGTTGCACTAAGAACCCATGGAGTGCCTTCCAACAAGTCTCCCGTCCAAACACGTGATGGTCACTGGCCCTGGTTGCACTATGAAACAATGGAGTGCCTTCCAGCAAGTGACTCGTCGAAACACAAGAAGGACACTGGTCGTGGTTGTACTAAGATCCCTTGAGTGCCTTCCAGCAGGTCGCCCGTCCAAACACGAGACGGTCAATGGCCCTGGTTGCATTAAGAACCCATGGAATACCTTCCATCAAGTCACCCGTCCAAAGACGTGACGGTCACTGGCCCTGGTTGCACTAAGAACCATCACGTACCTTCCAACAAGTCACGCGTCCAAACACGAGACGGTCACTGGCCCTGGTAGTAGTAAGAACCCATGGAGTGCTTTCCATAAAGTCACCCGCCCAAACACGAGACGATCACTGGCCCTGGTTGCACTAAGAACCCATGGAGTGCCTTCCAGCAAGTCACCCGTCCAAACATGAGATGGTCACTGGCCCTGGTTACACTAAGAACACCTGGAGTGCCTTCCGACAAGTCACCCGTCCAAACATGAGACAGCCACGGGCCCTCGTTAAACTTAGAACCCATGGAATGCCTTCCAACCAGTCACCCATCGAAACCCAAGACGCTCACTGGTCCGGGTGTACTAAGAACCCATGGAGTGCTTTCCTACAAGTCACCCGTCCGAACATCAGACGGTCAGTCTCACTGGTTGCGCTAAGAACCCATGGAGTGCCTTCCAGCAGGTCGCCCATCCAAAAATGAGACGGTCACTGGCCCTGGTTGCACTAAGAACCCATGGAGTGCCTTCCATCAAGTCACCCCTCCAAACACGAGATGGTCACTGGCCCTGGTTGCACTGAGAACCCATCGAGTACCTTCTAGCAAGTCACTCGTCCAAACACGAGACGGTCGCTGGCCCTGGTAGCAGTAAGAACCCATGGAGAGCCTTCCATCAAGTCACCCATCCAAACACGAGATGGTAACTGCCCCTGGTTGCGCTAAGAACCAATGGAGTGCCTTCCAACAACTCACCCGTCCAAACACGAGATGGTCACTGGCCCTGGTTGCACTAAGAACCCATGGAGTGCCTTCCATCAAGTCACCCCTCCAAACACGAGACGATCACTGACCCTGGTTGCACAAAGAACCCATCGGATACCTTCCAGCAAGTCACTCGTCCAAACACGAGACGGTCACTGGCCCCGGTAGCAGTAAGAACCCAAGGAGCGCCTTCCATCAAGTCACCCATCCAAACACGAGATGGTAACTGCCACTGGTTGCGCTAAGAACCCATGGAGTGCCTTCCAGCAGGTCGCCCATCCAAACACGAGACGGTCACTGGCCCTGGTTGCACTAAGAACCCATGGAGTGCCTTCCATCAAGTCACCCCTCCAAACACGAGACGATCACTGGCCCTGGTTGCACTAAGAACCCATCGAGTACCTTCCAGCAAGTCACCCGTCCAAACACGAGACGGTCACTGGCCCTGGTAGCAGTAAGAACCCATGGAGCGCCTTCCATCAATTCACCCATCCAAACACGAGATGGTAACTGCCCCTGGTTGTGCTAAGAACCCATGGAGTGCCGTCCAACAACTCACCCGTCCAAACACGAGACGGTCACTGGCCCTTGTTGCACTAACAACCCATGGTTTGCCTTCTAGACAGTCACCCGTCGAAATAGTAGACGGTCACTGCCCTGGTAGCACTAAGAACCCATGGAGTGCCTTCCATCAAGTCATCCGTCCAAACACGAGTCGATCACTGGTCCTGGCTGCACTAAAAACCCATCGAGTACCTTCCAACAAGTCACTCGTCCAAACACGATACGGTTATGGTCGTGGTTATACTAAGAACCCTTGGAGTGCTATCCAGCAAGTCACCCGCCCAAACACGAGACGGTCACTGGCCCTGGTTGCACTAAGAACCCATGGAGTGCCTTCCAACAAGTCTCCCGTCCAAACACGTGATGGTCACTGGCCATGGTTGCACTAAGAAACCATCGAGTGCCTTCCAGCAAGTAACTCGTCCAAACACAAGAAGGACACTGGTCGTGGTTGTACCAAGAACCCTTGGAGTGCCTTCCAGCAGGTCACCCGTCCAAACACGAGACGGTCAATGGCCCTGGTTACATTAAGAACCAATGGAATACCTTCCATCAAGTCACCCGTCCAAAGACGTGATGGTCATTGGCCCTGGTTGCACTAAGAACCATCGAGTACCTTCCAGCAAGTCACGCGTCCAAACACGAGACGGTCACTGGCCCTGGTAGTAGTAAGAACCCATGGAGTGCTTTCCATAAAGTCACCCGCCCAAACACGAGACGATCACTGGCCCTGGTTGCAGTAAGAACCCTTGGAGTGCCTTCCAGCAAGTCACCCGTCCAAACATGAGATGGTCACTGGCCCTAGTTACACTAAGAACACCTGGAGTGCCTTCCGACAAGTCACCCGTCCAAACATGAGACAGCCACTGGCCCTCGTTAAACTTAGAACCCATGGAATGCCTTCCAACCAGTCACCCATCTAAACACAAGACGCTCACTGGTCCGGGTGTACTAAGAACCCATGGAGTGCCTTCCTACAAGTCACCCATCCGAACATCAGATGGTCACTCGCACTGGTTGCGCTAAGAACCCATGGAGTGCCTTCCAGCAGGTCGCCCATCCAAACACGAGACAGTCACTGGCCCTGGTTGCATTAAGAACCCATGGAGTGCCTTCCATCAAGTCACCCCTCCAAACACGAGATGGTCACTGGCCTTGGTTGCACTGAGAACCCATCGAGTACCTTCCAGCAAGTCACTCGTCCAAACACGAGACGGTCGCTGGCCCTAGTAGCAGTAAGAACCCATGGAGTGCCTTCCATCAAGTAACCCATCCAAACACGAGATGGTAACTGCCCCTGGTTGTGCTAAAAACCCATGGAGTGCCTTCCAACAACTTCCCCGTCCAAACACGAGACAGTCACTGGCCCTGGTTGCACTAAGAACCCATGGAGTGCCTTCCATCAAGTCACCCCTCCAAACACGAGACGATCACTGACGCTGGTTGCACAAAGAACCCATCGAGTACCTTCCAGCAAGTCACACGTCCAAACACGAGACGGTCACTGGCCCTGGTAGCAGTAAGAACCCATGGAGCGCCTTCCATCAAGTCACCCATCCAAACACGAGATGGTAACTGCCCCTAGTTGCGCTAAGAACCCATGGAGTGCCTTCCATCAGGTCGCCCATCCAAACACGAGACGGTCACTGGCCCTGGTTGCACTAAGAACCCATGGAGTGCCTTCCATCAAGTCACCCCTCCAAACACGAGACGATCACTGGCCCTGGTTGCACTAAGAACCCATCGAGTACCTTCCAGCAAGTCACCCGTCCAAACACGACACGATCACTGGCCCTGGTAGCAGTAAGAACCCTTGGAGCGCCTTCCATCAAGTCACCCCTCCAAACACGAAATGGTAACTGCCCCTGGTTGCACTAAGAACCCATGGAGTGCCTTCCAACAAGTCTCCCGTCCAAACACGAGACTGTCACTCGGCCTGGTTAAACTAAGAAACCATAAAGTGCCTTCCAGCAAGTAACTCGTCCAAATACAAGACGGACACTGGTCGTGATTGTACTAAGAACCCTTGGGGTGCCTTCCAGCAGGTCACCGGTCCAAACACGAGACGATCAACGGCCCTGGTTGCATTAAGAACCCATGGAATACCTTCCATCTAGTCACCCGTCCAAACACGTGACGGTCACTGGCCCTGGTTGCACTAAGAACCCATCGAGTACCTTCCAGCAAGTCACGCGTCCAAACACGAGACGGTCACTGCCCCTGGTAGCAGTAAGAACCCATGGAGTGCTTTCCATAAAGTGACCCGCCCAAACACGAGATGGTCACTGGCCCTGGTTGCACTAACAACCCATGGAGTGCCTTCCATCAAGTCACCCATCCAAACACAAGACGGTCACTGGCCCTGGTTGCACTAAGAACCCATGGAGTGTCTTCCAGCAAGTGACTCGTCCAAACATGAGACAGACATTGGTCGTGGATGTACTAAAAACCCATGGAGTGCCTTCTAGCAAGTCACCCGAGGAATGCCTTCCAGCCAGCCACCCATCCAAACACAAGACGCTCACTGGTCCTGGTTGTACTAAGAACCCATGGAGTGCCTTCTAGCAGGTCGCCCGTCCAAACACGAGACGGTACCTGGCCCTGGTTGCACTAAGAACCCAAGGAGTGCCTTCCATCAAGTCACCCGTCCAAACACCAGACGGACACTGGCCCAGGTCGCCCTAAGAACCCATCAAGTACCCTACAGCAAGTCACTCGTCCAAACACAAGACGGTCGCTAGCCCTGGTTGTTCTAAGAACACATGGAGTGCCTCCCAGAAAGTCACGCTTCCAAACACGAGGTGGTCACTCGCCTTGGTAGTAGTAACAACCCATGGAGTGCCTTCCACCAAGTCACCCATCCAAACATGAGACGGTAACTGGCCCTGGTTGCACTAAGAACCCCTAGTGTGCCTTCCAACAAGTCACCCGTCCAAACACGAGACGGTCACTGGCCCTAGTTGCACTAAGAACCCATGGAGTGCTTTCCAGCAAGTCACCAGTCCAAACACCAGACGGTCACTGGCCCGGGTAGCACTAAGAACCCGTGGAGTGCCTTCCATCAAGACACCCGTCCAAACACGAGACGGTCACTGGCCCCGGTTGTACTAAGAACACATGGAGTGCCTTCCAGCAAGTCACGCATCCAAACACGAGACGGTCACTCGCCCTGGTAGCAGTAAGAACCAATGGAGTGCCTTCCACCAATTCACCCGTCCAAACACGAGACGGTAACTGGCCCTGGTTGCACTAAGAAACCCTGTAGTGCCTTCCAACAAGTCACCCGTCCAAACACGAGACGGTCACTGGCCCAAGTTGCACTAAGAAACCATGGAGTGCCTTCCAGCAAGTCACCCGTCCGAACACCAGACGGTCACTGGCCCGGGTTGCACTAAGAACCCGTGGAGTGCCTTCCATCAAGTCACCCGTCCAAATACGAGGCGGTCACTGGACCAGGTTGCACTAAGAACCCATCGAGTACCTTCAGCAAGTCAGCCTTCTAAACACGAGATGGTCACTAGCCCCGGTTGTAGTCAGAACCCATGGTGTTTCTTCCATCAAGTGACCCGTCCAAACACGAGACGGTGACTGGCCCTGGTTGCACTAAGAACCCATCGAGTGCCTTCCAGCAAGTTACCGTCCAAACACGAGACGGTCATTGGCCCTGGTTGGACTAAGAACCCATGGAGTGCCTTCCATCAAGTGACCCGTCCAAACACGGGACGGTCACTAGCCCTGGTTGCACTAAGAACCCATGAAGTGCCTTCCAACAAGTCACCCCTCCAAACACAAGACGCTCACTGGCCCTGGTTGCACTAAGAACCCATGGAGTGCCTTCCTGCAAGTCACCCGTCCAAACACAAGACGATCATTGTCCCTGGTTGCACTTAGAACCCATGGAGTGCCATCCAGCTAGTCAACCATCAGAACAGGAGACGGTCACTGGTCCTCGTTGCGCTAAGAACCCATGGTGTACCTTCCAACAAGTCACCCGTCCAAATACGAGACGGTCCCTGGCCCTGGTTGCACTCAGAACCCATGGAGTGCTTTCCAGCAAGTCACCCGTCTAAACATGAGAGGGTCAGTGGCCCTGGTTGCACTAAGAACCCATGGAGTGCCTTCCAGCAAGTCACCCATCCAAACACGAGACGGTCACTGGCCCTGGTTGCGCTAAGAAACCATGGAGTGCCTTCCAGCAAGTCACCCGTCCAAACACGACACGGTCACTGCCCTGGTTGCCCTTAGAACCCAGGGAGTGCCTTCTAGCAAGTCACCCATCCAAACACGAGACGGTAACTGGCCCTGGTTGCACTAAGAACCCATGGAGTGCCTTCCAACAAGTCACCCGTCCAAACACAAGACGGTCACTGGCCCTGTTTGCACTAAGAACCCATGGAGTGCCTTCCAGCAAGTCAATCGTCCAAACACGAGACGGTCACTGGTCGTCGTAGTACTAAGAACCGTTGGTGTGCCTTCCAGCAAGTCACCCGTCCGAACACGAGACGGTCACTAGCCCTGGTAGCACTAAGAACCCATGGAGTGCCTTCCAACAAGTCACCCGTCTAAACACGAGACGGTCACTGGCCCGGATTGCACTAAGAACCCATGGAGTGCCTTCCATCAAGTCACCCGTCTAAACATGAGAAGGTCACAGGCCCTGGTTGCACAAAGAACCCATGGAGTGCCTTCCATCACATCACCCGTCCAAACACGACACGTTCACTGGCCTTGCTTGCACTAAGAACCCATCGAGTACCTTCTAGGAAGTTACCGTCCAAACACGAGACGGTCACTGGCCCTGGTTGCACTATGAACCCAAGGAGTGCCTTCCAACAAGTCACTCGTCGAAACACGAGACGGTCACTGCTCGTGGTTGTACTAAGAACCCATGGAATGCCTTCCAACAAGTCAACCATCCAACCACGAGACGGTCACTGGCTCTGGTTGCACTAGGAACCCATGGAGTGCCTTCCATCAAGTCACCCGTCCAAACACGAGACGGTCACTAGCCCTGGTCGCACTAAGAACCCATTGAGTACCTTCCAGCAAGTCACTCGTCCAAACACGAGACGGTCACCGGCCCTGGTTGCACTAAGAACCCAACGAGTCCCTTCCAGCATGTCACCTTCCAAACACGAGACAGTCACTGGCCCAGGTTGCACTAAGAACCCATGGGGTGCCGTCCCGCAAGTCACTCGCCCATGTAAGAGACGGTCACAGGCCCAGGTTGCACTAAGAACACATGGAGTTCCTTCCAGCAAGTCACCCGTCCAAACACTAGACGGTCACTGGCCCTGGTAGCACTAAGAACCCATGGAGTGCCTTCCAACAAGTCACCCATCCAAACACGGGACAGTCACTGGCCCGGATTGCACTAAGAACCCATGGAGTGCCTTCCATCAAGTTACCCGTCCAAACATGAGAAGGTCACTGGCCCTGGTTGCTTAAAGAACCCATGGAGTCCCTTCCATCATGTCACCCATCCAAACACGACATGGTCACTGGCCCTGGTTCCACTAAGAACCCATCGAGTACGTTCTAGTAAGTCACCGTCCAAACACGGGACGGTCACTGGCTCTGGTTGCACTAACAAACCATGGAGTGCCTTCCAGCAAGTCACTCGTCCAAATACAAGACGATGACTGGTCGTGGTTGTACTAAGAACCCATGGAATGCCTTCCAGCAAGTCAACCGTCCGACCACGAGACGGTCAATGGCTTTGGGTGCACTAGGAATCCATGGAGTGCCTTCCAACAAGTCACCCGTCCAAACATGAGACGATCACTGGCCCTGGTTGCACTAAGAACCCATGGAGTGCCTTCCAGCAAGTCACCCGTCCAAACATGAGACGGTCACTGGCCCTAGTTGCACGAAGAACCCATGGAGTGCTTTCCAGTATGTCACCCGTCCAAACACGAGACGGTCACTGGCCCTAGTTGCACTAAGAACCCATTGAGTACCTTCTTGCACGTTACTCGTCCAAATAAGAGACGGTCACTGGCCTTGGTTGCACTGAGAACGTAAGGAGTGCCTTCCAGCAAGTCACCAGCCCAAACACTAGATGGTCACTGGCCCTAGTTGCACTAAGAACCCATGGAGTGCCTTCTAGCAAGTCACCAGTCCAAACACGAGACGGTCACTGGCCCTAGTTGCACTTAAAACCCATGGAGTGCCTTCCAGCAAGTCATCCGTCCAAACACAAGACGGTCACCGGCCCTGTTTGCACTAAGAACCCATGGAGTGCCTTCCAGCAACTCAATCGTCCAAACACGAGGCAGTCACTGGTCGTGGTAGTACTAAGAACCGTTGGTGTGCCTTCCAGCGAGTCACCTGTCCAAACACTAGACGGTCACTAGCCCTGGTAGCACTAAGAACCCATAGAGTGCCTTCCAACAAGTCACTCGTCTAAACACAAGACGGTCACTGGCCCGGATTGCACTAAGAACCCATGGAGTGCCTTCCATCAAGTCACCCGTCCAAACATGAGAAGGTCACAGGCCCTGGTTGCACAAAGAACCCATGGAGTGCCTTCCATCACGTCACCCATCCAAACACGACACGGTCACTGGCCTTGGCTGCACTAAGAACCCATCGAGTACCTTCTAGTAAGTTACCGTCCAAACACGAGACGGTCACTGGTCCTGATTGCAATAAGAACCCAAGGAGTGCCTTCCAACAAGTCACTCGTCCAAACACGAGACAGTCACTGGTCGTGGTTGTACTAAGAACCCATGGAATGCCTTCCAGCAAGTTAACCGTCCAACCACGAGACGGTCACTGGGTCTGGTTGCACTAGGATCCCATGGAGTGCCTTCCATCAAGTCACCCGTCCAAACACGAGACGGTCACTGGCCCTGGTTGCACTAAGAACCCATTGAGTACCTTCCAGCAAGTCACTCGTCCAAACACGAGACGGTCACCGGCCCTGGTTGCACTAAGAACCCAACGAGTCCCTTCCAGCATGTCACCTTCCAAACACGAGACGGTCACTGGCCCAAGTTGTACTAAGAACCCATGGAGTGCCGTCCCGCAAGTCACTCGCCCTAGTAAGAGACGGTCACAGGCCCTGGTTGCACTAAGAACACAAGGAGTGACTTCCAGCAAGTCACCCGTCCAAACACTAGACGGTCACTGGCCCTGGTAGCACTAAGAACCCATGGAATGCCTTCCAACAAGTCACCCGTCCAAACACGGGACAGTCACTGGCCCAGGTTGCACTAAGAACCCATGGAGTGCCTTCCATCAAGTCACCCGTCCAAACATGAGACGGTCACTGGCCTTGGTTGCACAAAGAACCCATGGAGTGCCTTCCATCACGTCACCCATCCAAACACGACACGGTCACTGGCCCTAGTTGCACTAAGAACCCATCGAGTACCTTCTGATAAGTAACTGTCCAAACACGACTCGGTCATTGGCTCTGGTTGTACTAACAACCCATGGAGTGTCTTCCAACAAGTCACTCGTCCAAACACAAGACGGTCACTGGTCGTGGTTGTACTAACAACCCATGGAATGCCTTCCAGCAAGTCAACCATCCAACTACGAGACGGTCACTGGCTCTGGTTGCACTAGGAACCCATGGAGTGCCTTTCAACAAGTCACCCGTCCAAACATGAGACGATCACTGGCCCTGGTTGCACTAAGAACCCATGGAGTGCCTTCCAGCAAGTCACCAGTCCAAACACGAGACGGTCACTGGCCCTGGTTGCACTAAGAACCCATGGAGTGCTTTCCAGCAAGTCACCCGTCCAAACACGAGACGGTCACTGGCCCTGGTTGCACTAAGAACCCATTGAGTACCTTCCTGCAAGTCACTCGTCCAAATAAGAGATGGTCACTGGCCCTGGTTGCACTAAGAACCCAAGGAGTGCCTTCCAGCAAGTCACCCGTCCAAACACTAGACGGTCACTGGCCCTGGTTGCACTAAGAATCCATGGTGTGCCTTCCAGTAAGTCACCCGTCCGAACACGATACGGTCACTGGCCCTGATTGCGCTAAGAACCCATGGAGTGCCTTCCAGCAAGTCACTCGTCCAAACACGAGACGGTCACTGGCCCTGGTTGCACTTTGAATCCATGGAGTGCCTTCCAGCAAGTCACCCGTCCAAACACGAGACGGTAACTGGCCCTGGTTGCACTAAGAACCGATGGATTGCCTTCCAACAAGTCACCCGTCCAAACACGAGACGATCACTGGCCCTGGTTGCACTAAGAACCCGTGGAGTGCCTTCCAGCAAGTCAATCGTCCAAACACGAGACAGTCACTGGTCGTGGTTGTACTAAGAACCGTTGGTGTGCTGTTGAGCTCTTAATTGTGTATATTCTAACCCCAATTCATCACTCATTGTGCAAGATTTTCATGATTTAAAGACTAATTGAATGCATGTTTGGTGATTACAAGATTGAGAGTGGACTCAGCCTAATTGATGACAAAGAGACCTTTTTAAGGACCTTGGATGAAGACCCAAGGTGGGCCGAAGGAAGAAGGAAGCAAAGAGAGAAGTAAGGAAAGAAGAAAGTAGAAGAAAGAAAGGAAGCAAGAAGAAGCCGACCGGTCGGCCAAGGGAGCCGACCGGTCTTGATCGGTCAGCTGAGCACGCTGGACTGCTGCTGGAAATGGTCCAACCGGTCGGCCAAGGCTGCTGGACTGTGTTTCCATTGAGGCACGACCGGTCGTGACCGGTCGGCCAGCCCAGTCCAACCGGTCCAGACCGGTCGGCCAAGTGAAGAAACGGAAATTGCTATTTTGGCGTCGATTTTCTCTACGCACTGCGTAATTCTTACGCAGATTCTCGATCCTTCTGAAGTTGCGGAGCCTCCCTACTATAAAAGGACACCTAGGGATTGTTCCTAGGGTATCTTAGAAGGGTTTAAGCAAGCTTGGAGGCGGCGAAAGTGGATTTCGGAGTTCCACAACTCCTTCTAGTTTGTTTTGCTGTTTTTATGATTTTTTTTGTTGTTTCATGTTTCCTTGGATCATGAGCAGCTAAACCTCTTAGCTTGGGCTAAGAGGTGAAGCTTGTAGTGGATCCAAGATGTTTCAATTCGTATTCAGTTGGTTTGAAGTTTGGAATTCATGATTATGAACTATGGTTTGAAGTTTATACAAGTTTTAAGTACTTTTTCTTGGTCTTATGATGACTCATGGATGTTTGGGAGAATTACTTAAATTCTTAATTGGTTTGCATAAGTCTAGACCTGTATGATCCGAGGAATTGGAGTGCGCTCTAGTACTATGATCTTCATGTGGGGACTTCCTACCAAAGTTCTACTTTTCTGAATTTCTATAATATGTATGGATTGTGCATGTGATTTGAATCAAGTTCAAATCCTGATCTAGCCTTGTCTTGTGACAGGACTTGAGGATGGTTATGATTGTGAACTGAACCTTTTGGAATGGAGACTGACCTATGCAATTGAGCATGCTCAGCTCAGCCCACATTGAGTGAATACTATGCATTGAACTTACATATAACAGATTGTTTGGTTTAACAGCTCTATCATCCGGCTAGATAGATCTTAATATCGATTCTAGTTGAGAGAATGAGAAACCATAGCGGATTGAACATCAAGGATTGCTACAAGTGGATCCTTGAACCCCTAGTGCCTTTTTATAATTGTTTACATTAAAATTAGTTTAAAATTGTTACTCATATCAATCTTATTCAAAATCTGATTATTAGCTTTCAATAGACACTTTTGGATGTGTTTGTGAAATCCTACATAAGTCCCTGTGGATCGACCTCGGTCTTACCGAGATTATTACTACCTCGCAACCCTACACTTGGGGAACCGAACAAGTTTTTGGTGCCGTTGCCGGGGAACTTTGACGGTTTTTTACAAATTTCTGAAATTAGTATCTATTTAGGATTTTTAGGATTTTAGGACTAACTTAGTTTGTTTATTTGATTTTTGTTTTCAGGGATTTCTAGGAAGCTGAAGAAGATACAAGGATTTCAAGTGCCGAATCAGGTTTTATCTTTCTAAACCTTACTCTTCTCCTTCTCCTATTCATTCCTATCATATTCATCTCTTGTAGAGTGGGTGGAGAGTCCTTTTGGATCTCTGAAAGGTCGGCCTTGTGCCACCTGGATTCCTATTGGTCGGCTCTGCCGTCTTGGATCACCTTGTGCTCAGAGATTTCTTTTCTCACCTCTACTCCTCTTTCTCCCTTTTTCTACACTTTTTCTCAAAAGATTCAAAGAGTGGGTGGGGAGTTCTCTGAACCCCTATTGACCAGGAGAAATCGGTCTCTATCCTTGCTTTTGGCTTAGCCATTGCAAGACACCTTATGCTTCGGTCTTAGAGAAAAGTAAAGAAAAGGAGGAAGAATTCTTCTTTCTCTTTGTTTCTTATTTTTTGGTTTTACATGCCACATTGGGCTCGGGATTCCAATAACCGACTCATAAGTGAAGGGGGGATAGTAGAAGTAATTGACAGAGAACCACGTGCTGGAGACATCTAAACTCTCCAATTTTGTCTGAAAATATGGCTGCAAATCACCCTAATCCGGGCCAAAACCAAACTGAAACAGGGGAGAATGTGGTTGAGAATGTTCCCCGACCTAGAACTTTACGTGATTTCTTGCAACCCGCAAGAGCGAGCACTCCCTCATGCATAGTTTTTCCACAAAATGCAGGGAATGTGGATTTGAAACCGGGAGTGATCCAACTTCTCCCTAAATTCCATGGATTAGACAGTGAAAGTGCCTATCAACACCTCAAGGAGTTTGATGAGGTAATAACCACCATGCACTTTGCAAATGTGACTGAAGATGTGGTGAGACTCAAATTCTTCCCTTTCACTCTTAAAGATAAAGCTAAGGGTTGGCTTTATGCATTGAGGCCAAGATCAATTGGTGCATGGACTGATATGTACAGAGAATTCATAAAAAAAATTCTTCCCTACTCACAAAACGAACATGTTAAAGCGCCTTATCATGAACTTTGCTCCAAAGGAAGATGAAACCTTCTTCCAATGTTGGGAGAGGTTCAAGGATTTATTAAATGCATGCCCACATCATGGCTATGAAATTTGGCGGGTTATAAGCTTTTTCTATGAAGGACTGACTTCACCCATGCGCCAATTTGTAGAGATGATGTGTAATGGGGAGTTCATGAATAAGGAAGCTGATGAAGCATGGGATTATTTGGAGGAATTGGCTGAGAATGCACAGTCTTGGGACACATCCAAACGAACAAATTCCAAGACTGGCCAACAAAAGGAAAAGGGTGGGATGTATGTCTTATCAGAAGAAGATAGCGTAAGTGCACGGGTGGCTAGCCTCACAAGAAAGGTCGAAGCCATGGAATTAAGGAAAGGAGAAACGATCGACTACACTGACGTTGAAACTGCTTGTGGAATTTGTACTGGAACTCAACATGCAACACAAGATTGTCCCACAATTTCAGCAGCTCAAGGCATCTTACAAGAACAAACAAATGCCATAAATAGTTATCAACAGCAATTTGGTGCTTCAAACTCAAACACGTTTAATCCTAATTGGAAGAACCATCCCAACTTCAGTTGGAGGAATGGACCCACTGCAAATGCAAACAACACTCCAAAAGTATCACTAGAGGAGATGTTAGGTGCATTCGTATCGGTCCAAGCTGAGTATAACAAGACAAATTCTCTAAAAATAGATGGGTTCATGTAAGAGCAATTGAAATTCAATCAAAATTCAACTCAAGCCATCAATGAATTGAAAACATCACTGGCTAGAGTTGAATCTCATCTTAGTGTTAGTGAGAAGGGCACACTTCCTGCCCAACCTCTTCCTAACCAAGAACCCAGTTTGAGATACAAGATGCAAGCTCATCCTCACACCACACAGAACATGTTCAAGCTATCACCACTTTGAGAAGTGGGAAAGAAATTGACAAATCTAATCCGGTGAAGGCCCCAAAGCCTAAGGATCCGAAAATTTCTAAAGAGGATGATAGCTCGAACAACACCCCACAAGAGAAAGAACCGGAAAGGCAATACAAGCCGGTTGCTCCGTTTCCACAAAGGTCGATTTCACCTAAACCTTTAGATAAAAATCTGGAAATTTTAGAAGTTTTCAAGCAGGTGAAGATCAACATCCCATTGTTGGATGCAATAAAACAAATACCATCTTATGCCAAATTTCTAAAGGAATTGTGTACAGTCAAAAGGAAACACAATGTTCATAACAAAGTTCTTTTGACTGAGAATTTGAGCGCCATCATCAAACAAGAAGTGCCCCAAAAATACAAGGATCCAGGTAGTCCAACCATCTCATGCATCATAGGAGACTACCGGATTAAACAAGCCCTACTCGACTTAGGGGCAAGTGTGAATCTTATTCCATACTCGGTCTATGAACAACTTGGGTTAGGTGAATTGAAACCCACCAAAACCACACTCCAACTCGCTGATAGATCCATTCGTATACCGAGAGGAATGATTGAGGATGTTCTAGTCCAAGTTGATAAATTCTACTACCCGGTAGACTTTATTGTCTTGGATACACATCCCGTGATAGGCATCGGTGCTCAAATTCCCGTCATACTTGGACAACCGTTTCTAGCTACTTCAAATGCAATTATCAATTGTAGAAACAGACTTGTACAAATGTCCTTTGGAAATATGACCCTTGAGCTTAACATATTTGATTTATGCAAACAACCACGGGAGGTTGATGATGATGTCCACGAATTAAACATGATTGAATCATTCGTGGAAGATACAGTCCCCTTGTCACTATCTTCCGACCCTTTGGAGGCATATGTGGCCCATTCTCATGAGATAAATGATGACACAATACAAGAGATGGATGCCATACTAGAGATGATGCCGGTGCTTGATAATAAAAGATGGAGGGCCCTATTTGAGCCTTTGCCTGTAAACGAGAACAAGGCCCTCTCATCCAACATCAAGGCACCAACACTCGACCTAAAACCATTACCAAGTTAGCTGAAATATGTTTATTTAGGTCGAGATGAGACATATCTAGTGGTGATATCTTCCCACTTGGATGAGGAACAAGAGAGTAGGCTAATAGCCACTCTATTAGAGCACAAGAGTGCCATTGGATGGTCAATTGCGGATCTCAAAGGCATAGACCCACTGATTTGTACTCATCACATCCACTTGAGGAGAATGCGGAGACATCTAGGCAACCACAAAGACGACTAAATCCAAACATGAAGGATGTGGTTAAGGCCGAAGTGGTAAAACTATTGGATGTGGGTATTATTTACCCAATATCCGATAGCCAATGGGTGAGCCCAACTCAAGTGGTGCCTAAGAAATTCGGAATAACCATCGTAGCCAATGCCAATAATGAACTCGTGCCAACTAGAGTCACTACCGGTTGGAGAATGTGCATTGACTACAGGAAGCTAAACACTGTCACGAGGAAAGACCACTTCCCCCTACCGTTTGTTGATCAAATTTTAGAACGGTTGGCGGGTCATTCCCACTTTTTCTTCCTTGATGGCTATTCAGGGTACAACCAAATAGAAATTGCCCGTGAAGACCAAGAAAAGACTACATTCACATGTCCATTCGGCATTTTCGCCTATCGACGGATGCTGTTTGGACTATGTAATGCCCTTGCCACCTTTCAGCGTTGTATGATGAGTATCTTTTCTGACATGTGGGGACCATTCTCGAAGTCTTCATGGATGATTTTTCCTTATTTAGTTGTAGCTTTGATGAGTGCCTTGAGCACTTGAAATCTGTGCTGAAAAGATGTGAAGAGAAGAACCTTGTGCTGAATTGGGAGAAGTCCATTTCATGGTTCAAAAGGGAATTGTCCTTGGTCACATCGTTTCACAAAATGGAATCGAGGTGGACAAAGCGAAAATTGATCTTATCTCTAACCTTCCACCACCAAAGAGCATACGAGATGTACGGTCCTTTTTGGGACACGTAGGATTTTATAGAAGGTTTATAAAGGACTTCAGTTCACTCTCTCGCCCTTTATGTAACCTACTTCAAAAGGAAAATTCATTCGAGTGGAAAGAAGAATGTCAAAAGGCCTTTACCACCCTTAAAGGTATGTTGACATGTGCTCCCATAATGCAACCACCTGATTGGAGCCTTCCTTTTGAGATTATGTGCGATGCTAGCGACTATGCTATTGGGGTCGTGCTAGGCCAAAGAAAAGAGAAAAAGCCATGTGTCATCTACTATGCAAGTAGAACCCTAAACTCAGCCCAAGCAAACTGCACCACTACTGAAAAAGAACTTTTAGCCGTAGTTTTTGCCTTGGACAAGTTTAGGTCCTACTTGATTGGATCCAAGAAACTCACCCACCATGTCTGAGAAAATACTCAACATGCATCGTTGGAATGTGGCGGGTGGATTACATAACCCGAATGGCATCCTTCGGTAAGCGAAGGTACCAAACGGGCATGTAAATGTGGTTTTCCCTTGGTCTTCCGGAGCTATCTCGATTTGGTTGTATCCAGAATAGCCATCTAGGAAGCAATAATAGGGATGGCCTGCCAACCTCTCCAAAATTTGATCCATAAACGGGAGAGGGAAGTGGTCTTTCCTAGTAACCGTGTTGAGCTTCCTATAATCAATGCACATACGCCAACCGGTTGTCACCCTCGTCGGTATAAGTTCGTTGTTGGCGTTCTCAATGATGGTAATACCGGATTTCTTGGGGACAACTTGGGTAGGACTCACCCATTGGCTATCTGAGATGGGGTAGATAATACCCACATCCAATAGCTTCAACACCTCGGCTTTGACAACCTCCATCATGTTTGGATTTAGCCTTCTTTGAGGTTGTCTAGACGTTTTTGCATTTTCCTCGAGGTGTATACGGTGAGTGCAAACCGAAGGATCTATCCCTTTGAGATCCGCTATTGTCCAACCTATGGCTTCCTGGTGTTCTTTGAGTAGCTCAATCAACTTGACCTCTTGGTCTTTCTCTAGGTGGGAGGCAATGACAACTGGGAACGTTTCCTCTTGACCCAAATATACGTATTTAAGCTCTGATGGCAGCGGTTTGAGGTCAAGCTTTGGTGGTTTGATGTTAGACGGTAGAGGCCTTGATGTGGTTGGTGGCAATTTTTCAAAGTGGTGCCTCCACCGGCTAGTATCAACTACCGGTCTTTCTATATTTAATGCCTGCACAATCTCACTACTGATGGGATCTTCGGAATCCATGATATGTGCTAAGCATGGCTCCAAGCTTTCTAGTGGTTCAAGTTGGAGGAGTTCTTCTTCTTCAAAAGTTTCGAGCATGTTCACATCGAAGAACTCATCATCATCGACATCCCTATGTCTTTTGCCCAAATGAAACACATTTACCTCTAGTGTCATGTTTCCAAAAGATAGTTGCATCACCCCATTCCGGCAATTGATGATTGCGTTTGATGTGGCAAGGAATGGGCGGCCTAATATCACTGGTATTTGGGTGCTAGCATCCAAAACCGGTTGTGTGTCCAAGACTATAAAATCTACCGGGTAGTAGAATTTGTCAACTTGGACTAGAACATCCTCAACTATCCCCCTTGGTACACGGATAGATCTATCAGCGAGTTGTAATGTGGTTTTGGTGGGTTTTAATTCACCAAGGCCCAATTGCTCATATACCGAGTATGGGATCAAGTTTACACTCGCCCCCAAGTCTAACAAGGCACGTTCAATCCGGTAGTCTCCAATGATACATGAGACTGTGGGACTACCGGGATCTTTGAATTTTGAGGGAGTCTTTTGAGTGAGGATGGCACTAACTTGCTCAGTTAAGAAGGCCTTTTGCTGCACATTATATTTGCGTTTTGTTGTGCATAGGTCTTTTAGAAACTTCGCATAAGAGGGAATTTGTTTGATGGCATCAAGCAAAGGGATATTGATCTTGACTTGTCTGAAAATCTCTAGAATATCTTGAGAATTTGGGAGAGATTTTGGGGCAACCAATCTCGATGGGAATGGTGCTATGGGCTTGTAAATGCGTTCCGGTTGTTGTGGGGCTAAGTTAGATCCATTTTCACCCTCAGAATTTACCGGATCATTAGGCTCATTGGCCTTCACCGGAATAGTTTTGTCAATTTGTTTACCACTTCTAAGGGTGGTAATGGATTTAGCTTGCTCCATGTTTTGGTTGGACGGATTAGGGATGCTTACTTCATGTACTTGCTTTGGATTGAGCTGAGGTTGGGCCGGAAAGGTCCCTTCCCTAGCATTCAAGCGTCCCTTAATCTCATCAACCGAGACTTTCAGCTCTTAGAACAATTGCTGATTTGATTCATTTATTTGCGCTTGCCCTTGCATAAATGCTCTCAAGGTATCCTCCAATGAAAATTGAGGTGGGGCCATATTTTGCATGGGTGGCCCTCTTTGGGAGTTGGTAGGATTGCCCGTTGGGGCATTCTTCCAACTGAAATTCGGGTGGTTCTTCCAACTCTCATTGTATGTATTACCTACCGGTCCATTGAAGGGCCGTTGATAACCATATGTGGCATTGGTTGTCTCTTGCAGCACTTCCTTAAATGCAGGAATTGTGGGACAATCTTGCGTAGCGTGTAAGTCGGTGAGACAAATCCCACATGTGGTTTCAACAGCTTCCTTGGACTTGGAAACTCCATTTTTGCTAAGTTCCATGGCCTCAACCTTCCTTGTGAGGTTGGCTATCCTTGCATTTACGTCGTCTTCCTCTTTAAGGACATATATCCCTCCTTTCTCTTGAGTAGGCTTGGGGTTCTTGGGTTTATCCGAGGTGTCCCAAGATTGGGCGTTTTCAGCCAACATGTCCAAGTAACTCCAAGCATCATCTGGATTTTGAAATTGCGTTGGGTAGCCTAACACGACACCCTACGCATACGCGTGCGGAAGCTTGAGGAGCAACTAGAATTATGGCTGAACCTATAGGAGGGGGGTGAATAGGACCTTTTTCAAAATCTTTTCGCCTACTTAACAAATTCAATAAATTATACTACGTAAGCGATTAACACTTCGGCTTCCAAGCCTAAGTGGGTCCAATTAAAAGACTAGCAAAAGATAAGAGCAATCAGCAACCTAGTCTAAACAACTCATGTGGACTATAGAGGGTGGAGCAAGAAAGGCTCAAGTCAACATGAGGTAGTGAAAGTACATCTTGTGAGTGTGGATGTGCCTATCAAGTGCCTAGCATACATTCCTAACTAAGCATTCATAAATAACCAATTAAACTCAATGCATTAAAGAGAAATGTGCTCAAGATCAATCACAAACACAAGGATGTATAGTGGTTCGACTACTTGTCTACTCCACTCCCGGTTCAAGTACTCAACCCCTTTGAGCACACCGGCATTCACTGGGGAGTTTAAATCTGGTTCCTCCCAACCAAGGTGTTTTAACTCGGATCCACCCAACCGGGGAGTTTACAGGTTCCTCCCAACCTACACGTTTACACCCGTGTTGGTGGCTCCCCCTTGGAGACTTTGTTTTAAGCCCGACTAACGTGCCAAGGAACGGCTGACGTCCCTAGATTTTAGGCCCAACTAATAGGCCAAGGATCGGCTAACGACCCCGGGGCGAGTTTGTCAAACAAACTCTACACTCAACTCCCACAGGGAATTGAGTGGATGGACTCTTAACAAGACAACCTACTTGTCGGATTGAGCCCCTTGTTCAACGCCGCTTCGGGTTGCTTCTTCTCGCTCTCCCGTGCTTGAATCAGCTCCCCTTGTGCTCCCCCGATCTTTGACGCCGCCGCTTTGCCAAGGCTTCAGCTCCAAGATCAGCTACCTTGCATGTGATGCTCCATTGGAGATGCCCAAGGTGCTAGGGAATGGTGAAACCTCTACAAATGGTAGGAAATGGGTTTCCTAGAGGAATGCACCTAAATGGACTCCTAGGTAGTGTTTAGACAAAGGATTTAACTATCATCAAGGTGTCTAAACCCTAGGAATCAAGAGGGAACAAGTCCTATTCTCAAGATGCCATTGAATGGCCCAAGCTTGTGATGAAAACACAAGGAGAATGGCTTGCTATAGGTTTGGGATAGAGCCTCTAATGATCTCTAGCAATGGTGGCTTCTATCTCCTCAAAATCCCCTCTCTCTCGGCTCAAAAACGAATCCCCCATCTTAAATAGATTTTCTTCCAACGGTCAAAAAACGGGCAGATTCGCGCATCTCCGATTGATCGGAGGAAGGTCCGATGGATTGGAGACCTATCCGATTGATCGGAGACAAGTCCGATTGATCGGAAATCTATCCAGTGAAGTCTCTGGAAGATATTCCGATTGATCGGAACACTGTCCGATTGATCGGACGGACCCCTTCCGATGGATCGAAAATCTGTCCGATTGATCGAAAATATGTCCAGTGGATTTTCAAGGTTGCTGGAAAAATTTCCGATTGATCGGAGCTTCTGTCCGATTGATCGGAGTCCTATCGGAGCCAGTGTCCGATTGATCGGAGTCCTATCGGAAACTGTTGTTTGAGCCTATTTGATTACAACAGCTTCCACCTCTTTAATTAGTCTAATTTATCATGTTTTTCATGGAGTTCTAAGACTAATGATGATGACTAAAGGTATACCTAGTTGGTGCAAGTCATCTAAGAGGTTATGGGTTAGGTTTAGGTCAAGGCAGGGCACACCAAGGCATCAGTTTTACCTGTTTCTTCTTCCTTGATGCAGCCGGTCCGTCTTGAGTCTTCGTTCTTCGTCTTCATTAAGCTCAACCGACACTAGACCCACTGACCTAAGTAATTGACAAACAAGGTGCACTAGTATGCCATAGAAAAGTGCACTAACAGATTTTTACTCATAAACTCGCCATTGCACATCATTTCCACAAATTGGCGCATATTAGGACTTAATCCATCATTGAAAAAATTTATAATTCGCCAACTCTCATAGCCATGATGTGGGCAAGCAAGCAGGAGTTCCTTAAATCTTTCCCAACATTGAAAGAATGATTCACCCTCTTTAGCTGAGAAATTCATTATGGCCCTTCGAAAAGTGTTTGTCTTATGAGCTAGGAAGAACTTTTTCAAGAATTCCCGGTTCATCTCAACCCATGACCCAATCGAATATGGTTTAAGAGAGTGAAGCCAATCTTTGGCTCTTTCTTTCAAGGTGAAGGGAAAAAGTTTAAGTCTGATTGTATCCCCAGAAACATTGGGATAATGCAAGGTGGCCAACACTTCTTCGAATTCTTGCAAGTGTAAGTATGGGCGGTCAGAGTCTAACCCATGGAATTTAGGTAAAAGTTGGATTACTCCCGGTTTTATGTCAAGGGTCCCACCGTTAGCTGGTAGAACTATGCAAGAAGGTGTAATTGTACGAGCAGGTTGTAGGTAATCCCGTAGTGATCTCATTGGAGGAACATTATGTACCTCATTCTCTCCTACTCCTTCCTGATTTGCGTTTGTGGTTGGAGTAGGGGGGGGAGGATTCCTTAAGGGTGTTTGATCCATACTCCCCAAACTTTCACGATGCTCTTGATAATTCCGGACTTGTCTATGGACTGACAATGGTCCAACTAAACCACCTTCAGATTGAAGACGATTTGAATGATTACGTTCCCAACGGGACATAAACCACTCAACTAGAAACTGAAACTAATCCTATTCTAGAAAACTAAAATCTGAAATTGAAAGAAAATTCTGCAGAAGCTAAGTTAGAAGGGTATCACCTGATGCGCTTGAACTAGAGAAAAACTCCTACAAAACAGAAAAATTTGTTAGTTCTAAGAAAATCAAAAAGCCTAACTATTTCTACTTCTACAGCTGCTGAAATTATTTGAAAACCGTTATCTAATTTCCCCGGCGACGGCGCCAAAAACTTGTTCGCTCGCCTCAAGTGTAAGGCTGCGATGTAGTAATAAATCTCGGTAAGACCGAGGTCGATCCACAGGGAAAGAGTAACAGCTTCCTAATTACTCCAGCAACTCAGTTTAATAGAGCAAATTCAAATTCAATGGGATGTTTAATTAAAACAGTAACTTAATGAAAAATCAGAGATATAATGTACTAAGGCTTTCAAGGATCCACTTGTAGCAATCCTATGTCAATTCAGTCAATCCAAGTAGAGAACACAACTAGATTTGAAGTCCTATCTCTCATCTAGTTGGAAAGTAAAGCATTCACACACATTCATCCAATTCAAGTTGAACTTCCAAGTTCAAGTCCATTCAATCAATGTAGAATTCAAATTCATAGCCTGATGAGTAACAGCCATGCCTATGGACTATGGCCTGCTCAAGGATTACTATAATTCAAATCTAAACAAGCAACCTATGATAATCTCAGAGAATTAAAAGGAATTCATGTCCGGAGCACATAAACTCAGATAAGACATCTCAAACTACCACCTATTGGACTGAAACATAAGAAAAATCAACTTTGAATTAAAAAATACTTAAATCAAACTGAAATTAACATAGAACTGGCTACAAGTTTCACCTCTCAGCCTTAGCTGAGAGGTTTTAGCCGAGCATAGTCATGCTACAACTAAAAACTCAAAAATAAAGCATAAAACTAGAAAAACCCGATGATAGATGTTGCAGACGCTCCACAGTCGCCTTCAGCCTCCAAACTCACGTTCCTTCTCTTCTCTGATACCTTAGGGAGAGCCCCTAGGTGGCCTTTTATAGCAACAATCCTCCCTTGCGTCGAATTCTGCGAAATCCTACGCCTTGCGCAGCAATTTTCGGAGTCCCGAATTAGAAAGGATTCTTCTTACGCAGGGCCGACCGGTCGTGATCGGTCGGCCTGGCTTTTCAAATACTCCAGAGAGCACAGCCGACCGGTCATGACCGGTCGGTGTGGACTGTCCATTGTTCCAGCGTGCATGCCCGACCGGTCATGACAGGTCGGGCTGATTTATCCTTCATCCAGTGCCTATAGCCGACCGGTCATGACCGGTCGGGCTGATTTTCTGCAATGTGTCCAACCTTCCTAGGCCGACCGGTCAAGACCGGTCGGCCTCCTTCCATTTACTTCTTTTATGTGGCTGACCGGTCAGACGACCGGTCAGCCTTGTTTTTCTTCCACTTTTTCTTCTTTTCTTCATTCTCTTTTCTCCCTTTTTCTTCTTCTTTCTTTGGTCCATCCTAGGACTTCATGCAATGTCTTCAAATACATTCTTTTGGCTCCAATTTGATGAAATCCACTCTCATCCCTACAATCACAGAAACACGTGTTAGGTGGGCCTTTAAACCATGAAAATCATGCAAACTATGTAGTGTAATGGGCAATGCAATGTATAAATTGGAGGTTCAAGTACAATTGCCAAGTGAGCTAAAATATGTTTATTTAGGTCGAGATGAGACATATCCAGTGGTGATTTCCTCCCACTTGGATGAGGAACAAGAGAGTAGGCTAATAGTCACTCTATTAGAGAACAAGAGTGCCATTGGATGGTTAATTGCGGATCTCAAAGGCATAGACCCACTGATTTGTACTCACCGCATACACCTTGAGGAAAATGCAAAGACATCCCGGCAACCACAAAGACGACTAAATCCAAACATGAAGGATGTGGTTAAGGTCGAAGTGGTGAAACTATTAGATGTAGGTATCATTTACCCAATATCTGATAGCCAATGGGTGAGCCCAACTCAAGTGGTGCCTAAGAAATCCGGAATAACCATCGTAGCCAATGCCAATAACGAACTCGTGCCAACTAGAGTCACTACCGGTTGGAGAATGTGCATTGACTACAGGAAGCTAAACACTGTCACGAGGAAAGACCACTTTCCCCTACCGTTTGTTGATCAGATTTTAGAACGGTTGGCGGGTCATTCCCACTTTTGCTTCCTTGATGGCTATTCAGGGTACAACCAAATAGAAATTGCCCGTGAAGACCAAGAAAAGACTACATTCACATGTCCATTCGGCACTTTCGCCTATCGACGGATGCCGTTTGGACTATGTAATGCCCTTGCCACCTTTCAGCGTTGTATGATGAGCATCTTTTCTAACATGGTGGGGACCATCCTCGAAGTCTTCATGGATGATTTTTCTGTATTTGGTTGTAGCTTTGATGAGTGCCTTGAGCACTTGAGATCTGTGCTGAAAAGATGTGAAGAGAAGAACCTTGTGCTGAATTGGGAGAAGTGTCACTTCATGGTTCAAAAGGGAATTGTACTTGGTCACATCGTGTCACAAAATGGAATTGAGGTGGACAAAGCGAAAATTGATCTTATCTCTACCCTTCCACCACCCAAAAGCATACGAGATGTGCGGTCCTTTTTAGGACACGCAGGATTCTACAGAAGGTTCATAAAGGACTTCAGTTCACTCTCTCGCCCTTTATGTAACCTACTTCAAAAGGAAAATTCATTCGAGTGGAATGAAGAATGTCAAAAGGCCTTTACCACCCTTAAAGGTATGTTGACATGTGCCCCAATAATGCAACCACCCGATTGGAGTCTTCCTTTTGAGATTATGTGCGATGCTAGCGACTATGCTATTGGAGCCGTGTTAGGCCAAAGAAAATATAAAAAGCCATGTGTCATCTACTATGCAAGTAGAACCCTAAACTCAGCCCAGGCAAACTACACCACTACTGAAAAGGAACTTTTAGCCGTCGTTTTTGCCTTGGAGAAGTTTAGATCCTACTTGATTGGATCCAAGATCATTGTATTCACTGACCATGCAGCGCTTAAGTATCTTCTCTCTAAGAAGGATGCTAAACCACAGTTATTAAGATGGATCCTCCTACTCCAAGAATTCGACATAGAAATACGTGATAAGAAAGGAGTAGAGAATGTAGTAGCTGACCACCTCTCTCGACTTGTCCTCACTGATTCCCCTGAAACGACTGCAATCAATAACATGTTCCCTGATGAACAACTTTTTGCTGTTTCCCAATTGCCATGGTATGCAGACATTGTTAACTATCTTGCTACAGGTGCAATTCCTACATATTGGAAAAAGCAAGATAAGGATAGATTCTTCACAGAGGTGCGGAAATTTCTATGGGACGACCCATACTTATTCAAGTACTGTCCCGATCAAATCATAAGGAGATGTGTCCCAGATGATGAGCAACAAAGTATCATCTCCTTCTGTCATTCTCAAGCATGTGGTGGCCACTTTTCGGCCAAAAAGACCACAGCGAAAATTCTGCAATGTGGGTTTTATTGGCCCACCATGCTTCAAAGACACACAGTGAGTTTTGCAAAGCATGTGAACCTTGTCAGAAATTAGGAGGAATATCCCGTAGAAATATGATGCCACTCAATCCCATCTTAATTATCGAAATTTTTGATTGTTGGGGCATCGATTTCATGGGCCCATTCCCATCTTCTTTTGGAAATTCATACATCTTGCTTGCCGTTGATTATGTTTCCAAATGGGTCGAGGCCATCCCTTGCTGGAATAATGACCATAAAACGGTCATTCGATTTTTAAAAGAAAATATTCTTTCCCGGTTTGGAACGCCTCAAGTCATCATAAGTGATGAAGGGTCTCACTTTTGCAATCGCCCTTTTGCAACCTTAATGAAGAAATATGGCGTTACACACAAAGTGAGCACTCCCTATCACCCACAAACTAGTGGACAAGCTGAGATATCCAATAGGGAGATTAAACACATTTTAGAGAAAACGGTGAATCCCGATCGCAAGGATTGGTCACTTCGACTTACCGATGCGCTTTGGGCCTACCGTACTGCCTTTAAAACCCCTATTGGAATGTCTCCCTATAGACTTGTCTATGGGAAGGCTTGTCACTTGCCTGTGGAGTTGGAACATAAGGCGTATTGGGCTATTAAGAAGATGAATTTCAATTCTGACAAGGCAAGCTCGTTACGCAAACTACAATTGAATGAACTTGCAGAAATCCGGAATGAAGCTTATGAGAATGCAAGAATTTACAAGGATAAGACGAAGATATTCCATGATAAGAATATTCTTCGCAAGACATTCACGATCAACCAAAAAGTCCTCATGTATAATTCTCGCTTACATCTATTTCCGGGAAAACTGAAATCTCGATGGACCGGTCCCTACATTGTGCAAACTGTCTATCCGTATGGGACTGTCGAGCTGTTGAATCCGAGGAACGACAACATTTTCAAAGCAAATGGGCAGCGATTAAAGCCGTTCTTTGAGAAATTCCCTTCAGAAGGTATGTCCATACCTCTGAATGATCCTGTGTATCAGGATGATTGATCTCCTAGTCTGATGGAGGTATAGAGTAGTTAGGATTAGGATTTCGCTGCTTTTGTTTTCTTTTTCATAGGTTTGTTAGAAGGAGGAAGAATTCCACTTTTCACTCTCACAGGTACCATCATTCCCCACTCCCTTTATTTTCAAATTGCTCTCATGTTTTGCTCATTGCACATCTTTTACATTGAGGACAATGCAAGATTTGGTGAGGGGGTGTAGGATCGCTTGAATGAATCCAGTGTTTTGCAACATTTCAAGCAATTATGTGAAAAATTTTCGATTTTTCAAAAATTTGAAACTCTTTTGGAAAACACCGGTTTTATGCATTCGAGTTGATATAAGCATAAGAGGAGGAGATATAAAGTGTATAAGGCTGGATGTTTGGAATTCCTCATAGCATAATGGTTTTTATATGCGAACTCCCCTATTTTGTGATTGATAGAAAATCTGAACACTTTTACACCTAGCTCACATTACACGATTTTCATGAGTTGAAGGGATTATGTGATTTATGGATTAGCTAGACTTTGAATTAAGGTATTGAGAAATCAGGCCGGGGTACTTTGTCCATCCTTGTCCATGGGAAAATAATGAAAGATATGGATTTTTAAAAATCCTATCTAATTTAAAAAGAAAAAGGAAAAGGAAGGATGAAATTGGGAATGTGAAAAAAACGGTGGAAAATTCCGATTAGGGCTACCTACTACCAACCGGGGGATGGTCTACCCGTAACCAAAGCCGGAAATGGGACGTAGTGTGAAAGTCGTCGGAAGGACGGTAAGGCAAATTCCTGTCATTGGCTTGATGTGGCTCTATGTACCTTGAATTCTATAGTCTACCTGATCTATGAAGAAGATAATCCTAGAAACTCGTGGGATGAATTTTCACTACCCACACTAGGTTGAATTTGTTCAAGTCCTTCTGTTTATCAACCAATCAGCGGGAATTTCATATAAATGCTTATTATGTTTTGAGGATTTACGGTTCCAACCTTTGACGCCTAATCTTTCTGAATCTTACACTTATGAACCTTGGAATGTATAAAAGGATGGTTTCTGAAAGAAAGTTGAGTTTTGAAGAATGAGATTAGTTTCACGCATGTTTTGCTCGGGACTAGCAAAATGCTGGTTGGGGGGTGTGTTGAGCTCCTAATTGTATATATTCTAACCCCAATTCATCACTCATTGTGCATGGTTTGCATGGTTTATAGATAAACCTAATGCTTGTTTTGTGACTACAGGATTGAGAGTGAACTCCACCCATTTGAAGTTGAAAAGAACATGTTTAGGACCTTGGATGAAGACCCAAAGGAGGACCGAGGCTTAGAAGGAAGTGAAGAAGGAAGAAAGCAGATGAAAGAAAGGAAGAAAATAAGAAGAAAATGAAGCTGACCGGTCGTGACCGGTCGGCCAAGGAAGCCTGACCGGTCAGTGACCGGTCAGCCATGCATGTTTGGGCACTACTGAAGAGGACCGACCGGTCATGACCGGTCGGTCATTGCTGCTGGAGAATTGCTGAAGGCGTCCGACCGGTCATGACCGGTCGGACATGCTTGCTGGACCAAGGATGAATAGGCCCGACCGGTCATGACCGGTCGGAGGTGCTTGCTGGAGTGTTTTCACTTGAGGCCGACCGGTCTACTGACTTAGAAATTTCTAAATTAAGTCTGAAATTTTCTGCGCTGCGAAACTCCTACGCAAATTCTAGATTCTTCCGAAGATGGGGAGCCTCCAGACTATAAAACGACACCTTGGGATTGTTCCTGGGGTATCCTAGAAGGGTTCAAGCGAGGTTGGAGGCTGTGGAAGTGAAGATTGGGGTTTCACAACTCCTTTTGGTTTGCTTTGCTGTTTTCATGCTTTTTGTAGTTGTTTCATGTTTCCTTGGATCATGAGCAGCTAAACCTCTTAGCTAGGGCTAAGAGGTGAAGCTTGTAGTGAATCCAAGATGTTTTAATTCGTAGTTAAGTGGTTTTAGTTTGGAATTCATGATTATGAACTAAGGTTTGAAGTTTATACAAGTTTTTAAGTAATTTTTCTTAGTCTTGTGATGACTCATGGATGTTTGGATGAATTACTTATCTTCTTAATTTGTTTGCAACAGTATAGACCTGTATGATCCGAGGAATCGGAGTGCGCTCTAGTACTAAGCTCTTCATAAAGGGACTTCAGGCCAAAGTTCTATTTTAGTTGATTTTCTGGAATATGTAAGGACTGTGCTAGTGATTTGAATCTAGTTCAAATCCTAATCTAGCCTTGTCTTGTGAGAGGACTTGGGGATGGTTATGATTGAGAACTGGACCTATAGGAAAGGGGAATGACCTATGCAATTGAGCATGCTCAGCTCAGCCTAGATTGAGTGAATCTTATGCATAGAACTTACATATTACAAACTGTTTGGTTCAACAGTTCTATCATCCGACTGGATAGACAGGAATGTCGATTCTAGTTGAGAGAATAAGAAACCACAGCGGATTGAACATCAAGGATTGCTACAAGTGGATCCTTGAAACCCTAGTACCCTCTTATAATTAATTACTCTCGATTTAATTCAGCTTTTGTTACTCACATCAACTTTATACAACAATCTGATTAGTAGACTTCAATAGACACTTGTGGATGAATTTGTGAGATCCTACATAGTCCCTGTGGATCGACCTCGGTCTTACCGAGTTTATTACTACATCACAACCCTACACTTGGGGAAGCGAACATCACTCGCACTGGTTTCACTAAGAACCCATGGAGTGCCTTCCAGCAGGTCGCCCGTCCAAACACCAGACGGTCACTTGCCCAGGTTGCACTAGGAACCCATGGAGTGCCTTCCATCAAGTCACCCGTCCAAACACGAGACGGTCACCGGCCCTGGTTGCACTAAGAACCCATCGACTCCCTTCCAGCATGTCACCTTCCAAACACGAGACGGTCACTGGCCCAGGTTGCACTAAAAACCCATGGAGTGCCTTCCTGCAAGTCGCTCGTCCAAGTAAGAGACGGTCACAAGCCCTGGTTGCACTGAGAACACATGGAGTGCCTTCCAGCAAGTCACCCATCCAAACACTAGACGGTCACTGGCCTTGGTAGCACTAAGAACCCATAGAGTGCCTTCCAATAAGTCACCCGTCCAAACAAGGGACGATCACTGGCCGGGGTTGCACTAAGAACCCATGGAGTGCCTTCCATCAAGTCACCCGTCCAAACATGAGACGGTCACTAGCCCTGGTTGCATAAAGAACCCATGGAGTGCCTTCCATCATGTCACCCGTCCAAACACGACACGGTCATTGGCCCTGGTTGCACTAAGAACCCATCGAGTACCTTCTAGTAAGTAACCGTCCAAGCACGAGATGGTCACTGGCCCTAGTTGCACTAAGAACCCATGGAGTGCCTTCCAACAAGTCACTCATCCAAACATGAGACGGTCACTGGCCCTGGTTGCACAAAGAACCCATGGAGTGCCTTCGAACAAGTCACCAGTCCAAACACGAGACGATCCCTGGCCCTGGTTACACTCAGAACCCATGGAGTGCCTTCCAGCAAGTCACTCGTCCAAACATGAGACGGTCACTGGCCCTGGTTGCGCTAAGAACCCATGGAGTGCCTTCCAGCAAGTCACCCGTCCAAACACGAGACGGTCACTGGTCGTGGTTGTACTAAGAACCCATGGAATGCCTTCCAGCAAGTCAACCGTCCAACCACGAGACGGTCACTGGCTCTGGTGGCACTAAGAACCCATGGAGTGCCTTCCAACAAGTCACCCGTCTAAACACGAGACGGTCCCTGGCCCTGGTTGCACTCACAACCCAAGGAGTGCCTTCCAGCAAGTCACCCGTCCAAACACGAGACGGTCACTGGCCCTCGTTGCGCTAAGAACCCATGGAGTGCCTTCCAGCAAGTAACCCGTCCAAACACGAGACGGTAACTGGCCCTGGTTGCACTAAGTACCGATGGAGTGCCTTCCAACAAGTCACCCGTCCAAACGCGAGAAGGTCACTGGCCCTGGGTGCACTAAGAACCCGTGGAGTGCCTTCCAGCAAGTTAATCGTCCAAACACAAGACGGTCGCTGGTCGTGGTTGTACTAAGAACAGTTGGTGTGCCTTATAGTGCGTCACCCATCCAAACACTAAACGGTCACTAGCCCTGGTAGCACTAAGAACCCATGGAGTGCTTTCCAACAAGTCACCTGTCTAAACACGAGACGGTCACTGGCCAGGATTGCACTAAGAACCCATGGTGTGCCTTCCATCAAGTCACCCGTCCAAACATGAGAAGGTCACAGGACCTGGTTGCACAAAGAACCCATGGAGTGCCTTCCATCACGTATCCCATCGAGTACCTTCTAGTAAGTAACCGTCCAAACACGACACGGACACTGGTTCTAGTTGCACTAAGAACCCGAGGAGTGCCTTCCAACAAGTCACTCGTCCAACCACGAGACGGTCACTGGTCGTGGTTGTACTAAGAACCCATGGAATGCCTTCCAGCAAATCAACCGTCCAACCACGAGACGGTCACTGGCCCTGGTTGCACTAAGAACCCATTGAGTACCTTCCAGCAAGTCACTCCTCCAAACACGAGACGGTCATCGACCCAAGTTGCACTTAGAACCCAACGAGTCCCTTCCAGCATGTCACCTTCCAAACACGAGACGGTCACTGGCCCAGGTTGCACAAAGAACCCATGGAGTGCCGTCCCGCAAGTCACTCGCCCAAGTAAGAGACGGTCACAGGCCCTAGTTGCACTAAGAACACATGGAGTGCCTTCCAGCAAGTCACCCGTCCAAACACTAGACGGTCACTGGCCCTGGTAGCACAAAGAACCCATGTAGTGCCTTCCAACAGGTCACCCGTCCAAACACGGGACAGTCACTGGCCCAGGTTGCACTGAGAACCCATAGAGTGCCTTCCATCAAGTCACCCGTCCAAACATGAGACGGTCACTGGCCCTGGTTGCACAAAGAACCCATGGAGTGCCTTCCATCACGTCACCCATCCAAACACGACACGGACATTGGCCCTGGTTGCGCTAAAAACCCATCGAGTACCTTCTAGTAAGTAACCGTCCAAGCACAGCACGGTCACTGGCCCTGGTTGCACTAAGAACCCATGGAGTGCCTACCAACAAG
Source organism: Liriodendron chinense (assembly GCA_003013855.2). NCBI lineage: Eukaryota > Viridiplantae > Streptophyta > Magnoliopsida > Magnoliales > Magnoliaceae > Liriodendron > Liriodendron chinense. The sequence continues at coordinate 137,917 of PVNU02000898.1, forward strand.
TCACTCGTCCAAACACGAGATGGTCACTGCTCGTGGTTGTACTAAGAACCCATGGAATCACTTCCAGCAAGTAAACCGTCCAACCACGGGACGGTCACTGGCTCTGTTTGCAATAGGAACCCATGGAGTGCCTTCCAACAAGTCACCCGTCCAAACAGGAGACAGTCACTGGCCCTGGTTGCACTAACAAGCCATGGAGTGCCTTCCAATAAGTCACTCGTCCAAACACAAGACGGTCACTGGTCGTGGGTGTACTAAGAACCCATGGAATGCCTTCCAGCAAGTCAACCTTCCAACCACGAGATGGTCACTCGCCCTGGTTGCACTAAGAACCCATTGACTACCTTCCTGCAAGTCACTCGTCCAAATAAGAGACGGTCACTGGCCCTGGTTGCACTAAGAACCCAAGGAGTGCCTTCCAGCAAGTCACCCGTCCAAACACGAGACGGTCACTGGCCCTGGTTGCGCTAAGAACCCATGGAGTGCCTTCCAGCAAGTCACCCGTCCAAACACGAGACGGTCACTGGCCCTAGTTGCACTTAGAAACCATGGAGTGCCTTCCACCAAGTAACCCGTCCAAACACGAGACGGTAACTGGCCCTGGTTGCATTAAGTATCGATGGATTGCCTTCCAACAAGTCACCCGTCCAAACATGAGGCGGTCACTGGCCCTGGTTGCACTAAGAACCCGTGGAGTGCCTTCCAGCAAGTTAATCGTCCAAACACGAGACGGTCGCTGGTCGTGGTTGTACTAAGAACAGTTGGTGTGCCTTATAGCGAGTCACCCATCCAAACACTAGACGGTCACTAGCCTTGGTAGCACTAAGAACCCATGGAGTGCTTTCCAACAAGTCACCTGTCTAAACACGAGACGGTCACTGGCCCGGATTGCACAAAGAACCCATGGAGTGCCTTCCATCAAGCCACCCATCCAAACATGAGAAGGTTACAGGCCCTGGTTGCACAAAGAACCCATGGAGTGCCTTCCATCACGTCACCCATCCAAACATGACACGGTCACTGGCCCTGGTTGCACTAAGAACCCATTGAGCACCTTTTAGTAAGTAACCGTCCAAACACGAGACGGTCACTGGCCCTCGTTGCACTAACAACCCATGGAGTGCCTTCCAACATGTCCCTCGTCCAAACACAAGACGGACACTGGTCGTGGTTGTACTAAGCACCCATGGAATGCCTTCCAGCAAGTCAATCGTCCAACCACGAGACGGTCACAGGCGCTGGTTGCACTAGGAGCCCATGGAGTGCCTTGCAACAAGTCAACCGTCCAAACATGAGATGATCACTGGACCTGGTTGCACTAAGAACCCATGGAGTGCCTTCCAGCAAGTCACCCGTCCAAACACGAGACGGTCACTGGCCCTGGTTGCGCTAAGAACCCATGGAGTGCCTTCCAGCAAGTCACCCGTCCAAACACGAGACGGTCACTGGCCCTAGTTGCACTTAGAAACCATGGAGTGCCTTCCACCAAGTAACCCGTCCAAACACGAGACGGTAACTGGCCCTGGTTGCACTAAGTATCGATGGATTGCCCTCCAACAAGTCACCCGTCCAAACATGAGGCGGTCACTGGCCCTGGTTGCACTAAGAACCCGTGGAGTGCCTTCCAGCAAGTTAATCGTCCAAACACGAGACGGTCGCTGGTCGTGGTTGTACTAAGAACAGTTGGTGTGCCTTATAGCGAGTCACCCATCCAAACACTAGACGGTCACTAGCCTTGGTAGCACTAAGAACCCATGGAGTGCTTTCCAACAAGTCACCTGTCTAAACACGAGACGGTCACTGGCCCGGATTGCACTAAGAACCCATGGAGTGCCTTCCATCAAGCCACCCATCCAAACATGAGAAGGTTACAGGCCCTGGTTGCACAAAGAACCCATGGAGTGCCTTCCATCACGTCACCCATCCAAACATGACACGGTCACTAGCCCTGGTTGCACTAAGAACCCATTGAGCACCTTTTAGTAAGTAACCGTCCAAACACGAGACGGTCACTGGCCCTCGCTGCACTAACAACCCATGGAGTGCCTTCCAACATGTCCCTCGTCCAAACACAAGACGGACACTGGTCGTGGTTGTACTAAGCACCCATGGAATGCCTTCCAGCAAGTCAATCGTCCAACCACGAGACGGTCACAGGCGCTGGTTGCACTAGGAGCCCAGGGAGTGCCTTGCAACAAGTCAACCGTCCAAACATGAGATGATCACTGGCCCTGGTTGCACTAAGAACCCATGGAGTGCCTTCCAGCAAGTCACTCGTCCAAACACGAGACGGTTACTGGCCCTGGTTGCACTAAGAACCCATGGAGTGCTTTCCAGCAAGTCACCCATCCAAACCCGAGACGGTCATTAGCACTGGTTGCTGTAAGAACCCAGTGAGTACCTTCCTGCAAGTCACTCGTCCAAATAAGAGATGGTCAGTGGCCCTGGTTGCACTAAGAACCCATGGAGTGCCTTCCAGCAAGTCACCCGTCCAAACACTAGATGGTCACTGGCCCTGGTAGCACTAGGAACCGATGGAGTGCCTTCCAACAAGTCACTCGTCCAAACACTAGACGGTCACTGGCCCTGGTTGCACTAAGAACCCATGGAGTGCCTTCCATCAAGTCACCCGTCCAAACATGAGATGGTCACTGGCCCTGATTGCACAAAGAACCCATGAAGTGCCTTGCATCACGTCACCCATCCAAAGACGAGACAGTCACTGGCCCAAGTTGCGCTAAGAACCCATTGACTACCTTCTAGAAAGTAACCGTCCAAACACGAGACTGTCACTGGCCCTGGTTGCACTAAGAACCCATGGAGTGCCTTCCAACAAGTCACTCGTCCAAACACGAGACGGTCACTGGTCATGGTTGTACTAAGAACCCATGGAATGCCTTCCAGCTAGTCAATCGTCCACCCACGAGACGTTCCCTGGCTATGGTTGCACTACGAACCCATGGAGTGCCTTCCAACAAGTCACCCGTCCAAATATGAGACGGTCACTGGCCCTGGTTGCACTAAGAATCCATGGAGTGCCTTCCAGCAAGTCACCCGTCGAAACATGACACGGTCACTGGCCCTGGTTGCACTAAGAACCCATGGAGTACCTTCCAACAAGTCACCCGTCCAAACCTTTGACGGTCACTTGCCCTCGTTAAACTAAGAACCCTTGGAATGCCTTCCTGCCAGTCACCCCTCCAAATTCAAGACGCTCGCTGGTCCTGGTTGTGCTAAGAACCCATGGAGTGCCTTCCATCACATCACCCGTCCAAACACGACACGTTCACTGGCCTTGCTTGCACTAAGAACCCATCGAGTACCTTCTAGGAAGTTACCGTCCAAACACGAGATGGTCACTGGCCTTGGTTGCACTATGAACCCAAGGAGTGCCTTCCAACAAGTCACTCGTCTAAACACGAGACGGTCACTGGTCGTGGTTGTACTAAGAACCCATGGAATGCCTTCCAACAAGGCAACCATCCAACCACGAGACGGTCACTGGCTCTGTTTGCACTAGGAACCCATAGAGTGCCTTCCATCAAGTCACCCGTCCAAACACGAGACGGTCACTAGCCCTGGTTGCACTAAGAACCCATGGAGTACCTTCCAACAAGTCACCCGTCCAAACATGAGACGGTCACTTGCCCTCGTTAAACTAAGAAGCCTTGGAATGCCTTCCTGCCAGTCACCCCTCCAAATTCAAGACGCTCGCTGGTCCTGGTTGTGCTAAGAACCCACGGAGTGCCTTCCAGCATGTCTCCCGTCCGAACACGAGAACGTTCACTCGCTCTGGTTGCCCTAAGAACCCATGGAGTGCCATCCATCAAGTCACCCGTCCAAACACAAGACGGTCACCGGCCCAGTTTGCACTAAGAACCCATCGAGTCCCTTCCAGCGTGTCACCTTCCAAACACGAGACGGTCACTGGCCCAGGTTGCACTAAGAACCCATGGAGTGCCTTCCAGCAAGTCACCCATCCAAACACGAGACGGTCACTGGCCCTGGTTGCTCTAAGAACCCATTGTGTACCTTCTAGCAAGTCACTCGTCCAAATAAGAGACGATCACTGGCCCTGGTTGCACTAAGAACCCATGGGGTGCCTTCCAGCAAGTGACCCATCCAAACGCTAGATGGTCACTGGCCCTGGTAGCACTAAGAACCCTTGGAGTGCCTTCCAACAAGTCACCCGTCCAAACATGAGACGGTCGCTGGCCCAGGTTCCACTAAGAACCCATGGAGTGCCTTCCATTAAGTCACCCGTCCAAAAATGAGACGATCACTGGCCCTGGTTGCACAAAGAACCCATAGAGTGCCTTCCATCTCATCACCCGACCAAAGACGACATGGTCACTGGCCCTGCTTGCACTAAGAACCCATCGAGTACCTTCTAGTAAGTAACCGTCCAAACATGAGACGGACACCGGCCGTGGTTGCACTAAGAACCCATTGAGCGCCTTCCAGCAAGTCACCCGTCCAAACACTAGACGGTCACTGGCCCTGGTAGCACTATGAACCCATGGAGTGCCTTCCAACAAGTCACCCGTCCAAACACGAGATGGTCACTGGCCCGGCTTGCGCTAAGAACCCTTGGAGTGCCATCCATCAAGTCACCCGTCCAAACATCAGACGGTCACCGGCCCTGGTTGCACAAAGAACCCATGGAGTGCCTTCCATCACGTCACCCGTCCAAAGGCGACACGGTCACTGGCCCTACTTGCACTCAGGACACATCGAGTACCTTCTAGTAAGTAACCGTCCAAACACGAGATGGTCACTGTCCCTGGTTGCACCAAGAACCATGGGGTGCCTTCCAATAAGTCCCTCGTCCAAACACGAGACGGTCACTGGTCGTAGTTGTACTAAGAACCCATGGAATGTCTTCCAGCAAGTCAACCGTCTAACCACGAGACGGTCACTGGCTCTGGTTGCACTAGGAGCCCAAGGAGTGCCTTCCAATAAGTCACCTGTCCAAACATGAGATGGTCACTGGCCCTGGTTGCAATAAGAACCCATGGAGTGCCTTCCAACAAGTCACCCATCCAAACATGAGACGGTCCCTGGCCCTGGTTGCACTAAGAACCCATGGAGTGCCTTCCAACAAGTCACCCGCCCAAACACGAGACGGTCACTGGCCCTGGTTGCGCTAAGAACCCATGGAGTGCCTTCCCGCAAGTCACCCGTCCAAACACGAGACGGTCACTGGCCTTGGTAGCACTAAGAACACATGGAGTGCCTTCCAACAAGTCACCCGTCTAAACAGGAGACAGTCACTGGCCCTGGTTGCACTAACAAGCCATGGAGTGCCTTCCAATAAGTCACTCGTCCAAACACAAGACGGTCACTGGTCGTGGGTGTACTAAGAACCCATGGAATGCCTTCCAGCAAGTCAACCTTCCAACCACGAGATGGTCACTCGCCCTGGTTGCACTAAGAACCCATGAGTGCCTTCCAGCAAGTCACCCGTCCAAACTTGAGACGGTCGCTGGCCCTGGTTACACAAAGAACCCATGGAGTGCCTTCCATCACGTCCCCTGTCCAAACACGACACGGTCACTACCCCTGGTTGCACTAAGAACCCATCGAGTACCTTCTAGTAAGTAACCGTCCAAACGCGAGACGGTCACTGGCCCTTGTTTCACTAAGAACCCATGGAGTGCCTTCCAGCAAGTCACCCGTCCAAACACGAGACGGTCACTGGTCGTGGTTGTACTAAGTACCCATGGAATGCCTTCCAGCAAGTCAACCGTCCAACCACGAGACGGTCACTGGCCCTGGTTGCACTCAGAACACAAGGAGTGCCTTACAGCAAGTCACCCGTCCAAACACGAGACGGTCACTGGCCCTTGTTGCGCTAAGAACCCATGGTGTGCCTTCCAACAAGTAACCCGTCCAAACACGAGACGGAACTGGCCCAGGTTGCACTAAGTACCGATGGAGTGCCTTCCAACAAGTCACCCGTCCAAACGCGAGACGGTCACTGGCCCTAGGTGCACTAAGAACCCGTGGAGTGCCTTCCAGCAAGTTAATCGTCCAAACACGAGACGGGCGCTAGCCCTGGTAGCACTAAGAACCCATGGAGTGCTGTCCAACACGTCACCCGTCTAAACACGGGACGGTCACTGCCTCGGATTGCACTAAGAACCCATGGAGTGCCGTCCATCAAGTCACCCGTCCAAACATGAGAAGGTCACAGGACCTGGTTACACAAAGAACCCATGGAGTGCCTTTCATCACATATCCCGTCCAAACACGACACTGTCACTGGCCTTGGTTGTACTAAGAACCCATCGAGTACCTTCTAGTAAGTAACCGTCCAAACACGAGACGGTCACTGGTTCTGGTTGCACTAAGAACCCGAGGAGTGCCTTCCAACAAGTCACTCGTCCAACCACGAGACGGTCACTGGTCGTGGTTGTACTAAGAACCCATGCAATGCCTTCCAGCAAGTCAACCGTCCAACCACGAGACGGTCACTGGCCCTGGTTGCACTAAGAACTCATTGAGTACCTTCCAGCAAGTCACTCGTCCAAGCACGAGATAGTCATCGACCCTAGTTGCACTTAGAACCCAACGAGTCCCTTCCCGCGTGTCACCTTCCAAACACGAGACGGTCACTGGCCCAGGTTGCACAAAGAACCCATGGAGTGCCGTCCCACATGTCACTCGCCCAAGTAAGAGATGGTCACAGGCCCTGGTTGCACTAAGAACGCATGGAGTGCCTTCCAGCAAGTCACCCGTCCAAACACTAGACGGTCACTGGCCCTGGTAGCACAAAGAACCCATGGAGTGCCTTCCAGCAAGTCACCCGTCCAAACACGGGACAGTCACTGGCCTAGGTTGCACTGAGACCCCATGGAGTGCCTTCCATCAAGTCACCCGTCCAAACATGAGACGGTCACTGGCCCTGGTTGCACAAAGAACCCATGGAGTGCCTTCCATCACGTCACCCATCCAAACACGACACGGACACTGGCCCTGGTTGCGCTAAAAACCCATCGAGTACCTTCTAGTAAGTAACCGTCCAAGCACAAAACGGTCACTGGCCCTGGTTGCACTAAGAACCCATGGAGTGCCTTCCAACAATTCACTCATCCAAACACGAGATGATCACTGCTCGTGGTTGTACTAAGAACCCATGGAATCACTTCTAGCAAGTAAATCGTCCAACCACGGGACGGTCATTGGCTCTGGTTGCACTAGGAACCCATGGAGTGCCTTCCAACAAGTCACCCGTCCAAACAGGAGACAGTCACTGGCCCTGGTTACACTAAAAACCCATGGAGTGCCTTCCAACAAGTCACTCGTCCAAACACAAGACGGTCACTGGTCGTGGTTGTACTAAGAACCCATGGAATGCCTTCCAGCAAGTCAAGCTTCCAACCTCGAGACGGTCACTGGCCCTGGTTGCACTAAGAACCCATTGAGTACCTTCCTGCAAGTCACTCGTCCAAATAAGAGACGGTCACTGGCCCTGGATGCACTAAGAACCCAAGGAGTGCCTTCCAGCAAGTCACCCGTTCAAACCCTAGACAGTCACTGGCCCTGGTTGCACTAAGAACCCATGGAGTGCCTTCCAGCAAGTCACCCGTCCAAACACGAGACGGTCACTGGCCCTGGTTGCACTTAGAACCCATGCAGTGCCTTCCACCAAGTAACCCGTCCAAACACGAGACGGTAATTGGCCTTGGTTGCACTAAGTACAGATGGATTGCCATCCAACAAGTCACCCGTCCAAACACGAGACGGTCACTGGCCCTGGTTGCACTAAGAACCCATGGAGTGCCTTCCAGCAAGTTAATCGTCCAAACACGAGACGGTCGCTGGTCGTGGTTGTACTAAGAACAGTTGGTGTGCCTTATAGCGAGTCACCCGTCCAAACACTAGACGGTCACTAGCCTTGGTAGCACTAAGAACCCATGGAGTGCTTTCCAAAAAGTCACCCGTCTAAACACGAGATGGTCACTGGGCCGGATTGCACTAAGAAGCCATGGAGTGCCTTCCATCAAGCCACCCATCCAAACATGAGAAGTTTACAGGCCCTGGTTGCACAAAGAACCCATGGAGTGCCTTCCATCAAGTTAATCGTCCAAACACGAGACGGTCGCTGGTCGTCGTTGTACTAAGAACAGTTGGTGTGCCTTATAGCGAGTCACCCGTCCAAACACTAGACGGTCACTAGCCTTGGTAGCACTAAGAACCCATGGAGTGCTTTCCAAAAAGTCACCCGTCTAAACACGAGATGGTCACTGGGCCGGATTGCACTAAGAACCCATGGAGTGCCTTCCATCAAGCCACCCATCCAAACATGAGAAGTTTACAGGCCCTGGTCGCACAAAGAACCCATGGAGTGCCTTCCATCACGTCACCCATCCAAACATGACACGGTCACTGGCCCTGGTTGCACTAAGAACCCATCGAGCACCTTCTAGTAAGTAACCGTCCAAACACGAGACGGTCACTGGCCCTCGTTGCACTAACAACCCATGGAGTGCCTTCCAACATGTCCCTCGTCCAAACACATGGAATGCCTTCCAGCAAGTCAATCATCCGACCACGAGACGGTCACAGGCGCTGGTCGCACTAGGAACCCATGGAGTGCCTTGCAACAAGTCAACCGTCCAAACATGAGATGATCACTGGCCCTGGTTGCACTAAGAACCCATGGAGTGCCTTCCAGCAAGTCACCCGTCCAAACACGAGACGGTCACTGGCACTGGTTGCACTAAGAACCCATGGAGTGCTTTCCAGCAAGTCACCCGTCCAAACCCGAGACGGTCACTAGCCCTGGTTATAGTAAGAACCCAGTGAGTACCTTCCTGCAAGTCACTCGTCCAAATAAGAGATGGTCAGTGGCCCTAGTTGCACTAAGAACCGATGGAGTGCCTTCCAACAAGTCACTCGTGCAAACACTAGACGGTCACTGGCCCGAGTTGCACTAACAACCCATGGAGTGCCTTCCATCAAGTCACCCGTCCAAACATGAGATGGTCACTGGCCCTGATTGCAAAAAGAACCCATGGAGTGCCTTCCATCACGTCACCCGTCCAAAGACGAGACAGTCACTGGCCCAGGTTGCACTAAGAACCCATTGACTACCTTCTAGCAAGTAACCGTCCAAACACGAGAAAGTCACTGGCCCTGGTTGCACTAAGAACCCATGGAGTGCCTTCCAACAAGTCACTCGTCCAAACACGAGACGGTCACTGGTCATGGTTGTACTAAGAACCCATGGAATGCCTTCCAGCAAGTCAACCGTCCACCCACGAGACGTTCCCTGGCTCTGGTTGCACTACGAACCCATGGAGTGCCTTCCAACAAGTCACCCGTCCAAATATGAGACGGTCACTGGCCCTGGTTGCACTAAGAATCCATGGAGTGCCTTCCAGCAAGTCACCCGTCGAAACATGAGACGGCCACTGGCCCTGGTTGCACAAAGAACCCATAGAGTGCCCTCCATCACATCACCCGACCAAAGACGACACGGTCACTGGCCCTGCTTGCACTAAGAACCCATCGAGTACCTTTTAGTAAGTAACCGTCCAAACATGAGACGGTCACTGGCCCTGGTTGCACTAAGAACCCATGGAGTGCCTTCCATCAAGTCTCCCCTCCAAACACGAGACAGTCACCGGCCCTGGTTGCACTAAGAACCCATTGAATGCCTTCCAACAAGTCACCCGTCCAAACACTAGACGGACACTGGCCCTGGTTGCACTAAGAACCGATGGAGTGCCTTCCATCAAGTCACCCCTCCAAACACGAGACAGTCACCGGCCGTGGTTGCACTAAGAACCCATTGAGCGCCTTCCAGCAAGTCACCCGTCCAAACACTAGACAGTCACTGGCCCTGGTAGCACTATGAACCCATGGAGTGCCTTCCAACAAGTCACCCATCCAAACACGAGATGGTCACTGGCCCGGCTTGCACTAAGAACCCATTGAGCGCCTTCCAGCAAGTCACCCGTTCAAACACTAGACAGTCACTGGCCCTGGTAGCACTATGAACCCATGGAGTGCCTTCCAACAAGTCACCCGTCCAAACACGAGATGGTCACTGGCCCGGCTTGCACTAAGAACCCATGGAGTGCCATCCATCAAGTCACCCGTCCAAACATCAGACGGTCACCGGCCTTGGTTGCACAAAGAACCCATGGAGTGCCTTCCATCACGTCACCCGTCCAAAGGCGACACGGTCACTGGCCCTACTTGCACTAAGAACACATCGAGTACCTTCTTGTAAGTAACCATCCAAACACGAGATGGTCACTGTCCCTGGTTGCACTAAGAACCATGGGGTGCCTTCCAATAAGTCCCTCGTCCAAACACGAGACGGTCACTGGTCGTGGTTGTACTAAGAACCCATGGAATGTCTTCCAGCAAGTCAACCGTCTAACCACGAGACGGTCACTGGCTCTGGTTGCACTAGGAGCCCAAGGAGTGCCTTCCAATAAGTCACCTGTCCAAACATGAGATGGTCACTGGCCCTGGTTGCAATAAGAACCCATGGAGTGCCTTCCAACAAGTCACCCGTCAAAACATGAGACGGTCCCTGGCCCTGGTTGCACTAAGAACCCATGGAGTGCCTTCCAACAAGCCACCCGCCCAAACACGAGACAGTCACTGGCCCTCATTAAACTAGGAACCCATGGAATGCCTTCCAACCATTCACACATCCAAACACAAGACGCTCACTGGTCCTGGTTGTACTAAGAACCGATGGAGTGGCTTCATGCAAGTCACCCGTCCGAACACGAGACGGTCACTCGCACTGGTTGCACTAAGAACCCACGGAGTTCATTCCAGCAGGTCTCCCGTCCAAACACGAGACGGTCACTGGCCCTGGTTGCACCAAGAACCAACGGAGTGCCTTCCATCAAGTCACCCGTCCAAACACGAGACGGTCACTGGCCCAGGTTGCACTAAGAACCCTTCGAGTCCCTTCCAGCAAGTCACCTTCCAAACACTAGACGGTCACTGGCCTTGGATGCACTAAGAACCCATGAAGTGCCTTCCCGCAAGTCACTCGTCCAAGTAAGAGAAGATCACTGGCCCTGGTTGCACTAAGAACACATGGAGTGCCTTTCGGCAAGTCACCCGTCCAAACACTAGACGGTCACTAGCCCTGGTAGCACTAAGAACCCATGGAGTGCCTTCCAACAAGTCACCCGTCTAAACACGAGACGGTCACTAGCCTGGGTTGCACTAAGAACCCATGAGTGCCTTCCAGCAAGTCACCCGTCCAAACACTAGACGGTCACTAGCCCTGGTAGCACTAAGAACCCATGGAGTGCCTTCCAGCAAGTCACCCGTCCAAACTCGAGATGGTCACTGGCCCTGGTTACACAAAGAACCCATGGAGTGCCTTCCAACACGTCCCCCGTCCAAACACGACACGGTCACTACCCCTGGTTGCACTAAGAACCCATCGAGTACCTTCTAGTAAGTAACCGTCCAAACGCGAGACGGTCATTGGCCCTTGTTTCACTAAGAACCAATGGAGTGCCTTCCAGCAAGTCACCCGTCCAAACACGAGACGGTCACTGGTCGTGGTTGTACTAAGTACCCATGGAATGCCTTCCAGCAAGTCAACCGTCCAACCACGAGACCGTCACCGGCTCTGGTGGCACTAAGAACCCATGGAGTGCCTTCCAACAAGTCACCCCTCCAAACACGAGACGGTCCCTGGCCCTGGTTGCACTCAGAACCCAAGGAGTGCCTTCCAGCAAGTCACCCGTCCAAACACGAGACAGTCACTGGCCCTTGTTGCGCTAAGAACCCATGGAGTGCCTTCCAGCAAGTAACCCGTCCAAACACGAGACGGTAACTGGCCCTGGTTGCACTAAGTACCGATGGAGTGCCTTCCAACAAGTCACCCGTCCAAACACGAGACGGTCACTGGCCCTGGCTGCACTAAGAACCCGTGGAGTGCCTTCCAGCAAGTTAATCGTCCAAACACGAGACGGTCGCTAGCCCTGGTAGCACTAAGAACCCATGGAGTGCTTTCCAACACGTCACCCGTCTAAACACGAGACGGTCACTGGCTCGGATTGCACTAAGAACCCATGGAGTGCCGTCCATCAAGTCACCCGTCCAAACATGAGAAGGTCACAGGACCTGGTTACACAAAGAACCCATGGAGTGCCTTCCATCACGTATCCCGTCCAAACACGACACTGTCACTGGCCTTGGTTGTACTAAGAACCCATCGAGTACCTTCTAGTAAGTAACCGTCCAAACACGAAACGGTCACTGGTTCTGGTTGCACTAAGAACCCGAGGAGTGCCTTCCAACAAGGCACGCGTCCAACCACGAGACGGTCACTGGTCGTGGTTGTACTAAGAACCCATGCAATGCCTTCCAGCAAGTCAACCGTCCAACCACGAGACGGTCACTGGCCCTGGTTGCACTAAGAACCCATTGAGTACCTTCCAGCAAGTCACTCGTCCAAGCACGAGATAGTCATCGACCCTAGTTGCACTTAGAACCCAACGAGTCCCTTCCAGCATGTCACCTTCCAAACACGAGACGGTCACTGGCCCAGGTTGCACAAAGAACCCATGGAGTGCCGTCCCGCAAGTCACTCGCCCAAGTAAGAGACGGTCACAGGCCCTGGTTGCACTAAGAACACATGGAGTGCCTTCCAGCAAGTCACCCGTCCAAACACTAGACGGTCACTGGCCCTGGTAGCACAAAGAACCCATGGAGTGCCTTCCAACAAGTCACCCGTCTAAACACGAGACGGTCACTAGCCCGGGTTGCACTAAGAACCCATGAGTGCCTTCCAGCAAGTCACCCGTCCAAACACTAGACGGTCACTAGCCCTGGTAGCACTAAGAACCCATGGAGTGCCTTCCAACAAGTCACCTGTCCAAACACGAGACAGTCACTGGCCCGGGTTGCACTAAGAACCCATGAGTGCCTTCCAGCAAGTCACCCGTCCAAACACTAGACGGTCACTGGCCCTGGTAGCGCAAAGAACCCATGGAGTGCCTTCCAACAAGTCACCCGTCTAAACACGAGACGGTCACTAGCCCGGGTTGCACTAAGAACCCATGAGGGCCTTCCAGCAAGTCACCCATCCAAACACTAGACGGTCACTAGCCCTGGTAGCACTAAGAACCCATGGAGTGCCTTCCAGCAAGTCACCCGTCCAAACACTAGACAGTCACTGGCCCTGGTAGCACTATGAACCCATGGAGTGCCTTCCAACAAGTCACCCGTCCAAACACGAGATGGTCACTGGCCCGGCTTGCACTAAAAACCCATGGAGTGCCATCCATCAAGTCACCCGTCCAAACATTAGACGGTCACCGGCCCTGGTTGCACAAAGAACCCATGGAGTGCCTTCCATCACGTCACCCGTCCAAAGGCGACACGGTCAATGGCCCTACTTGCACTAAGAACACATCGAGTACCTTTTAGTAAGTAACCATCCAAACACGAGATGGTCACTGTCCCTGATTGCACTAAGAACCATGGGGTGCCTTCCAATAAGTCCCTCGTCCAGACACGAGACGGTCACTGGTCGTGGTTGTACTAAGAACCCATGGAATGTCTTCCAGCAAGTCAACCGTCTAACCACGAGACGGTCACTGGCTCTGGTTGCACTAGGAGCCCAAGGAGTGCCTTCCAATAAGTCACCTGTCCAAACATGAGATGGTCACTGGCCCTGGTTGCAATAAGAACCCATGGAGTGCCTTCCAACAAGTCAACCGTCCAAACATGAGACGGTCCCTGGCCCTGGTTGCACTAAGAACCCATGGAGTGCCTTCCAACAAGCCACCCGCCCAAACACGAGACAGTCACTGGCCCTCATTAAACTAGGAACCCATGGAATGCCTTCCAACCATTCACACATCCAAACACAAGACGCTCACTGGTCCTGGTTGTACTAAGAACCGATGGAGTGCCTTCTAGCAAGTCACCCGTCCGAACACGAGACGGTCACTCGCACTGGTTGCACTAAGAACCCATGGAGTTCATTCCAGCAGGTCTCCCGTCCAAACACGAGACGGTCACTGGCCCTGGTTGCACCAAGAACCCACGGAGTGCCTTCCATCAAGTCACCCGTCCAAACACGAGACGGTCACTGGCCCAGGTTGCACTAAGAACCCTTCGAGTCCCTTCCAGCAAGTCACCTTCCAAACACTAGACGGTCACTGGCCTTGGTTGCACTAAGAACCCATGAAGTGCCTTCCCGCAAGTCACTCGTCCAAGTAAGAGAAGATCACTGGCCCTGGTTGCACTAAGAACACATGGAGTGCCTTCCGGCAAGTCACCCGTCCAAACACTAGACGGTCACTAACCCTGGTAGCACTAAGAACCCATGGAGTGCCTTCCAACATGTCACCCGTCTAAACACGAGACGGTCACTAGCCCGGGTTGCACTAAGAACCCATGAGTGCCTTCCAGCAAGTCAGCCGTCCAAACACAAGACGGTCACTAGCCCTGGTAGCACTAAGAACCCATGGAGTGCCTTCTAACAAGTCACCCGTCCAAACACGAGACGGTCACTGGCCCGGGTTGCACTAAGAACCCATGAGTGCCTTCCAGCAAGTCACCCGTCCAAACTTGAGATGGTCGCTGGCCCTGGTTACACAAAGAACCCATGGAGTGCCTTCCATCACGTCCCCCGTCCAAACACGACACGGTCACTACCCCTGGTTGCACTAAGAACCCATCGAGTACCTTCTAGTAAGTAACCGTCCAAACGCGAGACGGTCACAGGCCCTTGTTTCACTAAGAACCCATGGAGTGCCTTCCAACAAGTCACCCGTCCAAACACGAGACGGTCACTGGTCGTGGTTGTACCCATGGAATGCCTTCCAGCAAGTCAATCGTCCAACCACGAGACGGTCACCGGCTCTGGTGGCACTAAGAACCCATGGAGTGCCTTCCAACAAGTCACCCCTCCAAACACGAGACGGTCCCTGGCCCTGGTTGCACTCAGAAGCCAAGGAGTGCCTTCCAGCAAGTCACCTGTCCAAACACGAGACAGTCACTGGCCCTTGTTGCGCTAAGAACCCATGGAGTGCCTTCCAGCAAGTAACCCGTCCAAACACGAGACGGTAACTGGCCCTGGTTGCACTAAGTACCGATGGAGTGCCTTCCAACAAGTCACCCGTCCAAACGCGAGACGGTCACTGGCCCTGGGTGCACTAAGAACCCGTGGAGTGCCTTCCAGCAAGTTAATCGTCCAAACACGAGACGGTCGCTAGCCCTGGTAGCACTAAGAACCCATGGAGTGCTTTCCAACACGTCACCCGTCTAAACACGAGACGGTCACTGGCTCGGATTGCACTAAGAACCCATGGAGTGCCGTCCATCAAGTCACCCGTCCAAACATGAGAAGGTCACAGGACCTGGTTACACAAAGAACCCTTGGAGTGCCTTCCATCACGTATCCCGTCCAAACACGACACTGTCACTGGCCTTGGTTGTACTAAGAACCCGTCGAGTACCTTCTAGTAAGTAACCGTCCAAACACGAGACGGTCACTGGTTCTGGTTGCACTAAGAACCCGAGGAGTGCCTTCCAACAAGTCACGCGTCCAACCACGAGACGGTCACTGGTCGTGGTTGTACTAAGAACCCATGCAATGCCTTCCTGCAAGTCAACCGTCCAACCACGAGACGGTCACTGGCCCTGGTTGCACTAAGAACCCATTGACTACCTTCCAGCAAGTCACTCATCCAAGCACGAGATAGTCATCGACCCTAGTTGCACTTAGAACCCAACGAGTCCCTTCCAGCATGTCACCTTCCAAACACGAGACGGTCACTGGCCCAGGTTGCACAAAGAACCCATGGAGTGCCGTCCCGCAAGTCACTCGCCCAAGTAAGAGACGGTCACAGGCCCTGGTTGCACTAAGAACACATGGAGTGCCTTCCAGCAAGTCACCCGTCCAAACACTAGACGGTCACTGGCCCTGGTAGCACAAAGAACCCATGGAGTGCCTTCCAGCAAGTCACCCGTCCAAACACGGGACAGTCACTGGCCTAGGTTGCACTGAGACCCCATGGAGTGCCTTCCATCAAGTCACCCGTCCAAACATGAGACGGTCACTGGCCCTGGTTGCACAAAGAACCCATGGAGTGCCTTCCATCACGTCACCCATCCAAACACGACACGGACACTGGCCCTGGTTGCGCTAAAAACCCATCGAGTACCTTCTAGTAAGTAACCGTCCAAGCATAAAACGGTCACTGGCCCTGGTTGCACTAAGAACCCATGGAGTGCCTTCCAACAATTAACTCATCCAAACACGAGATGATCACTGCTCGTGGTTGTACTAAGAACCCATGGAATCACTTCTAGCAAGTAAATCGTCCAACCACGGGACGGTCACTGGCTCTGGTTGCACTAGGTACCCATGGAGTGCCTTCCAACATGTCACCCGTCCAAACAGGAGACAGTCACTGGCCCTGGTTACACTAAAAACCCATGGAGTGCCTTCCAACAAGTCACTCGTCCAAACACAAGACGGTCACTGGTCGTGGTTGTACTAAGAACCCATGGAATGCCTTCCAGCAAGTCAACCTTCCAACCTCGAGACGGTCACTCGCCCTGGTTGCACTAAGAACCCATTGAGTACCTTCCTGCAAGTCACTCGTCCAAATAAGAGACGATCACTGGCCCTGGTTGCACTAAGAACCCAAGGAGTGCCTTCCAGCAAGTCACCCGTTCAAACCCTAGACAGTCGCTGGCCCTGGTTGCACTAAGAACCCATGGAGTGCCTTCCAGCAAGTCACCCGTCCAAACACGAGACGGTCACTGGCCCTGGTTGCGCTAAGAACCCATGGAGTGCCTTCCAGCAAGTCACCCGTCCAAACACGAGACGGTCACTGGCCCTGGTTGCACTTAGAACCCATGCAGTGCCTTCCACCAAGTAACCCGTCCAAACACGAGACGGTAATTGGCCCTAGTTGCACTAAGTACAAATGGATTGCCTTCCAACAAGTCACCCGTCCAAACACGAGACGGTCACTGGCCCTGGTTGCACTAAGAACCCATGGAGTGCCTTCCAGCAACTTAATCGTCCAAACACGAGACGGTCGCTGGTCGTGGTTGTACTAAGAACAGTTGGTGTGCCTTATCGCGAGTCACCCGTCCAAACACTAGACGGTCACTAGACTTGGTAGCACTAAGAACCCATGGAGTGCTTTCCAACAAGTCACCCGTCTAAACACGAGATGGTCACTGGGCCGGATTGCACTAAGAACCCGTGGAGTGCCTTCCATCAAGCCACCCATCCAAACATGAGAAGTTTACAGGCCCTGGTTGCACAAAGAACCCATGGAGTGCCTTCCATCACGTCACCCATCCAAACATGACACGGTCACTGGCCCTGGTTGCACTAAGAACCCATCGAGCACCTTCTAGTAAGTAACCGTCCAAACACGAGACGGTCACTGGCCCTCGTTGCACTAACAACCCATGGAGTGCCTTCCAACATGTCCCTCGTCCAAACACATGGAATGCCTTCCAGCAAGTCAATCGTCCAACCACGAGACGGTCACAGGCGCTGGTTGCACTAGGAACCCATGGAGTGCCTTGCAACAAGTCAACCGTCCAAACATGAGATGATCACTGGCCCTGGTTGCACTATGAACCCATGGAGTGCCTTCCAGCAAGTCACCCGTCTAAACACGAGACGGTCACTGGCACTGGTTGCACTAAGAACCCATGGAGTGCTTTCCAGCAAGTCACCCGTCCAAACCCGAGACGGTCACTAGCCCTGGTTATAGTAAGAACCCAGTGAGTACCTTCCTGCAAGTCACTCGTCCAAATAAGAGATGGTCAGTGGCCCTAGTTGCACTAAGAACCGATGGAGTGCCTTCCAACAAGTCACTCGTCCAAACACTAGACGGTCACTGGCCCGAGTTGCACTAACAACCCATGGAGTGCCTTCCATCAAGTCAGCCGTCCAAACATGAGATGGTCACTGGCCCTGATTGCGTAAAGAACCCATGGAGTGCCTTCCATCACGTCACCCTTCCAAAGACGAGACAGTCACTGGCCCAGGTTGCACTAAGAACCCATTAACTACCTTCTAGCAAGTAACCGTCCAAACACGAGAAGGTCACTGGCCTTGGTTGCACTAAGAACCCATGGAGTGCCTTCCAACAAGTCACTCGTCCAAACACGAGACGGTCACTGGTCATGGTTGTACTATGAACCCATGGAATGCCTTCCAGCAAGTCAACCGTCCACCCACGAGACGTTCCCTGGCTCTGGTTGCACTACGAACCCATGGAGTGCCTTCCAACAAGTCACCCGTCCAAATATGAGACGGTCACTGGCCCTGGTTGCACTAAGAATCCATGGAGTGCCTTCCAGCAAGTCACCCGTCGAAACATGAGACGGTCACTGGCCCTGGTTGCACAAAGAACCCATAGAGTGCCTTCCATCACATCACCCGACCAAAGACGACACGGTCACTGGCCCTGCTTGCACTAAGAACCCATCGAGTACCTTCTAGTAAGTAACCGTCCAAACATGAGACGGTCACTGGCCCTGGTTGCACTAAGAACCCATGGAGTGCCTTCCATCAAGTCACCCCTCCAAACACGAGACAGTCACCGGCCCTGGTTGCACTAAGAACCCATTGAATGCCTTCCAACAAGTCACCCGTCCAAACACTAGACGGACACTGGCCCTGGTTGCACTAAGAACCGAAGGAGTGCCTTCCATCAAGTCACCCCTCCAAACACGAGACAGTCACTGGCCGTGGTTGCACTAAGAACCCATTGAGCGCCTTCCAGCAAGTCACCCGTCCAAACACTAGACAGTCACTGGCCCTGGTAGCACTATGAACCCATGGAGTGCCTTCCAACAAGTCACCCGTCCAAACACGAGATGGTCACTGGCCCGGCTTGCACTAAGAACCCATGGAGTGCCATCCATCAAGTCACCCGTCCAAACATCAGACGGTCACCGGCCCTGGTTGCACAAAGAACCCATGGAGTGCCTTCCATCACGTCACCCGTCCAAACGCGACACGGTCACTGGCCCTACTTGCACTAAGAACACATCGAGTACCTTCTAGTAAGTAACCATCCAAACACGAGGTGGTCACTGTCCCTGGTTGCACTAAGAACCATGAGGTGCCTTCCAATAAGTCCCTCGTCCAAACACCAGACGGTCACTGGTCGTGGTTGTACTAAGAACCCATGGAATGTCTTCCAGCAAGTCAACCGTCTAACCACGAGACGGTCACTGGCTCTGGTTGCACTAGGAGCCCAAGGAGTGCCTTCCAATAAGTTACCTGTCCAAACATGAGATGGTCACTGGCCCTGGTTGCAATAAGAACCCATGGAGTGCCTTCCAACAAGTCACCCGTCCAAACATGAGACGGTCCCTGGCCCTGGTTGCACTAAGAACCCATGGAGTGCCTTCCAATAAGCCACCCGCCCAAACACGAGACAGTCACTGGCCCTCATTAAACTAGGAACCCATGGAATGCCTTCCAACCATTCACACATCCAAACACAAGACGCTCACTGGTCCTGGTTGTACTAAGAACCGATGGAGTGCCTTCTAGCAAGTCACCCGTCCGAACACGAGACGGTCACTTGCACTGGTTGCACTAAGAACCCACGGAGTTCATTCCAGCAGGTCTCCCGTCCAAACACGAGACGGTCACTGGCCCTGGTTGCACCAAGAACCCACGGAGTGCCTTCCATCAAGTCACCCGTCCAAACACTTGACGGTCACTGGCCCAGGTTGCACTAAGAACCCTTCGAGTCCCTTCCAGCAAGTCACCTTCCAAACACTAGACGGTCACTGGCCTTGGTTTCACTAAGAACCCATGAAGTGCCTTCCCGCAAGTCACTCGTCCAAGTAAGAGACGATCACTGGCCCTGGTTGCACTAAGAACACATGGAGTGCCTTTCGGCAAGTCACTCGTCCAAACACTAGACGGTCACTAGCCCTGGTAGCACTAAGAACCCATGGAGTGCCTTCCAACAAGTCACCCGTCCAAACACGAGACGGTCACTGGCCCGAGTTGCACTAAGAACCCATGAGTGCCTTCCAGCAAGTCACCCGTCCAAACTTGAGACGGTCGCTGGCCCTGGTTACACAAAGAACCCATGGAGTGCCTTCCATCACGTCCCCCGTCCAAACACGACACGGTCACTACCCCTGGTTGCACTAAGAACCCATCGAGTACCTTCTAGTAAGTAACCGTCCAAACGTGAGACGGTCACTAGCCTTGTTTCACTAAGAACCCATGGAGTGCCTTCCAGCAAGTCACCCGTCCAAACCACGAGACAGTCACCGGCTCTGGTGGCACTAGGAACCCATGGAGTGCCTTCCAACAAGTCACCCCTCCAAACACGAGACGGTCCCTGGCCCTGGTTGCACTCAGAACCCAAGGAGTGCCTTCCAGCAAGTCACCCGTCCAAATACGAGACAGTCACTGGCCCTTGTTGCGCTAAGAACCCATGGAGTGCCTTCCAGCAAGTAACCCGTCCAAACACGAGACGGTAACTTGCCCTGGTTGCACTAAGTACCGATGGAGTGCCTTCCAACAAGTCACCCGTCCAAACGCGAGACGGTCACTGGCCCTGGGTGCACTAAGAACCCGTGGAGTGCCTTCCAGCAAGTTAATCGTCCAAAACACGAGACGGTCGCTA